>JAJJHT010004648.1:503996-865165 GCA_021223865.1 Drosophila pandora | reverse complement strand
TTTTTTTGGCATAAATTCTAAAAATAGAGTTACAGACCTAAAACTTTGCACATTATGTTTTTTTAGAAAGATAATAATGTAAAAAAAATTTTGTGTCTGTGCGACCACGCCCTCTATTGCCGCCCATACAAACCGAGTATGACGCTGAATTCAGACAATATACTTACATTTATTCCAGGAATAATTTAATTATCTNTGCACTATGGTCCAGAAGTTGATTTTTTTGGCATAAATTCTAAAAATAGAGTTACAGACCTAAAACTTTGCACATTATGTTTTTTTAGAAAGATAATAATGTAAAAAAAATTTTGTGTCTGTGCGACCACGCCCTCTATTGCCGCCCATACAAACCGAGTATGACGCTGAATTCAGACAATATACTTACATTTATTCCAGGAATAATTTAATTATCTATATATACATATGTATGTATTTGTATATGTTATTTATGGGTTCTGTCTTAAGCATCATATTCTTCTTCTTCTTCGAGTATTATTGTGCTGCCTTCGTTCAAGTCCTCATCCGAATCACAATCAGATTGCAATTCTTTTTCAAATGGGATTTTGTTCTCGGTTGACGGCAGCTCCAGAAGGCTTAATACTTCTTTGGGAATTGGTTTTTTTGTGTTTTTTCGCTCTCTTTCCTTTAAACAGACACTAGATAGTAACGGATCCGAGGAATCGATCGCCCTGTGAAAAATGTCGCTCATAGTATTGATTCGGCTATTTTTCCTTGCGTGTGAGAGTCGGTCTTTTTTATAGATTTTATTGCGGGCTTCTGAAGCATTTTCGCCCAAGCATCCTAGTGGAACTAACGTCGAATTATTTATTTGAAAACCGTGGACTAGTATTTTGTGGATCGTTGGTGACATGGGGTACCACGGATATTTATGCATATATAGGCAAAACGTTTTCTCACAAAAAGTTCGAAATTTTTCAGAGTTTATATAATAGTTACATGAAATTGCTATTAATATAACGTGAAAATTTTTCAAAATGGTTTTGTCAAAGCCGGTTATGGATGATAATTGTTCACTATTTGCAAAAGCTCTTCTTGCTGTATTACCGTCATTGCTGTTCCCGCTACCATTCTGCTTTGGCACGCTTACTCGAAGACCCATATCATTCCACATTTTTTCCTGAATATATTTTTTCCGCGCACTCATTTTACTCTTGTCATCACCTTTTACATGCCATTTTTGTATTTCCATTTTATATGATACATTCAGGACAAATTCTAGAAACCGAATCCAAGCATGTAGAGGACTCACCCCAAATTTTAAAGCTTCAAGCTTGGGCGTAAAGATTTTTGAATTGAAATCTTTGATTTCCATTACTTTTGAGGGGGTAACACCACAAATTGGACAACATTGAGTTGATTTATTTTGAGTAAGAACATTTAATACTTTTCCGTCAATGAGGGTCATGTGCATTTCAAATGTAACTGTTATGTTCCTAGCCTCATTCAGTTTATAGTTAAACGGTTTTAGATTACCTATTTGATTGTCCAACTGATTTTTTTCCATACGTATATGTTCAGAAGTTTCTTTAATAAATTCAATTTTCAGCGGCCTGCAAAATCTAATAGATTGCGGTGTTCTGTTAACCCAGATATTTCGCTGAAATGAGTCAATCATTTTTATTGGTATAACAGAAGTTACAAACAAGGACTGATCTGAGACTTGAACGTCATGTGTTTTTACTTCAAACTTCTGCTTGTATGCACTTTGTCCAGTTGACCCATCAAAGCCATAACTGCAAATTAATTTAACAACAGAACTATCCAGAGATTGCTTAAAAACATCTTTTTGCATTTGAATTATTCGCTCTGCAGAATGATTTAAGAGGTTTTGCAGTGACACTTGAGCAGTAGTTTCTGTAACTTCTATACCCTTCGGGCGACACTGCATTTTAGCTTCTATGATTTGATTGTAGCTCGGATAGATGTCACTGTGATGATTTATATTCAAAATCCTAGTATTTACATATTGCTGTTTGGTTAATGAATTTTCCAGGATGTAGGCTAGGGCTTCATTTGGTGTGAGTGGAGTCGGTTTTTGGATTTGATCTTGCTTTCTTAATTCTGTTGGGTATTGAGCAGGTGTTGTAATAATTTCTTTAAGAGCCGAGGCCACGTTTGTATTACAATCCTTCTTAGCAGAAACTGCTGCAGCATGCATAAGAAGAGTTGTGTTGTGCTCTTTTTCATTCGCCAGCTCAGATGCCAGTTTTCTTTTCAATCGTGGTCCTGCGTTTCCATAAGACAAAGTTCGGCGTCCCGGTTTTTGTTGTGTGTTACAGTTTTCATTTATTGTAACTGATATTGAAGACGACATCCATTCAGTATGCTTTGACTTAAAACGTACGACCATATAGTTGCATTTTGGTAGTCTTTTTTTTATAAATGATTCAAAATTACTTGTTTTTTTATTGATTTCTAATTTTTTATCATCTTCGACGTGGTAATGGCTAATTTTTTCATAAATGCTATCTAACACAGATGATATTTTGCGATTATTGCTGAGCCAAATATCGAAGAGATCGCTATGGCGAAACTCGAACGTCGCTAAATATTGCGGAATTGCGAGAAAAAGGGGACGAACGGGGAAAAGTTGTTAATTAGCGATAAAGAACGACATATATTAGTATAAACTGACGTAATTAGTTTTTGTCAGCAGCCGTCAGGTCGTTAGTTTTATTCCACGAAAAACAAGGGACGCATGTTAATTTTCTATAAAAAATACACATAAATTGAACATTAAACAAAACACAAACACTAAGACTTCACATAAACAGACTATATTCAGTAAAAAATACATACCCTGACTAACAATTTCCATTATTATCAACAGTTTGTTCGGACAAAGAATATTTATTTTCACGCCAAAAAGTAAACAGAGCAGTTTGCCGCCAATTTCTTATTTCCAAACAGCTGTTCGATTGCGTGGTTTGGAAAGCTCATAAAAAGCTTCAGTGAAGCTTGTGAAGCTTTTTTTTTTAGTTTTGTTTATGTCTGATGTTTTAACTTTAAGAATTTTAAATCAAAAATACAAAACATTAACATAAATATTTCGAATTTATGCCAAAAAAATCAACTTCTGGACCATAGTGCAGTGGAGGAGGAAAAGGATGGCGTGGCGCGTTTGTGCTTATTATGATGATTAAGATAGATCCCATATTTTAATGGATAATGAATCCTTTGTAACATTTTTTTTTTTTTCTCTAATTTCAGAAAAAGAGTAAAAGTCGCAGTCCGTCAAAGAGGAGAGGAGGTGCCTTCACAGGGAGGTCCCGGATGTAGTCAGGTGCCCTATCCAAAGGTCGACAAGGGATGGAAGAAGTCAGCTGCCCCAAAATCTTCGTATCTGTGTGTGCTTGGGCAGCTTCGTCCACAATGACCAATTTTGCATTGGGAGCAGAGGCATCGAGATGGCGATTTTGGGGTAGAGGAGAAGGAGGATGGCGTGGCGAGCTTGTGAAGATTAAGGGAAGTTCCTTTATTGACTGCTTAGTGAGGAAAAAGAAAATGAGGAAACGACCATAGCAGGGCCATTTGGATTTGTTATTTCCGATTTTCGTCAAAAAAAAGAAGGTAAAATGGAAAGAGAAACATTTGTGTAATTTATACTGTCGCTGTATTGGCAAATGAAAATTCTGTCGAAAGTTTCTTGAAAAGCTTTTCCAGGGCTTCAAGTTTATTAAGAAACTTTCCTTTAACATTGGTATCATCTTTGTCAATTGGTTTTTGTTGCTCCTGTCCTGGGAGGGGTATAGCCTTCTTTTGATACCCTGGTATACGGGACAGCCCTTGTACACCGAGATATGTCTACCCCCACAGTTGCAGCAGGTTGCTGGCAAATGGTGAGGTTTCTTACGGAAAACAGTTGAACTGCTTTCTGCATGTGCCCTTTAGATGGCCAAATTTTTGGCATCTGTGGCACTGCTGGAGGGCGTGTGAGGGATGCATGGAAGGCAGGGGTACTGACATTAGCGGGACAAGGGGTGGGCCCCTGTTTAGCAAAGTGGCTCTTAGCGGCGGGGTTCTTTAGGGAGCATACTGGAGTCGGGGTGTTTGGCAGGGGGGCCTTCTTGAGGGTTTGTCTATAGTCGGTGGGACCCGGAGTGGTGGGCGCAGGATGAACAATAGCCTTTACGGTTATTATCCTTGAACCAGGATCTTCAGGACTGGAGTCACTCATAGCAGCAACAGCAACATCCCTATAATTAGTCCATATAGGAGCCCGGACTCCGGCGGCTGTTTTTAAGTACCCTCCTTTTGTTTGTGAGAAGACCCTGCGAGGGAATTTCACGGAGCGGATCTGTATTGGAGATTAAGTAGGCTGATTTCCCCCATGTTGGCAATCAAGCAGTGGTTCAGATTTGGGCCATCGGCTGCCGACCCATCAAAAGAGCCAATTATAAGCCAATAATACAAAATAAATAACGTGTTGGTAGCTTACTACTACTTATTGAGCAGTATCTCGAATACGCGGATTGTACCAGAACCAGGCGAAATATCTGAGGTTGCGTCATCTTAAGAGCAACTTACAATGATTAAAAAAATTAAATGATTTTAACCAATTTGACTAATAAACAAAATTTGTTGGTAGCTGCACTTATTGAGCAATGTCTTGAATATGCGGATTATCCCAGATCCAGGAGATATATCAAGAGTGATTAAGTAAATTAAATCGTTTGAGCCAATTTGGAAAAAAACAAGAAAGGAAAGCTAACTTCGGGCGGAGCCGAAGTTTATATACCCTTGCAGATGAGTCGCAGTCCGCTAGGTGGCGCCACGCTTCTTATAAAATTAGATATATACCGGATCGTATATAGTCGGCCGATCCTTATGTAATTTGGCAAATCAGATTATTTTGTTCAAAATAGAATCTGTACCAAGTCCCTTCTTTCTAACTTAAAAAACACCAAAGTTATGCCAATTCCGATCGTAAGATATTTTGGTCAAATATAACATGTGTGGAAAGTCTCAACCCTCCAACTTAAAAAACACCAAAGTTATGGCATTTCCGATCAATCAGTTATATGGCAGCTATAGGATATAGTCGACCGATCCCGGCCGTTCCGACTTATGTACTGCCTGCAAAGGAAAGAAGGATGTGTGCAAAGTTTCAACTCGATAGCTTTAAAACTGAGATACTAGTTTGCGAAGAAACAGACAGACAGACAGACGGACAGACGGACAGACGGACATGCTCATATCGACTCAGGAGGTGATCCTGATCAAGAATATATATACTTTATAGGGTCGGAGATGTCTCCTTCACTGCGTTGCACACTTTTGACCAAAATTATAATACCCTCTGCAAGGGTATATAAATAATTTGGTGGTAGCTCCACTTATTGGGAAATATCTTAAACACGCGGATTATCCCAGATCCAGGAGGTATATTCATACTTGCGCCATATCAAGAGCAATCAACAATCATTGAATATAGTAAATCGTGTGAGCCAATTTTGAAAATAAAATAATTTGGTGGTTGCTCCACTTATTGTGAAATATGTTAAATACGCGGATTATCCCTGATCCAGGAGGTATATCCATAGTTGCGCCATATCAAGAGCAATCAACAATGATTGAATATATTAAATCGTTTGAGCCAATTTTGAAAATAAAATAATTTGGTGGCTGCTCCACCTATTGAGAAATATCTTAAATACGCGAAATATCCCTGATCCAGGAGGTATATCCATAGTTGCGCCATCGCAAGAGCAATCAACAATGATTGAATACATTAAATCGTTTGAGCCAATTTTGAAAAATAAAATAATTTGATGGCTGCTCCACTTATTGAGAAATATCTTAAATACGCGGATTATCCCAGATCCAGGAGGTATACCCATAGTTGCGCCATATTAAGAGCAATCCACAATGATTAAATATGTTAAATCGTGTGAGCCAGTTTGGAAAAATAATTTTTTTGGTGGTTTCTCCACTTATTAAGAAATATCTTAAATACGCGGATTATCCCAGATCCAGGAGGTATATCCATAGTCTCGCCATCGCAAGAGCAATCAACAATGATTAAATACATTAAATCGTTTGAGCCAATTTTGAAAAATAAAATAATTTGATGGGTGCTTCACTTATTGTGAAATATCTTAAATACGCGGATTATCCCAGATCCAGGAGGTATACCCATAGTTGCGCCATATTAAGAGCAATCAACAATGATTGAATATATTAAATCGTTTAAGCAATTTTTGAAAAAAAAATAATTTGGTGGTAGCTCCACTTATTGGGAAATATATAAAATACGCGGATTATCCCAGATGCAGGAGGTATACCCATAAATGCGCCGTATCAAGAGCAATCAACAATGATTGAATATATTAAATCGTTTGAGCCAATTTTAAAAAAAATAGTTTGGTGGAAGCTCCACTTATTGAGAAATATCTTAAATACGCGGATTATCCCAGATCCAGGAGGTATACCCATAGTTGCGCCATAACAAGAGCAATCAACAATGATTGAATAAAGTAAATCGTTTGAGCAATTTTTGAAAAAAAAATAATTTGGTGGTAGCTCCACTTATTGGGAAATATATAAAATACGCGGATTATCCCAGATCCAGGAGGTATACCCATAGTTGCGCCGTATCAAGAGCAATCAACAATGATTGAATAAATTAAATCGTGTGAGCCATTTTGGAAAAAAAAATACTTTGGTGGTAGCTCCACTTTTTGAGAAATATCTTAAACACGCGGATTATTCCAGATCCAGGAGGTATATCCATACTTGCGCCATATCAAGAGCAATCAACAATGATTGAATATATTAAATCGTTTGAGCAATTTTTGAAAAAAAAAGAATTGGATAGTAGCTCCACTTATTGAGAAATATCTTAAATACGTGGATTATCCCAGATCCAGGAGGTATATCCATAGTTGCGCTATATTAAGAGCAATCAACAATGATTGAATGTATTAAATCGTTTGAGCCAATTTTGAAAATAAAATAATTTTATGGTAGCTCCACTTATTGAGAAATATCTTAAATACGCGGATTATCCCAAGATCCTATCCTATATCAAGAGCAATAAACAATGATTGAATATATTAAATCGTTTGAGCCAATTTTGAAAAAAAAATAATTTGATGGTAGCTCCACTTATTGAGAAATATCTTAAATACTCGGATTATCCCAGATCCAGGAGGTATATCCATAGTTGCGCTATATCAAGAGCAATCATTTATGATTGAATATATTAAATCGTTTGAGCCAATTTTGAAAAAAAAAGAGTTGGATGGTAGCTCCACTTATTGGGAAATATATAAAATACGCGGATTATCCCAGATCCAGGAGGTATACCCATAGTTGCGCCGTATCAAGAGCAATCAACAATGATTGAATATATTAAATCGTGTGAGCCAGTTTGGAAAAATAATTTTTTTGTTGGTTTCTCCACTTATTAAGAAATTTCTTAAATACGCGGATTATCCCAGATCCAGGAGGTATATCCATAGTTGCGCCATCGCAAGAGCAACCAACAATGATTGAATATATTAAATCGTTTGAGCCAATTTTGAAAATAAAATAATTTGGTGGTTGCTCCACATATTGAGAAATATCTTAAATACGCGGATTATCCCAGATCCAGGAGGTATATCCATAGTTGCGCCATCGCAAGAGCAATCAACAATGATTGAATACATTAAATCGTTTGAGCCAATTTTGAAAAAAAAATATTTTGATGGCTACTCCACTTATTGTGAAATATCTTAAATACGCGGATTATCCCAGATCCAGGAGGTATATCCATAGTCTCGCCATCGCAAGAGCAATAAACAATGATTGAATATATTAAATCGTTTAAGCCAATTTTGAAAAAAAAATATTTTGATGGCTGCTCCACTTATTGTGAAATATCTTAAATACGCGGATTATCCCAGATCCAGGAGGTATACCCATAGTTGCGCCATATCAAGAGCAATCCACAATGATTGAATGTATTAAATCGTTTGAGCCAATTTTGAAAAATAAAATAATTTGATGGCTGCTCCACTTATTGTGAAATATCTTAAATACGCGGATTATCCCAGATCCAGGAGGTATACCCATAGTTGCGCCATATCAAGAGCAATCCACAATGATTGAATATAGTAAATCGTTTGAGCCAATTTTCAAAATAAAATAATTTGGTGGTTGCTCCACATATTGAGAAATATCTTAAATACGCGGATTATCCCAGATCCAGGAGGTATACCCATAGTTGCGCCATATCAAGAGCAATCCACAATGATTAAATATGTTAAATCGTGTGAGCCAGTTTGGAAAAATAATTTTTTTGGTGGTTTCTCCACTTATTAAGAAATATCTTAAATACGCGTATTATCCCAGATCCAGGAGGTATATCCATAGTCTCGCCATCGCAAGAGCAATCAACAATGATTGAATACATTAAATCGTTTGAGCCAATTTTGAAAAATAAAATAATTTGATGGCTGCTCCACTTATTGTGAAATATCTTAAATACGCGGATTATCCCAGATCCAGGAGGTATATCCATAGTTGCGCCATCGCAAGAGCAATCAACAATGATTGAATATATTAAATCGTTTGAGCCAATTTTGAAAATAAAATAATTTTGTGGTTGCTCCACATATTGAGAAATATCTTAAATACGCGGATTATCCCAGATCCAGGAGGTATACCCATAGTTGCGCCATATCAAGAGCAATTCACAATGATTGAATATAGTAAATCGTTTGAGCCAATTTTCAAAATAAAATAATTTGGTGGTTGCTCCACATATTGAGAAATATCTTAAATACGCGGATTATCCCAGATCCAGGAGGTATACCCATAGTTGCGCCATATCAAGAGCAATCATCAATCATTATACCCTTGCAGAGGGTATTATAATTTTGGTCAAAAGTGTGCAACGCAGTGAAGGAGACATCTCCGACCCTATAAAGTATATATATTCTTGATCAGGATCACCTCCTGAGTCGATATGAGCATGTCCGTCTGTCCGTCTGTCCGTCTGTCCGTCTGTCCGTCTGTCCGTCTGTCCGTCTGTCCGTCTGTCTGTCTGTCTGTTTCTCCGCAAACTAGTATCTCAGTTTTAAAGCTATCGAGTTGAAACTTTGCACACACCCTTCTTTCTGTTGCAGGCAGTATATAAGTCGGAACGGCCGGGATCGGTCGACTATATCCTATAGCTGCCATATAACTGATTGATCGGAAATGCCATAACTTTGGTGTTTTTTAAGTTAGAGAGTTGGGACTTTCCACACATGTTACGTTTGACCAATATATCTTATGTACAAAATTTCATAAGGATCGGCCGACTATACCCTATAGCTGTCATACAACGATCGAAATTGGCATAACTTTGGTGTTTTTTAAGTTAGAAAGATGGGATTTGGTACAGATTCTATTTTGGGAAAAACAATCTGATCTGCCAATTTTCATAAGGATCGGCCGACTATATACGATCCGCTACATATCTAATAATATAAGATGCGTGGCGCCACCTAGCGGACTGCGACTGAACTGCAAGGGTATATAAACTTCGGCTCCGCCCGAAGTTAGCTTTCCTTTCTTGTTGAATATATTAAATCGTTTGAGCAATTTTTGAAAAAAAAAATTTGGTGGTGGCTCCACTTATTGGGAAATATATAAAATATGCGGATTATCCCAGATCCAGGAGGTATACCCATAGTTGCGCCATATTAAGAGCAATCAACAATGATTGAATATATTAAATCGTTTGAGCCAATTTTGAAAAAAAAAGAATTGGATGGTAGCTCCACTTATTGGGAAATATATAAAATACGCGGATTATCCCAGATCCAGGAGGTATACCCATAGTTGCGCCATATTAAGAGCATTCCACAATGATTAAATATGTTAAATCGTGTGAGCCAGTTTGGAAAAATAATTTTTTTGGTGGTTTCTCCACTTATTAAGAAATATCTTAAATACGCGGATTATCCCAGATCCAGGAGGTATATCCATAGTCTCGCCATCGCAAGAGCAATCAACAATGATTGAATACATTAAATCCATTGAGCCAATTTTGAAAAATAAAAAAATTTGGTGGTAGCTCCACTTATTGGGAAATATATAAAATACGCGGATTATCCGAGATCCAGGAGGTATATCCATAGTTGCGCCATCGCAAGAGCAATCAACAATGATTGAATACATTAAATCGTTTGAGCCAATTTTGAAAAATAAAATAATTTGATGGCTGCTCCACTTATTGTGAAATATCTTAAATACGCGGATTATCCCAGATCCAGGAAGTATATCCATAGTTGCGCTATATCAAGAGCAATAAACAATGATTGAATATATTAAATCGTTTGAGCAATTTTTGAAAAAAAAAATTTGGTGGTAGCTCCACTTATTGGGAAATATATAAAATACGCGGATTATCCCAGATCCAGGAGGTATATCCATACTTGCGCCATCGCAAGAGCAATCAACAATGATTGAATACATTAAATCGTTTGAGCCAATTTTGAAAAATAAAATAATTTGATGGCTGCTCCACTTATTGTAAAAATATCTTAAATACGCGGATTATCCCAGATCCAGGAAGTATATCCATAGTTGCGCTATATCAAGAGCAATAAACAATGATTGAATATATTAAATCGTTTGAGCCAATTTTGAAAAAAAATAGTTTGGTGGAAGCTCCACTTATTGAGAAATATCTTAAATACGCGGATTATCCCAGAACCAGGAGGTATACCCATAGTTGCGCCGTATCAAGAGCAATCAACAATGATTGAATATATTAAATCGTTTGAGCCAATTTTGAAAAAAAAATAATTTGATGGTAGCTCCACTTATTGAGAAATATCATAAATACGCGGATTATCCCAGATCCAGGAGGTATACCCATAGTTGCGCCGTATCAAGAGCAATCAACAATGATTGAATATATTAAATCGTGTGAGCCATTTTGGAAAAAAAAATAATTTGGTGGTAGCTCCACTTATTGAGAAATATCTTAAATACGCGGATTATCCCAGATCCAGGAGGTATACCCATAGTTGCGCCATATCAAGAGCAATCAACAATGATTGAATATATTAAATCGTTTAAGCAATTTTTGAAAAAAAAATAATTTGGTGGTAGCTCCACTTATTGGGAAATATATAAAATACGCGGATTATCCCAGATCCAGGAGGTATACCCATAAATGCGCCGTATCAAGAGCAATCAACAATGATTGAATATATTAAATCGTTTGAGCCAATTTTGAAAAAAAATAATTTGATGGTAGCTCCACTTATTGAGAAATATCATAAGTACGCGGATTATCCCAGATCCAGGAGGTAAACCCATAGTTGCGCCATCGCAAGAGCAATCAACAATGATTGAATATATTAAATCGTTTGAGCCAATTTAAAAAAAAATAGTTTGGTGGAAGCTCCACTTATTGAGAAATATCTTAAATACGCGGATTATCCCAGATCCAGGAGGTATACCCATAGTTGCGCCATATCAAGAGCAATCAACAATGATTGAATAAAGTAAATCGTTTGAGCAATTTTTGAAAAAAAAAATAATTTGGTGGTAGCTCCACTTATTGGGAAATATATAAAATACGCGGATTATCCCAGATCCAGGAGGTATACCCATAGTTGCGCCGTATCAAGAGCAATCAACAATGATAGAATATATTAAATCGTGTGAGCCATTTTGGAAAAAAAAATACTTTGGTGGTAGCTCCACTTTTTGAGAAATATCTTAAACACGCGGATTATTCCAGATCCAGGAGGTATATCCATACTTGCGCCATATCAAGAGCAATCAACAATGATTGAATATATTAAATCGTTTGAGCAATTTTTGAAAAAAACAAGAAAGGAAAGCTAACTTCGGGCGGAGCCGAAGTTGATATACCCTTGCAGTTGAGTCGCAGTCCGCTAGGTGGCGCCACGCATCTTATATTATTAGATATATAGCAGATCGTATATAGACGGCCGATCCTTATGAAATTTGGCAAATCAGATTATTTTGTCCAAAATAGAATCTGTACCAAGTCCCATCTTTCTAACTTAAAAAACACCAAAGTTATGCCAATTTCGATCGTTCTATGACAGCTATAGGATATAGTCGGCCGATCCTTATGAAATTTTGTACATAAGATATTTTGGTCAAACATAACATGTGTGTAAAGTCCCAACCCTATAACTTAAAAAACACCAAAGTTATGGCATTTCCGATCAATCAGTTATATGGCAGCTATAAGATATAGTCGACCGATCCCGGCCGTTCCGACTTATGTACTGCCTGCAAAGGAAAGAAGGATGTGTGCATAGTTTCAACTCGATACCTTTAAAACTGAGAGACTAGTTTGCGTAGAAACAGACAGACAGACAGACAGACAGACAGACAGACAGACAGACAGACGGACAGACGGACAGACGGACAGACGGACAGACGGACATGCTCATATCGACTCAGGAGGTGATCCTGATCAAGAATATATATACTTTATAGGGTCGGAGATGTCTCCTTCACTGCGTTGCACACTTTTGACCAAAATTATAATACCCTCTGCAAGGGTATAAAAAAATTTGATGGTAGCTCCACTTATTGAGAAATATCTTAAATACGCGGATTATCCCAGATCCAGGAAGTATATCCATAGATGCGCTATATCAAGAGCAATAAACAATGATTGAATATATTAAATCGTTTGAGCCAATTTTGAAAAAAAAATAATTTGATGGTAGCTCCACTTATTGAGAAATATCTTAAATACGCGGATTATCCCAGATCCAGGAGGTATATCCATAGTTGCGCCATATCAAGAGCAATCAACAATGATTGAATATATTAAATCGTTTGAGCAATTTTTGAAAAAAAAATAATTTGGTGGTAGCTCCACTTATTGGGAAATATATAAAATACGCGGATTATCCCAGATCCAGGAGGTATACCCATAGTTGCGCCGTATTAAGAGCAATCAACAATGATTGAATATATTAAATCGTTTGAGCAATTTTTGAAAAAAAAATAATTTGGTGGTAGCTCCACTTATTGGGAAATATATAAAATACGCGGATTATCCCAGATCCAGGAGGTAAACCCATAGTTGCGCCATCGCAAGAGCAATCAACAATGATTGAATATATTAAATCGTGTGAGCCATTTTGGAAAAAAAATAATTTGGTGGTAGCTCCAATTTTTGAGAAATATCTTTAACACGCGGATTATCCCAGATCCAGGAGGTATATCCATACTTGCGCCATATCAAGAGCAATCAACAATGATTGAATATATTAAATCGTTTGAGCAATTTTTGAAAAAAAAAGAATTGGATAGTAGCTCCACTTATTGATTATCGATTATCCCAGATCAAGGAGGTATATCCATAGTTGCGCTATATCAAGAGCAATCAACAATGATTGAATATATTAAATCGTTTGAGCCAATTTTGAAAAAAAAATAATTTGATGGTAGCTCCACTTATTGAGAAATATCTTAAATACTCGGATTATCCCAGATCCAGGAGGTATATCCATAGTTGCGCTATATTAAGAGCAATCAACAATGATTGAATATATTAAATCGTTTGAGCCAATTTTGAAAAAAAAAATAATTTGATGGTAGCTCCACTTATTGAGAAATATTTTAAATACTCGGATTATCCCAGATCCAGGAGGTATATCCATAGTTGCGCTATATTAAGAGCAATAAACAATGATTGAATATATTAAATCGTTTGAGCCAATTTTGAAAAAAAAAATAATTTGATGGTAGCTCCACTTATTGAGAAATATCTTAAATACTCGGATTATCCCAGATGCAGGAGGTATATCCATAGTTGCGCTATATTAAGAGCAATCAACAATGATTGAATGTATTAAATCGTTTGAGCCAATTTTGAAAAACAAATAATTTGGTGTTAGCTCCACTTATTGAGAAATATCTTAAATACTCGGATTATCCCAGATCCAGGAGGTATATCCATAGTTGCGCTATATCAAGAGCAATCATTTATGATTGAATATATTAAATCGTTTGAGCAATTTTTGAAAAAAAAAATAATTTGATGGTAGCTCCACTTAATGAGAAATATCTTAAACACGCGGATTATCCCAGATCCAGGAGGTATATCCATACTTGCGCCATGTCAAGAGCAATCAACAATGTTTGAATGTATTAAATCGTTTGAGCAATTTTTGAAAAAAAATACTTTGGTGGTAGCTCCACTTTTTGAGAAATATCTTAAACACGCGGATTATTCCAGATCCAGGAGGTATATCCATACTTGCGCCATATCAAGAGCAATCAACAGTGATTGAATATATTAAATCGTTTGAGCAATTTTTGAAAAAAAATAATTTGATGGTAGCTCCACTTATTGAGAAATATCTTAAATACGCGGATTATCCCAGATCCAGGAGGTAAACCCATAGTTGCGCCATCGCAAGAGCAATCAACAATGATTGAATATATTAAATCGTTAGAGCCAATTTAAAAAAAAATAGTTTGGTGGAAGCTCCACTTATTGGGAAATATATAAAATACGCGGATTATCCCAGATCCAGGAGGTATACCCATAGTTGCGCCGTATCAAGAGCAATCAACAATGATTGAATATATTAAATCGTTTGAGCAATTTTTGAAAAAAAATAATTTGATGGTAGCTTCACTTATTGAGAAATATCTTAAATACGCGGATTATCCCAGATCCAGGAGGTAAACCCATAGTTGCGCCATCGCAAGAGCAATCATCAATGATTGAATATATTAAATCGTGTGAGCCATTTTGGAAAAAAAAATAATTTGGTGGTAGCTCCACTTTTTGAGAAATATCTTTAACACGCGGATTATCCCAGATCCAGGAGGTATATCCATACTTGCGCCATATCAAGAGCAATCAACAATGATTGAATATATTAAATCGTTTGAGCAATTTTTGAAAAAAAAATAATTGGATGGTAGCTCCACTTATTGAGAAATATCTTAAATACGCGGATTATCCCAGATCCAGGAAGTATATCCATAGTTGCGCTATATCAAGAGCAATCAACAATGATTGAATATATTAAATCGTTTGAGCCAATTTTGAAAAAAAAATAATTTGATGGTAGCTCCACTTATTGAGAAATATCTTAAATACTCGGATTATCCCAGATCCAGGAGGTATATCCATAGTTGCGCTATATCAAGAGCAATCATTTATGATTGAATATATTAAATCGTTTGAGCAATTTTTGAAAAAAAAATAATTTGATGGTAGCTCCACTTATTGAGAAATATCTTAAACACGCGGATTATCCCAGATCCAGGAGGTATATCCATACTTGCGCCATATCAAGAGCAATCAACAATGTTTGAATGTATTAAATCGATTGAGCCAATTTTGAAAAAAAAATAATTTGATGGTAGCTCCACTTATTGAGAAATATCTTAAATACGCGGATTATCCCAGATCCAGGAGGTATACCCATAGTTGCGCCATATCAAAAGCAATCAACAATCATTGAATGTATTAAATCGTTTGAGCCAATTTTGAAAAAAAAAATAATTTGATGGTAGCTCCACTTATTGAGAAATATCTTAAATACTCGGATTATCCCAGATCCAGGAGGTAAACCCATAGTTGCGCCATCGCAAGAGCAATCAACAATGATTGAATATATTAAATCGTGTGAGCCATTTTGGAAAAAAAATAATTTGGTGGTAGCTCCACTTTTTGAGAAATATCTTTAACACGCGGATTATCCCAGATCCAGGAGGTATATCCATACTTGCGCCCTATCAAGAGCAATCAACAATGATTGAATATATTAAATCGTTTCAGCAATTTTTGAAAAAAAAAATTTGGTGGTAGCTGCACTTATTGGGAAATATATAAAATACGCGGATTATCCCAGATCCAGGAGGTATACCCATAGTTGCGCCGTATCAAGAGCAATCAACAATGATTGAATGTATTAAATCGTTTGAGCCAATTTTGAAAAAAAAAAGAATTGGATGGTAGCTCCACTTATTGGGAAATATATAAAATACGCGGATTATCCCAGATCCAGGAGGTATACCCATAGTTGCGCCATATCAAGAGCAATCATCAATGATTGAATATATTAAATCGTTTGAGCAATTTTTGAAAACAAAAATTTGGTGGTAGCTCCACTTATTGGGAAATATATAAAATACGCGGATTATCCCAGATCCAGGAGGTATACCCATAGTTGCGCCATATTAAGAGCATTCCACAATGATTAAATATATTAAATCGTGTGAGCCAGTTTGGAAAAATAATTTTTTTGTTGGTTTCTCCACTTATTAAGAAATATCTTAAATACGCGGATTATCCCAGATCCAGGAGGTATACCCATAGTTGCGCCATCGCAAGAGCAATCAACAATGATTAAATATATTAAATCGTGTGAGCCAGTTTGGAAAAAAAAATAATTTGGTGGTAGCTCCACTTATTGAGAAATATCTTAAACACGCGGATTATCCCAGATCCAGGAGGTATATCCATAGTTGCGCCATATTAAGAGCAATCAACAATGATTGAATATATTAAATCGTTTGAGTCAATTTTGAAAAAAAAATAATTTGGTGGTAGCTTCACTTATTAAGAAATATCTTAAATACGCGGATTATCCCAGATCCAGGAGGTAAACCCATAGTTGCGCCATATCAGAGCAATCAACAATGATTGAATATATTAAATCGTGTGAGCCAGTTTGGAAAAAAAAATAATTTGGTGGTAGCTCTACTTATTGAGAAATATCTTAAACACGCGGATTATCCCAGATCCAGGAGGTATATCCATAGTTGCGCTGTATTAAGAGCAATCAACAATGATTGAATGTATTAAATCGTTTGAGCCAATTTTGAAAAAAAAATAATTTGATGGTAGCTCCACTTATTGAGAAATATCTTAAATACGCGGATTATCCCAGATCCAGGAGGTAAACCCATAGTTGCGCCATATCAAGAGCAATCAACAATGATTGAATATATTAAATCGTGTGAGCCAGTTTGGAAAAAAAAATAATTTGGTGGTAGCTCCACTTATTGAGAAATATCTCAAATACGCGGATTATCCCAGATCCAGGAGGTATATCCATAGTTGCGCCATATCAAGAGCAATCAACAATGATTGAATATATTAAACCGTTTGAGCCAATTTTGAAAAAAAAAATAATTTGATGGTAGCTCCACTTATTAAGAAATATCTCAAATACGCGGATTATCCCAGATCCAGGAGGTATATCCATAGTTGCGCCATATCAAGAGCAATCAACAATGATTGAATATATTAAATCGTTTGAGCCAATTTTGAAAAAAAAAATAATTTGATGGTAGCTCCACTTTTTGAGAAATATCTTAAACACGCGGATTATCCCAGATCCAGGAGGTATATCCATAGTTGCGCTATATTAAGAGCAATCAACAATGATTGAATGTATTTAATCGTTTGAGCCAATTTTGAAAAAAAAAATAATTTGATAGTAGCTCCACTTATTGAGAAATATCTTAAATACGCGGATTATCCCAGATCCAGGAGGTATATCCATACTTGCGCCATATCAAGAGCAATCAACAATGATTGAATATATTAAATCGTTTGAGCCAATTTTGAAAATAAAATATTTTGGTGGTTGCTCCACATATTGAGAAATATCTTAAATACGCGGATTATCCCAGATCCAGGCGGTATATCCATAGTTGCGCCATCTCAAGAGCAATCAACAATGATTGAATATATTAAACCGTGTGAGCCAGTTTGGAAAAATAATTTCTTTGGTGGTTGCTCCACTTATTAAAAAATATCTTTAATACGCGGACTATCCCAGATCCAGGCGGTATATCCATAGTTGCGCCATCTCAAGAGCAATCAACAATGATTGAATATACTAAATCGTTTGAGCCAATTTTGAAAAAAAAAGAATTTGGTGGTAGCTCCACTTATTGAGAAATATCTTAAATTCGCGGATTATCCCAGATCCAGGAGGTATACCCATAGTTGCGCCATATCAAGAGCAATCAACAATGATTTAATATATTAAATCGTGTGAGCCAATTTTGAAAATAAAATAATTTGATGGTAGCTCCACTTATTGAGAAAAATGTTAAACACGCGGATTATCCCAGATCCAGGAGGTACATCCATACTTGCGCCATATCAAGAGCACTCAACAATGATTGAATATATTAAATCGTTTGAGTCAATTTTGAAAATAAAATAATTTAGTGGTAGCTCCACTTATTGGGAAATATATAAAATACGCGGATTATCCCAGATCCAGGAGGTATACCCATAGTTGCGCCATATCAAGAGCAATCATCAATGATTGAATATATTAAATCGTTTGAGCAATTTTTGAAAAAAAAATAATTTGGTGGTAGCTCTACTTATTGGGAAATATATAAAATAAGCGGATTATCCCAGATCCAGGAGGTATATCCATAGTTGCGCCATATCAAAAGCAATCAACAATCATTGAATATAGTAAATCGTTTGAGCAATTTTTGAAAAAAAAAATTTGGTGGTAGCTCCACTTATTGGGAAATATATAAAAAAACGCGGATTATCCCAGATCCAGGAGGTATACCCATAGTTGCGCCATATCAACAGCAGTCAACAATCATTGAATATATTAAATCGTGTGAGCCAATTTCGAAAATAAAATAATTTGATGGTAGCTCCACTTATTGAGAAATATCTTAAACACGCGGATTATCCCAGATCCAGGAGGTATACCCATAGTTGCGCCGTATCAAGAGCAATCAACAATGATTGAATATATTAAATCGTTTGAGCCAATTTTGAAAAAAAAATAATTTGATGGTAGCTCCACTTATTGAGAAATATCTTAAATACGCGGATTATCCCAGATCCAGGAGGTATACCCATAGTTGCGCCATCTCAAGAGCAATCAACAATCATTAAATATATTAAATCGTTTGAGCAATTTTTGAAAAAAAAAATTTGGTGGTAGCTCCACTTATTGGGAAATATATAAAATACGCGGATTATCCCAGATCCAGGAGGTATACCCATAGTTGCGCCATATCAAGAGCAATCAACAATGATTGAATATATTAAATCGTGTGAGCCATTTTTGAAAAAAAAAATCATTTGGTGGTAGCTTCACTTATTGAGAAATATCTTAAATACGCGGATTATCCCAGATCCAGGAGGTATACCCATAGTTGCGCCATCTCAAGAGCAATCAACAATGATTGAATATATTAACTCGTTTGAGCCAATTTTGAAAAAAAAATAATTTTATGGTAGCTCCACTTATTGAGAAATATCTTAAATACGCGGATTATCCCAGATCCAGGAGGTATACCCATAGTTGCGCCATATCAAGAGCAATCAACAATGATTGAATACATTAAATCGTTTGAGCCAATTTTGAAAAAATAATTATTTGATGGTAGCTCCACTTTTTGAGAAATATCTTAAATACGCGGATTATCCCTGATCCAGGAGGTATATCCATAGTTGCGCCATCTCAAGAGCAATCAACAATGATTGAATATATTAAATCGTATGAGCCAGTTTGGAAAAAAAAATAATTTGGTGGTAGCTCCACTTTTTGAGAAATATCTTAAACACGCGGATTATCCCTGATCCAGGAGGTATATCCATACTTGCGCCATATCCAGAGCAATCAACAATGATTGAATATATTTAATCGTTTGAGCCAATTTTGAAAATAAAATAATTTGGTGATAGCTCCACTTATTGAGAAATATCTTAAATACGCGGATTATCCCAAAACCAGGAGGTATACCCATTGTTGCGCCATATCAAGAGCAATCAACAATGATTAAATATATTAAATCGTTTGAGCAAATTTTGAAACAAAAATAATTTGATGGTAGCTCCACTTTTTGAGAAATATCTTAAATACGCGGATTATCCCTGATCCAGGAGGTATATCCATAGTTGCGCCATCTCAAGAGCAATCAACAATGATTGAATATATTAAATCGTTTGAACCAATTTTGAAAAAAAAATAATTTGATGGTAGCTCCACTTTTTGAGAAATATCTTAAATACGCGGATTATCCCTGATCCAGGAGGTATATCCATAGTTGCGCCATATCAAGAGCAATCAACAATGTTTAAATGTATTAAATCGATTGAGCCAATTTTGCAAAAAAAATAATTTGATGGTAGCTCCACTTATTGAGAAATATCTTAAATACGCGGATTATCCCACATCCAGGAGGTATATCCATAGTTGCGCCATATCAAGAGCAATCAACAATGATTAAATATATTAAATCGTTTGAGCAAATTTTGAAACAAAAATAATTTGATGGTAGCTCCACTTTTTGAGAAATATCTTAAATACGCGGATTATCCCTGATCCAGGAGGTATATCCATACTTGCGCCATATCAAGAGCAATCAACAATGATTGAATATATTAAATCGTTTGGGCCATTTTTGAAAAAAAAAATCATTTGGTGGTAGCTTCACTTATTGAGAACTATCTTAAATACGCGGATTATCCCAAATCTAGGAGGTATACCCATTGTTGCGCCATATTAAGAGCAATCAACAATGATTGAATATATTAAATCGTTTGAGCCAATTTTGAAAAAAAAATAATTTGATGGTAGCTCCACTTATTGAGAAATATCTTAAATACGCGGATTATCCCAAAACCAGGAGGTATACCCATTGTTGCGCCATCTCAAGAGCAATCAACAATGATTGAATATATTAAATCGTTTGAGCCAATTTTGAAAAAAAAATAATTTGATGGTAGCTCCACTTTTTGAGAAATATCATAAATACGCGGATTATCCCTGATCCAGGAGGTATATCCATAGTTGCGCCATCTCAAGAGCAATCAACAATGATAGAATATATTTAATCGTTTGAGCCAATTTTGAAAATAAAATAATTTGATGGTAGCTCCACTTATTGAGAAATATCTTAAATACGCGGATTATCCCTGATCCAGGAGGTATATCCATAGTTGCGCCATATCAAGAGCAATCAACAATGATCGAATATATTAAATCGTTTGAGCCAATTTTGAAAATAAAATAATTCGGTGGTTGCTCCACTTATTGAGAAATATCACTATAGACGGAAGTCCACAAGGTGACGACCTGCATGCCTAGGCGTGCGCGAGGAAACTCTATATATAGCCGAAGCATTAAAAATTTTCTGTAGGCAACCGATCTAAATGAATGATATACCAATCGAAAGGTATTGTTTTAATTAGATCATTTTTGTCGAAACATATTCCAAAAGTTATTTGGTTTGGGAGAAATGAGGGTGAAGGTAAAAAACTTTTTAATCACTAAAGTGGGTGAACTGGGGACATTTTAGTCCCCAGATAGAATAGAATATATTCGCATTCTACGCATAAATACGCGTCGATTGGTACCTCAATCCGATCCGACATTTCATTCAGATGTTATTCGAAAATTCGATTTTTTCTTGTTCTTCAAAATGAAGTTCTTTAAAAGAAGTTTGCGTCGGTTTGTCTGTTTGCACTATTTTTTTCTTAAAAATCCTGAAAAAAATTGGAAAATGTTTGTTACTATCATATGAGCAACTATTGTTCTACAACTTTTTGAAATACCTTAAGCTTACGTCAAAAAATTAAGAAAACGTTGTTAATTAAAAGATTTATAACTTTATAATTAAGAAATATATTAAAAAGAGCTTTACACGCTTGAAATAGTTTTTTAAATATCAATTTCACTTTCTTTGAGACCAAACGCCTATATAGTAAAAAAAAAAAATACACTGAAAATAAAAATTTTTTTAAGAATTTTTAAAAATTTGCTCGACTGATCCTTTTTATGTTGCACGTGCAGATAGCTTTTAAGATGAAGCAACTTTTGATATATCGCTCATATCTGGCAAAATCCGTTAACTCAAGATATAGTCCTGTAAGTGCAGCTACCCATTTTGTACAGCCTCCTGTGAAGCTTGCATTTACTTATACACGTGTGTGTATTTGATTGGCAACTTTGCTTTTTGGAGTCTGCATATATTTGGTCAACAACCTAAAAAACATGTATCTTTTCAGATTTAAGTTTATTTATTTAAAAATAAAATCCAAATAAAAAAGGGCTTAAAAGTAAAACGTAAACATTGACTCAACTAGGACTAGAACTTAGGCCGTCCCGTGTTATTAACCACAACGCTCTCCACTTGGCTAATCTCGAATTTCGTTGCTTGATGGCATCTGCTTTGTGTTTCAGTGTCTCATTTCTTAATGAGAAGACTTGCAAATGCACAATTTTACGAGTAGAAAGCTTTATATGCATGTCGGAGATTCCTCCAAAGTTTCCATTTTTCCAGCAAGATTGCACATATGTGTGTGCTAGGGTTCCTAATGCCCTTATTATGGTCCTCTGGAACACAGAAAGTGCATTTTTCAAGCCAAAAGGCATGGTCAAAAACTCGTACTGCCCTTCTGGCGTTACAAACGCTGTTCGCTCAATTGAATTTTCATGAACTGGAATTTGGTAGAAGCCACTAGCCATATCTAAGCTCGAAAAATATTTGGCACCGCGAAGCCTGGCAATCTCAAATACCTATCAGCAACGGTGTTCTCATTTAATATCCTATAGTCCACACAAAGACGATCAGTGCCGTTTTTCTTCTTTACCAACATCATAGGGCTAGCGAAAGGTGAGAAACTTGGACGAATAACATTTGGTTTCAATAATTCATCAATTTTACACCGCACATGGTTTTTCTCTTTCTCACTTAGCCTGTAAGGACGTCGTTGCACTGTCTTTAGTGGATCTATTAAAATAATTTCTAACTGCCCGCTGATAAACCGCTGATAATACCGCTGATAAACCAATCAGAGTAACACTTTAGGATATTTGTTAAGGCCATTTTATCGGATTCGACTAAATCAATATCAGCATTTAAAATATCTTTGTAATCAGTTGCAGTCAAAACTTCTACCCTTTTTGTTTGGACCGATCCTTCAGTTCAGTCATGGTGCTGCCGCTGTGGATTTTTCCTTTGCTCTGGCCCTTTTCCAAGCGAGCACGGCATTCGGCGTATTTATGGCCACCCTTTCCACAGAAATTAAATTTCGTCGGTGTCTGAAACTTGTACTTCTTGCGCTCCGTGCCAGTTGAATCGTCGTCTATACTGCGCTTTTTGAAAGAGTGTGCGTGTAACTGTTGTTGTAGCTCATTGCGAGTTTTCACGATGTTTGTAAAAACCCAGTGTGTCAACTTGTTGTCTATTTGCGCCATGTGAGCCAGAGTCACAGATACCGCTATTTCTTCCAAATCGTTGGTTTACCATTTTGACATAAGTAGCGGCACAATACGGCTACCGTATTCAGCGAAGCCCTCCTGCGGCTTTGGTCGACCATTCAAAACACTTTATGAGTGGTCTGAGTGAAACCACTGAGTGAAAATTGGTAGGGAGGTAGCTTAGAGCCAGGAGAAGGACATAGGATACTTTTTGTCCCGTTCGACAGCGTTCCTCCCTGGCCCATACTTTTTTATTTAGGCAGACAGCTAAGAAGAAAATGTCAAATGTCAAAATGTCAGTTACAAACGAAGTCAAATTCATAGTCAGGCTCTTCAGGTTAGGAATGCCAGCGCCAAATCGTGAAATGAATGACGCATTTAATCGAGAATTGGAACGGGAACGTGAATATGATCACCAGGAATTAGATTTAGTAGTTCAAAGGAATGTACCCCTGTTGAATTACCAACAAAAGGAAGTTTATGATACTTTAATGAAGGCAATCGCTGATGAAAATGGTGGTTTATATTTCCTAGATGCCCCTGGAGGAACTGGCAAGACATTCCTTATGTCATTAGTTTTAGCAACTGTTCGGGCGAGATCCAACATAGCGGTTGCAGTTGCTTCTTCTGGAATTGCAGCCACATTGTTAGAAGGATGCCGTACGGCTCATTCAGCATTCAAATTACCGTTAAATCTTCAAACTATTGAAGAACCAACGTGTAATATTGCAAAACACTCAGCAATGGCCAAAGTTTTAGCGACATCGAAAATCATCATCTGGGACGAATGCACAATGGCACATAAACGTGCATTAGAAGCACTTAACCGAAGGAGCTTTGCAGGAGCAATGATTTTACTGTCTGGCGATTTCCGCCAAATACTGCCAGTAATTCCAAGATCTACGGCTGCAGACGAAATAAACGCTTGCCTCAAATCGTCAAATCTATGGCGCTATGTGAAGAAACTGCAGCTGACAACAAACATGAGACTTACATTGCTTAATGATACATCTGCTGAAGATTTCTCGGAGCAATTGCTGACTATCGGTAATGGTCAAGTACCTGTCGATGAATCGAGCGGTTTAATATCATTTCCAAATAATTTCTGTAATTTTGTCTCATCAAAAGACGAACTTATCAACAATGTATTTCCAAATATTATTTCTAACTACAAAAATAATGAATGGTTGAGTGAGCGAGCAATTTTAGCGGCTAAGAATAAAGATGTAGATGACCTGAACTACATAATTCAAAATAAGATCATTGGAACAATGCATTTATTCAAATCTATTGACTGCGTCACAAATGAAGATGAAGCCACCAACTATCCAATTGAATTTTTAAACTCTTTGGACGTGCCTGGCTTACCACCGCACAATTTACGCCTAAAGGTTGGCTCCGTAGTAATCATGCTTCGAAACATAAACCAACCAAAACTGTGCAACGGTACGCGTTTGGTGGTTAGTAAATTGATGAACAATGTAATTTACGCTACGATAATGATAGGAAAATTCAAAGGTGAGGAAGTTCTCATTCCGAGGATCCCGATGATCCCAACCGATATGCCGTTTGAATTTAAAAGACTTCAATTTCCGATACGTCTTGCATTTGCCATGACAATCAACAAATCACAAGGCCAATCCTTAAAACTTTGTGGTTTAAATCTAGAACATTCATGTTTTTCCCATGGTCAATTATACGTGGCATGTTCACGGGTCGGAAGACCATCTGCGTTGTTTGTTTTTGCGCCTGATAATAAAACAAAAAATGTCGTGTATCACAAGGTGCTTAAGTGAAGAGCAGCCTATGTACTAAAATACAGAAATAATAATGAATGATTAAGGAGGAGAAACAAAGAATATTGTATACCCACAAGTATTACAGAATTTAATTAATTTGAAAATTATTCTTTTTTGTTTGACTTATTTTTTATGCGTGCAACAACAATATGCCACAGCGAAACGTGGCAGGGTACTGCTAGTATTTAATAAATAAGGAATTTTCGAGCCTGAAAGTATGCAATTGAATTAAAGCTTTAAAATGTTATTTTGTATTTTTTTATGGCCTTAACGAATGGTTTTTGCCTTTGTTTAATAATGTTCTTCATAATATTGAGTCTATAAAGCAGCAGTGTTGCCAGTTTAGCAATTTTATGGCTAGTTCTAGCCATTTTGAAAGGCCGAATGCTAGAAAAATTAAGAAATTGCTACTAGCTATAAATCTAGCTACTTTAAAATAAACTTCAGCTATTTTCGGCAATTTTCTCGAACCCGTGATTTAGGTCTGTGAAAATTACCAGTTACAGCGAAAATACTCTAAGTGACTTGAGTGAAAATACTTATCGAACAGTGATTTCTACTTTTGACCATCACTGCTTTGTGTGTTTCATCTCTAGTTTGTGGTGTACATTAAGTGACGCAAAAAAAGTGATGCAAAAATGCCTAAAGTGCTTTATACGCAAAAGTTTCGCGATGCTTGGATGCAGGCTAGTGAGTTCAAGGCCTGGATCCGGAAGGATGAGACGGATTTGTCAAAAGCTTACTGTAGCTACTGCAAATGCAGTATTAAAGCGAAAATATTCGATGAGCCCTTAATCATGCTGAGACGAAGAAGCACATTTCGGCATCGAGTTGCTTCAGTCAAACCAACAAAATTTCGTTCTCTCGGATGCCTACGAAGCAAACAGAGCAGGAAACAGCGTTGTGCCTATTTATAGCAGAGCACACTGCTATTGCACAAATAGACCACCTCAGCAGATTGTGTGTGCATAATTTTGGCGCGTGTCCTTGTGCTGCAAAAATAAGGCTTGGCCGAACAAAGTGCACAAGCATTATTAACAACGCCGAAAATGAAAAATATAACAATGAAAACAGTGAAGATGTAGATTTAATAAAATCATTATTGGACATTTAAATTAAAATTCAATTTTTTGGTTATTTTGGGGTAATTTGGTTATTTTTTGGGGTAACAAAATGTTAGCCATTTTTTCAGCCATTTTTACAAACAAATTTGCTATTTTCAGCTAGTTTTTTTCGTAAATCTGGCATTATTTTTTGTTCATGACCTGGCAACACTGTAAAGCAGCACAAAAATTTTGAGCTCCATATTCCAACTGGAACTATTTTTGGCCGCCTTCGCCATACATTATCAACCACTGTGCCTTGGTGTCTGCATGTTTTTGATGATCTCCAGTAGGTTGCGGTTTTGCAGCTCCAACGCCGACAAATACGGATCGCTGGCACGATCAGTAGGCAAAGCAGATCCCACTTCTGATGTCGGAGATTCCTCCAAAGTTTCCATTTTTCCAGAAAGATTGCACAGCAAGTTCTGGTCGTTGCAAGAGACGCTTCCTATCTGAACTGCGTAACACAGAGTTCTCTCTAATTTCATCATTTTTGCAAAGTCTATTGCCCTCTTTGTTTCTCGCATTCAGTCCGCGCTCTACGATCAGACCATGCTCAGCAGCAGAGTGTGTCCCTTTTTCTCAGCTACTGTGCATTTTAAAACTACTAGCGACAATGTGTCGCCACACCAAAGCTGTACGCACACGTACAATGGGCAAACTAGCCATTCTACGACATGCATATGCCCCCACTGGGCATATAATGCATATAAATAAAACTCTGCTTGTCGCGGAACGGATTAATGTTATCGATAGTTAGTTAAGTTTAAACTTAGCGCCGCAGTATTTTTTGTATCGATAGCTTTGGTATTTAAGTTTAGGTTATTTGGTCCCACGAAAAAAAGGTGAACAGAGGGAAGAGAAACTGCGGTAGGTTAAAGACTAAGTAGTTGTAAAGATAAGTAATTAATGTAACTCTTCCAGAATAAAACCATCAACAACACAGAACTCCAACTGTTGTCCAGCACTAGTGTTTTGAAGTGTTTAAAGGCATTCCCTGTGATCGGCCAAGCGGCGACACTGCTTTACTTAAATTACCACCGTTTTTGGGCCAAATCATGGATTAAAAGCTAAAAAAAAAACCAGGCAAACCAACTCCGCCAATACTTTTCTAATATTTATTATTTTATATCGCACACCCAAAATAAAGTGTTACATTCAACAATTTTTTTAACGATAAAAACTGGAAAAACCTTTTTTTTAATTTTGCGCATTTATTTTATATATAATACATTTTTATTATATGATTGATCGGATATGCCATAACTTTGCCTTTTTTTAAGTTGGAAGGATGGGACTTTCTATGGATTCCACTTTGGGAAATATTATCCGATGCGACAAATTTTGATAAGGTTCGGCCGACTATATCCTATGGCTGCCATATCGGAAAGGCCATAACATTGCTGCTGTTAGAGCTTATCAAGCTTATCAGATTCAGATTCAGATAATTCAGATTATCAGATGATAAGGTTCGGCCGACTATATCCTATGGCTGCCATATCGGAAAGGCCATAACATTGCTGCTGTTAGAGCTTATCAAGCTTATCAGATTCGACAAATTTCATAAGGATCGGCCGACTATATCCTAACCTGCTAAAAGCAGGTTTGGGAGGAGCAGAGCGCTGAGCAGAAGCAATGAGTACTGGCATCTGGAACAGAAGCAGTTGTCAGCTAAGCATGGTCCAGAGCTGGAGCAGCTCTATGTAGGTGGTGCAGAAGTAGTAGTGGTCAGATTTGGGTGGGCCATAGGATTCATGTATTTATTTAGCCCTTAGGCATACATATATATATATATATATATGTATATGTATATATAAATAAGATACATTATACTCTTATATCAATTTTAAATGTAATGTATGTAATATATATACATATATATGTAACAGAGAACTGCAACGAGTATGATTGAGTATGATAAAATCATCTTTAACAAAAACAGATCAAATCAAATCACATCATATGTCACAACATTTCAAATCGATTCAAGTACAAGTCAACTTTAAATCAGTTGATGTGATTTGTATCGTATAGTTTAGCTCGGTTTGAATCAAATCGCTTCAAAAAAATCGTCAGGTATAATTGACTGACTGATACAAAATGATTGTTGAAGTAGGCTACGATCCAGGCAGATGATTTAAATCATTGAGGTATACTCGAGTAAAAATGTATGATTGAAACCAGAGACTTGTAGTAATGTTTATTTTAATTTTTTTAATATACAAATAGAATAGACAGAATTTCAGCTTCTCTATCAACTAAGGGGACAGGGATTCAGCGAAATAATGACGTTTCATATTATCATAATATTTCTTCACAATGCTTCACAATAAAATGCATGAAGGGGTCAAAAATCACCAAAATGCTGATAACGTAATAAATAGGCAGACCCTAGCCTTGAGGCTCCCATAAACCATAGTCCAGATCTGTCATACGACCTTTCACCCTCAGTTTCCGCAGTACACCCAAGAAAAAATTGATCAAATTGGAGGATCAAGTGAAGGAGACATCTCCGACCCTATAAAGTATATATATTCTTAATCAGGATCACCTCCTGAGTCAATATAGGAATTTCCGTTTGCCGTCTGGCAGCCTGTTTCTACGCAAACTAGTTTCTCAGTTTTAAAGCTATCGTCTTCAAACTTTGCACTCATGCTTCTTTCGGAATCGGTCAACTATATCCTATAGCTGCCATATAACTGATTGATCGAAAATGCAATAACTTTGTTGATTTTTAAGTTAGAACGATGGGACACTCTATAGAATCTGGCAAAATAATCCGATCTGCCCAATTTCATAAGGATCGGCCGACTATATCCTTTAGCTATCATATAACTGATTGATCGGATAATATAATAGATAATAATAATAGATAATATAATAGATACAAATAATGAAATAATATCACAAAAAAATCATTTTTAAAATATATGTGTGCGTTTTAATAACAAGACATTATAAATCATTTCTTTGAATGGAATTTAAAAAATGATGCTGTCAACACCGCCTGGCGCAATTCTGTTACGTTTCTCTGTAACTATATTCCCTGCTAATGAGAATGATCTTTCTGCTGCTGCACTGCTTGCTGGTATAGAGTGAACTTGAAGCGCAACTTTGTACAAGTTGGGAAATATTTTTTTATTGTTTTCCCACCACTCCAATAAATTAAAATTATGCGACATATCAATTAATTCTCTTGAATATCGAAGTACCTCTTCATAGGGAGTTTCTATCTTTTTACGAGTTGTCTTCTCCAATAAGTCTTGAAAAAAAAAGCATCACTTGAGGAACTGGGCTGAGGATCGACAACATTGTCAAATTCGTTGAATATTATATTAAATGAATCAAATGAAACTGTGGATGAAGGACCTCCCACTCCGTTAAGGTTCGTTTGAACTGAGTTTGATCCGATTAATGATACAACAAAATTAATAATTTCAATTGTATCCGAAGGTTGTAAATTATTAGCTGGTGGGTACAAAAAAAAAGCTACTCTATGGTAAATTGATAAATTTTCCATCCAAATGTTTTCAATATTTTTTACCAAGTATTTTTTTAAGCTTTCTATGTTCTCAGCTTCATCATCATTTGGGCGTAAAATTTGTTTTAATTTTGTAATAGACGGTATTACATAGCAAAGTGACGGGGATTGTGTTTCTTGCAGCTTTTTAAAAACAATTTCAATGTTTTCGCAAAGATCTACCAAGCACTTGACAGTGGTCAAATTAATCTTAAGCAGTCTGTTCGACTCATTTTTCGCTGCCAAAATTTGGTTAATATCAGCCCAATTTTCCAAAATAGATTTTACCATTCTATAGTTAGAGTTCCACCTTGTCTGGCAGTGGCTTTTTAAGGTGGTTTTCAATAAATGTTGCATGTTTGCTTTTTTAAAAAATTTTGTCAGTTTTCTGCATGCTTCTAAATTTTCGGTTAGATCCACAGCTTCCGAAAATGACTTTTCTAGTGCATTAGACAACAGGTGGCTGCTACAATTAATTCTTGTATTATTTTCGAGAGCCTTTATAATATTTGCCCCTCGATCGGTTACAAATTTGATGCGCTCTATGTTGTCGACCCCGAACTGGTCGAAAACCGATTTAAGTTTTGTGTACACATTTTGGCTTGTGGTTTTTTGGAAATCCATTGACTTCATACCAATGACAACATCATGGAATTTTTGGTTGTAAATGTAATGGAAGGTAACTCCCAAAAAATTTCGTTGGACGTAGTTGTCAGTCCACAAGTCAATAGTCGCGGATGCTCCTCCACTGCGCACAACTTCTTCAATTTCCTCTGAAAGCTCCTTTTTTTTCTCGTGTGCTGCCTTCGTTACATTTCGTGACACTGTTGTTGGGTCGGGAATAAGATCGTCCACATCAATATTCTCCCCGTATCTCGCTCCAATCTGTATTAAGAATTTAACCATCTTCTTAAACCCTCCTCCTTTGACTGCAGTAAATGGCCGACAGTCTTCTGCCACCCAATTTGCACAGATTTTTGTGGCCAAAGTCTTATCTTCAGCTGATATTTGTGCAAAAGTTACTGTTTTTTTTAAATTCTTGCAGCACTTATGCCTGTGCAAATTAGATGTTTGCCCGTTTTTGTACTTAAGCACAGCTGCACAGGTACGGCAAAAAACAAATCCTGGCACAATTTCGTCTGCTTCATTTACTATTTCGGATAATATGTTCCACAGGGAACTACGTACTTTTCGTTGGCCACTGAGGGTATAAGCTCCGCTCGCAATTTTTCTTTCAATTATTTCGTTAGTTTCTTCCATTTTTATTAGAGAATACTATTTGAAAGTAATGAGTGACAAGTAGTGATGGCACAAATTTTTATATGGTACAAAAAAATCGATTATTTTGTTTCAATTAAAGATTTGGTAGTCTCGAAACATGGTTTTAAATTAATTGATTAATAATGAAATAAGGTGGAATTAAAAATCAGCCCAACATACTGGCGACATTTTCAAACGCGCATAGCTATAAGTCAGGTTGCTCCACACCGAGAAAGATTATGTTACAAAGCCAATTGTTTAATATTTATTTATTATTTTATTATCCTCTTGACCAAATTTTGATTACCCTATTTATGGCGTTGCTTTTAACCAAATTTCCACGTAACCTTATAAATATATTAAGCCTCATATAGGCTCCAGATACAGCCTCAAAAGGCTCCAGATTAAAGCTCATTAAAGCTCAGCAGGCGAATCAGAATCAATCATATGTGTATGATTTTACATCATTTTCGGGTATTGCTTTGCTTCTGAACAAATCAAAACAAATCATTCCCAATTGATGCGATAGTGATTCAAAATTGTTCCAAATCATTGACACGAAGCATTCGGATCGCTCTGTTCACATGAATCAAATTTTAAAATCAATCAGAGTAACCTATCATTACTCGAGTATGAACAAAAAAAATGTGATTCGTGCAGTTCTCTGATATGTAATGTAATAATGTGACGTAATGTATTAATAATATTCATATGGATATTGAATATTATATTTCGCATATACCGATATTTTATATTTGATTCAGTTTATATATTTTGTGGGTTTTATAAAATATATGAAACCTGGTCACACTTTTTTATTGTTGTTAACAATTGTTGTGAAAAAAGCACAAATATTTTGAAAGTTCTTTATTTTTGGTGTTTTTCTTGTTTATATTGATAAACAAGTGAATATTCTAAAAACTATAAGGAAGGTAAGTGAGAAAGGCAAAGTTACTTAAGTTTTATGAAAAGTTTTGTGTTTCCCCGAATTCTTGATCAGGATTATCATCTGATGTGATATGTGTACATATGTACATATAATCGTCGGTCCGTTTGTCTGCCAGTTTCTACGCAAACTAGTACATACATATGTATCTCAGTTTGTAAGCCATTGACTTGAATCTTTGCACACATCCTTCTGCCAGTATACATATGTATAAGTCGGGATCGGTCAACTATATGCTTTAGCTGTCAAAGGATCAACTGGTTGATCGGAAATGAAATAACTTTGTTGTTTTTTAAGTTAGGATGACTACCTTCAAGCAAGGGTATATAAAATTAAAAAAAAATATATACATTTAAACAAAAATTTAAAAAAATTAAAAAAAAAAAATTACATACACTCATGGACAAAATAATAGGATAGGATATAGGATATCGATTTTAATCGATATAAACATAACATATTATGGGAAAAATATACTTTTTTATTATGATCACACTGTTACGATCAATTTTTGGTGAATTCCCGGAAGTCAGAAGCTCTAAAGAAAATTGTTGATATTTTATTGCTCAGACTGCAAATTCGCCTGGACAATAAAATAGGTGTGTCGAGCAAAACTTTAATCTAAAGCTAATTTGGATAATTGTTTGGTGGCAGAAGGTAAGGTATTACGATAATTTAACTAAATGGGGACTTAACAATCACTAAAATTGCATTAAATGGGCCGTGGGAGACATTGCAGTGCGGAAGAGAGAAAGCTCATTCGACGACTCCGAGACTAAGAAAAAACATATACAGTCAGCACAGAAATTATTCGGACACTCTAAAATATTTAGAATGAAAGCCTATATCCGGGAAAGTAAAAAATTTTGGCCAGTATTTTTCATATTTTCTATTAAACACGGGTTTTTTAAACCATATTATTAAATAAAAAATTAATTATTTTCATTATGAACATATATACAGTGGCGGACTAAAGTCTACATACGACCCCCCTTTTTGGATTTTAGCCACTCCTAAAGGTTTTAGAGGAAAAGTAATGATGCAGTCTTGTTTTAAATTTAATTATTATATAGCTTACAAATTCTAATTTCAATTAAACATAAACTTTTAAAGTTATAAGCTAAAAACTAAAAAAAGGCACTGACTCAGTGAACATACGACTTCCAACTTAGCACTTCTAACTAATATAATACTTAATAATAAGGTAAAACTACGTTTCTTAATATTTTGTTGGGCCACCATGGGCATCGACAACTGCTTGCAACCGTCTGGGCATAGAAGCAACCAAATTATCCAGCTTTTCCTTCGTTATTTTGGCCCACTTCTCCTGGAGCCTTTCTTTGAGCATAGAAGCATTGGTTATCTTGTGCTTTCTAATTTTCCGCTCCAAAATTTCCCAAACATGCTCCATAATATTTAAGTCCGGGCTTTGTGGTGGTGAAAACAATTGCCGGGGAGCATAATATAGCAGCCAATCCTTCACGATCTGCGCCGTATGCTTAGGATCATTATCTTGTTGGAAGATCCAGCTCGTACCGAGGCTCAATTTGTCAACTGATGCTTGCAAATCTAATATATAAAATTCTCGTGTCACAGTTTTCGTTGCCATACTCCTCCGAAACGGCTTGACCGATTTTGATGAAATTTTTTGTGCTTATCTGGTATCTATGAGAATCGGCCAACATCTATTTTTCATCCCCCTAAATGTTAGGGGTAGTCCACCCCTAAATTTTTATTTTTATTTTTTAGACAAAATTTTTAATTTCTCTTTTTTTATGATACAACATACAAAAATACATACAATCCTCAATTTTTACCCTTCTACGATCAACCCTTTTTTTTTAATAGCCATTTTAGTAATTTAATCATTTTTCCTCTCCGGTCGAAAACTGATCAATCGTCATTTAATTAGTTATCCCCGCCAGATGTCTACAGGTGTCACTTCTGACCCAGTAAACAGCAAGGAGTAGGGATGAGAACGAAGCCGGTCCCCTTTCTTTCTCACTCCCTACACAGTTGTCGGCCATCAATATTGTTTATGCATCAAGTGTAGTAATAACGTTGACAATTATTATTTTGCTATCTCAGTGTAACTCTCATATTAACTTTTAATCATTCCTATTTTATCAATAACAAGGTGGGTTCTTCTTTTTGGATGCACCGGGTGGAACTGGCAAAACATTCGTTATTTCGCTAATTCTTGCTGAAATACGATCAAATAATGGCATCGCATTGGCCGTTGCATCATCGGGCATTGCAGCAACTTTATTGGATGGAGGTAGAACAGCTCATTCAGTATTTAAGCTGCCACTAAATATTCAGAATAACCCTGACGCAGTATGCAACATTAAGAAACAATCGTCCATGGCCACTGTGCTGAATCGGTGTAAACTTATTATTTGGGATGAATGTACTATGGCACACAAACATTCACTTGAGGCGTTGAACAGGACATTGAAAGATATTAAAAACAGTGACAAACTATTTGGCGGAACTCTGTTGGTCCTTTCAGGTGATTTCAGACAAACACTTCCAGTCATTCCACGTTCAACATACGCTGATGAGATCAACGCTTGCTTAAAATCATTTCCATTGTGGCGTAATGTTGAAAAATTACAGCTAAAAATAAATATGAGCGTTCAAATGCTTCAAGATCCATCCGCTGAAACATTTTCAAAATAACTTTTAGATATCGGTGATGGAAAAGTTGCTATAGATGAAACTGGATACGTAAAATTACCGACCGATTTCTGCACAATCGCTGATTCGCAAGATACTCTCATTGAACAAATATTTCCCGATGTACACACACAGTACATAAATCATGAGTGGCTTGCAGAAAGAGCGATTTTAGCGGCAAAAAATGTAGACGTTGACAATTTAAATCTGAAGATACAAATGTTGTTGCCAGGGAACTTGGTATCATATAAATCTATTGATACAGTTTGCGACGACAGCGAAGCAGTAAATTTTCCCACAGAGTTTTTGAACTCACTGGATTTGCCAGGCATGCCACCACATAATTTACAATTAAAGGTTGGATCTCCAATTATCTTGCTTCGTAATTTGAACCCGCCCCGGCTGTGCAACGGTACGCGATTAGTCATTCAAAAATTAATGAAAAACGTGATCGGAGCCAGGATTTTAAATGGCAAGTTCAGAGGTGAAAATATACTCGTACCACGGATTCCTATTATACCTACAGATGTGCCAATTCAATTCAAACGTCTTCAGTTTCCGATTAGATTGGCATTTGCAATGACTATCAACAAATCCCAAGGTCAAACGATGTCGGTTTGTGGATTAGATTTGAGAACACCCTGTTTTTCACACGGACAATTATACGTGGCATGCTCTCGAGTGGGTAAACCATCCAGTTTGTTTGTGTTAGCTAAGGATGGACTAACAAAAAATATTGTTCACGCTATAGCATTAAGAGATTGATATTGTTTAATAGTGTTACTGTCGTAATTGTTTAATTAATGATATATATTTTAAGGAATAAATTATAATACCTTAAAAACAAGAAAGGAAAGCTAACTTCGGGCGGAGCCGAAGTTTATATACCCTTGCAGTTCAGTCGCAGTCCGCTAGGTGGCGCCACCCATCTTATTTTATTAAATATGTAGCGGATCGTATATAGTCGGCCGATTCTTATGAAATTTGGCATATTGAATTATTTTTCCCAAAATAGAATGTGTACCAAATCCCATCTTTCTAACTTAAAAAACACCAAAGTTATGCCAATTTCGATCGTTCTATGACAGCTATAGGATATAGTCGGCCGATCCTTATGAAATTTTGTACACAAGATATTTTGGTTAAATATAACATGTGTGGAAAGTCCCAACCCTCTAACTTAAAAAACACCAAAGTTATGGCATTTCCGATCAATCAGTTATATGGCAGCTATAGGATATAGTCGACCGATCCCGGCCGTTCCGACTTATATACTACCTGCAAAGGAAAGAAGGGTGTGTGCAAAGTTTCAACTCGATAGCTCCAAAACTGAGAGACTAGTTTGCGTAGAAACCGACAGACAGACAGACGGACAGACGGACAGACGGACAGACGGACATGCTCATATCGACTCAGGAGGTGATCCTGATCAAGAATATATATACTTTATAGGGTCGGAGATGTCTCCTTCACTGCGTTGCACACTTTTGACCAAATGTTTGCCCTGTGGGGGTCGCTCGTTGGTTCAAATTAAAAAACAAAAAAAATAAAAGTAATTTGAAAATTTTTTTAGGAAAAAAAAAAAGAAAACAAAAATAGTAAACAAAAAACATATGGTCTTATTTACCCCTTGAACCCAATGCAGCTAATTAAAAATATCGATAGGCTCAGCTGACCCCAATTGACATTCACCCCCCACCACAGCTGCTCCCCTTTTTGGGAATTCACCCACCCACGTAAGCACCTGTCAAAAAGTGACAACCCGAAAGATGCATTTCCTGTCTGCCACCTGATTTCACTTTTATTCTGAATCTCGCTGCGGGCAGACCTGTGCATCTGTGGATAAATAATTAATAAACCAGTGACTTAACCTCGTGGAGGAGAAAATTAGTGTGTGATTTTTATAAGAATAGAGGTGAGAAAATATTGAGCTCCTTGCCATTCCCTGCATTGGCTTAGTGTTTATTTTCCCGTTTAGCGGATTTTTGTTGCTGGATGACCCTCGATGCCCATGGATTTGGAGGCACCACCTGGCCCAACCTCGGCATCCATCATAAGCACCAGCATCACCACCAAGCTTCAGGGATTATTTTTACGACCCGTCGCCGAAATTCCGCCGCCAACATCAACCCCTCTGCCTGTGGAGTCTTGGATTTTTTTTTATGTATTTTTTTTTATATAAAAAAATTACAAATATCACGTAACTATAACTATTAAATATCCCCGCGGGAGAGGACAAAAATCCAGCAATTTCGACTACCATTTAAACTTCGAAATTCAAATTCAAAATTTCAATTTTCAAATCCTATAATTTACCAAATGAAAAAGAAGAAAAAAAAAGGAAAACCTAAAAATCCATAATTATCAATTTTTATATCATTTTCTGAAAAGTCTTGAATTATTATTTCTAAGCAATCCCATTTAAAAAAAAAATTACTTGTTAAGCCCCAAACCTGAATTATTATCTTTAATTATCTTTAATTAACTTTAAGTATCTTTAATTATTATTATCTTTACTATTGAATTGTTCTAAATACCGCCACATTAATATTAATTATCATCGAAAATATCTTTTTATGGTTAATGAAAACCACCTTATGTTAATTTATTTTATAAGAGATTTCCCTGAATTATAACGTTAACTAAAATGAATTTATATTAGACCTTTTGTTTGGGCACCGGATGTAATCTCGCCACCCATGCAGTTAAATAACAGTTAGCCACCTCAAACACCTTAGCCAAGGAATTTGTTTTTTTTTTCTTCACCCCCAACACAATGCTATTTAGGAATCCTTCTCCCAGGACCCTTCCTATTCGATCTACGACGATTCGCGTGACGACCATGTCCCTACTGAAGGTACAAGAACCACTCCCACTTTCCCTGAGCACGGCTGGAGCCTGTTAGTAGATCGAAGTACCTTCAGGACATGTGCCAAACCGTTACAGCCCTTTGTTATTTTTATATTCCCTCATCGTTCACAGCGCTCCATGCTTATTTTACGCATATACCACATTCTTACATATGTATGTACATACAATATACACATTCTAACATACATACATACTTACAATAAGTAAGCTATTTTTTGTCTACACTAGAAATTACTAGGAAATTATTTTTATGGCAAAACAACGTTTGCCGGGTCAGCTAGTGTATTAATAATATTCATATGGATATTGAATATTATATTTCGCATATACCGATATTTTATATTTGATTCAGTTTATATATTTTGTGGGTTTTATAAAATATATGAAACCTGGTCACACTTTTTTATTGTTGTTAACAATTGTTGTGAAAAAAGCACAAATATTTTGAAAGTTCTTTATTTTTGGTGTTTTTCTTGTTTATATTGATAAACAAGTGAATATTCTAAAAACTATAAGGAAGGTAAGTGAGAAAGGCAAAGTTACTTAAGTTTTATGAAAAGTTTTGTGTTTCCCCGAATTCTTGATCAGGATTATCATCTGATGTGATATGTGTACATATGTACATATAATCGTCGGTCCGTTTGTCTGCCAGTTTCTACGCAAACTAGTATCTCAGTTTGTAAGCCATTGACTTGAGTCTTTGCACACATCCTTCTGCCAGTATATAAGTGAAATTATCTCAGTACCTAAAAAAAAGTTAAAAATGAATGACAGTTTAAGTAATAGAATATTTGAAACTACTAAAGAACGTCGTAAAAGACTAGACAAACAAAATAAAATAACTTCTATTAATAGATCCCGTGAGACAAAAGCAAGCCGAACAAGGAGACAAGGAAAATGGATGCAAAAAGAAGAAAAACTAATTTAGAATTAGAAACCGGTGAAAAAAGGAAAGAAAGACTTGAAAAACAAAAATCATTAAGTGCAATAAATAAATTGTTAGAGACTAAAGAAAGTCGATCAAAGAGGTTAAAAATGGATTCCAAACGAAGAACACAAAATTTAGAATTAGAAACGGATGTTAATAAAAAAAAAAGGTTTGAAAAACAAAGGGAAATAACTATAATGAGAAAATTACTTGAAAATAAAGAAAGTCGATTAAACAGATTAGATAACGATGCAAAACGAAAAACATATTATAGACTTTTGGGAAGGGAAGCAATTAGAGCCGAAGTAGTTGGAAGCTCTAAAACAAAAGCGCAGTGTACTTTTAGACGCCGTATTTTATCATTTTAAAAACTAACTTCCCGACAAAAAAAGACTAAAGAGGAATCGGAATTTTCAGATGTTCGAAATGTGTTTCAAATGGCTTTTAGTTGCAGTGAATTGATACAAAAGATAAAAAGTCTTTATAATGATAGCTTTAGTATTGAAATCAAAAAAAAAAAGTCACGAAAATATATCCTCATCGTAATTTTATTATCAGTTTACTATCTAAAAATGTTTGCTTGTTAAAAAAAAATTCTTGGTAATAAAAATAAAATATGAATCTACTATTAATCCCGAGTTTTCATTACTTGTTGGGCCATCTTTGCACACTCGTTATTCGGAGTCGTTTTTTTCGAATTCATCATATCATCCTCTAATATCAGAAAATCTTTTAGTTTTAAACCAAGGTGGTCAAGTTGAAAACATTTTTGAGATCCAGCAACTTACGAACGAAAAATGGAAATGTAATCCCATTGTATGTAATGTAAATGAAGCGGTGGTTTCTAATAAACTTATGTCTCTCATTAAAACTTTTAAAAGTTGGAAGTCGGAAGATCTCATTAGCTTTTTTAGAAATATAGATATTTGTTCTAATAAAGATTACCTAGATGTGGAAAAAGGAAAATCAGGTCATCAAGAGTATTGTTACCAAAATGAGAAAAATTGCCTATCTGTTTTACTATTTTTTCGACGACTGGCTCCTCATTTTCCTTATACGGTTATGACACGGTTGTGGGTGGTCATAATAAACAGCGCCCAAATTCAGATGTTATTAAAAAAATTTACCGCTGGGAATTACTTTAAAGAAACTAATAATAAAAATGTTTGGCAGTCACTAGTTGATTTAAAAAAAAATTATGCAGCTCTTAACCGGCTTAAAATGAATAATTCAATATATTGTAACATTTCACTTCCGTGTAATGCAGAATTACTTTTCAAGCTGTAGAGGTGGATTGCGTAAATGAATCTAATTTAGAAAATGAAAAAGTAGAAAAAAATATAAATAATGTCACTCAAAATCCTATGAATAACCCTGAATCAATGATTACGCAAAATGAAGAGACGGATCATTTTTATGAAAATGTAACTATGTACATATACCCATGTACGTATATACCCAATCATGGAAAGAAAAACATCTGCTGAACCTGCCACAGTTTATCAAGTATTAAAAGTTATGGCAGATTCTCTTGACAACCGCGACATTAAGCTAGATCTTAAATGCTTTCCCGATTTATTTTGTAATGGAACTAATGGTCAACACCAACAAAGAGACATTTTATTAAAAGCAGGCGAATATACAAAATGGATTTTAAAAAGCAAATATCGAAGATTTAGATTAAATCAACAATATCTATTTTACTTACTTAATCAAACCAATTTACGTCAAATAAGTTCTGGTATATTCCATAAACTAAATATTACAATATCTACTAAAAATTTAAACAAAAAAAATTTTATGAGAATGATTGAAGATAATAAAGAAATAAACAGTAATTTGTCAACAATATTTAAAGATTTGCGCAACACTGAGCAGTTCTGGCGATTACGCAAACATGATTTAAATTGTATGATAGAAAATTATGGTCCAGCTACATTTTTCTTAACGCTTAGTCCCAGCGAGTATCATTGGGATGACCTCCATGATTGCTTAAGGAACGAAATAATCAATAAAAAATCGAAAACACTAAATAATCTTATAGCTTCAGACCCAGTAAGCGTATCCCTTTTTATGAATATTAAATTTAAGGCTATACTCAAATTTTTAATGTCCAAGGATAAGCCACTAGGTGAAATCATACATTACGCTTGGCGTCTAGAATATCAATCCAGAGGATTGCAACATTTTCATTTATTATTATGGGTTAAAGATGCCCCAATTATTGATAAATCAAGTGAGGAAGAAGTGGCCAAATTTATCAATAAATACCTGTGGTAATACCTGTTGCCTTCCCAATAAAGAATTATTTCCTATTTTACACGGTCGTGTTTGTAAATATCAAACTCATACCCATAATAATACCCAGATACCCAGAAAAAAGAAAAGCAACGGAAAATTCTTAAAAATATGCCGATTTAGTTTTCCAAGAAATGTAGGAAACTGTTTAGTAATAAATAGGGTTGCCAATTCAGTTATTGGTCGTCGCAAGTTAATGAAATCAAGATTATATGATTTGCCAAGAAAAGAAACGGAAAAAAATATTAATGATTATTAATGATCATTCTCTTCCTTTACTTCATAGCGAACGGTCGTGATTATTTTTTGCGCTTGCGATAAATTCTATTTTTGCCAAACGCGGGTTTGAAACCTTAATTTAAACACTTGGTTTTCATTACTAATATTGTGTCTTAATATTAAAGTTATACCCGTATCGCTACGCGCTTGTGCAGTGCCATATTTGGGTGAGCATTTAATAAAATTAAAAAGTTGCAATCCAAATATAGCTCTGCTTCTTTTTTTACTCTCTGCCTTTTTAATTTTTGCAGTTAATTCTGCTCTTATCTTTTTGCGCGCATTTCTTTACACTTGCGCTCTCCCGTAGCTCTCTCTTTACTAACTCCCTCCTCTACCTACCTTTTATTAACCTTAGTTGGTACAGTGGTTGAAGGCTAATTTGTTTTAAATAAACAATAATAGAAAATTTAAAAAAATTATCAATTCATTATTGCTAATTTGTAATATTTTAAGATGCAATAAAATGTTGTCTGCTCATTAACATCGTGCAATAAGCCAATATCTTCGTCCCAGGCCAGCATCTATTGTTGGCTATGTGAAAGTGTCCCACATGCCAATAGTGCTGGCCTTACTGCACCTGTCTCGGATGCCATATCCCGCCGTGTTGGCCTCCATTATTGCTGCAGTGGGTGCCGGGCTGTCCAAGATGAAATGAGATCATTCAAGCGACAGACCAAGAGTGGGTTTAAAGATTTGATCGTCGGTTTCCGAAAAATCAACGATCAACTCAGTGCGCTGGATGTTCAATTCAGCTGTTGAATGAATCTCCTAAGCGGAAAAAATCTGCTACTAGGGAAGTTGCAGCTCCAGAGATCGCGGGACAGCTGGATCCTCCCGCAATAATGCAGCCCCTCATTTCCCTTGCTACTCCAAGAGCAGGGACGGTAAATGAAAAGTCAGCACCCGAATATACCGTAGCAGAGCATAACTTGTCTGCGTTGTCCACCATGGCATCACTCCAAGTGATTCCCAGGAATACCCTTGAATTAACCCCCATAGCTTCCACTAGAAATGGTAACCCGCCGCCCGGACCCCCGGAACGGACTGATGCCGCGGTATTACCGACCGTGGCACCAAAACCATTACAGGTAATACCACCTGTTAGACAAATATTTGTCTCACGGCTAGCCCCCGATACCTCGGAGATTGATATCTCGGCTTTATATCAAAGCCAAAACCAAGGCCGTTATTAGAGTGGAAGACATTAGGAAATTTAAATACTCCTACTCGAGGCGCATGTCATCCTTCATGATACGTGTGCCAGTGCCGATGTTTGTGACAATATGTTCGCCTGGCTTCTGGCCAGAGGACATATTTGTACAATACTCCCGCTTAGTCCGTGCCACATCTGGTGTCCCTCAAGGAAGACATCTTGGCCCATTACTATTCACTCTTTTTATAAATGACTTGCCCCCATCCTTAACGAACGCGCTGGTACTAATGTACGCAGACGATGTTAAGCTTTGTCTGCAATATAAGTTCCCGTCTGCCCAAAACAGACTCCAGTCGGATCTCGACAATTTTCAAAAATGGTGTTTAGCTAATGACTTAATACTTAACGGATCAAAATGCAAACTTATGTCTTTTTATCGTACTAGTTCTCACCAGACTTCGGTCCGATACTGGAGTACGGTTTATGTGTCTAGTGTCCCCAATACGGTGTTCATCAAGACCGCATAGAATCCGTACAAAAGAACTTCTTATTATTTGCTCTTAGAGGACTTAACTGGGACTACTTAACTAGTAGACTCCTACTAATAAACTTACCCTCCTTAAAAAATCGTAGAACAATGCTGGGTGTCGTTTTCCTACACAACCTTATTAATGGTGATTTAGATAGCCAGCACTTACTAACACGCTTACAGTTTAACGTTCCGAATAGAAGGACCAGAAATTTTAGTCCTTTATTCTTAAGCCATTGTAGATCGACATATTCACAGCATGATCCCCTTAGGATTTTATGTTCGAACTACAATGGTCTGTATAATATTATTTCTCTTTCTTCCCTGTCAAATTTGAAAACCTCCATTTTAAATTACCTACAAGAGCATACTAATTTTTTCTCGTTTTCTTTATAATCCTTCTATTTAAACTTATATACTATACTCATTATACTAACTTGAATTTATTCCCGCGATTCGAGACGTACGTTATGCGGCAGGCGCCCCTCGGTCGGTTGGGCGGGAGGTGGGCTGTACGTATGCAGTGGGAACCGCGCGAAAAAAAAATTATAATATTCCTGTTTTACTAGCTTGGTGTGGCAATATGGAAATACAGTTTATAGGTGAAAAATCCGGTTCACTTAGTACATATGTATGTAAATATCAAACTAAAGCCGAAAAATCGTTTGCCACCGATGATTTTAGAGATTTCTTTGAAAACAAATCAGTTGCAAGTAATTTATGGAGATTTGCTTTGCGTTCATTAACGAATAGAGAATGTGGAGCTTTAGAAGCGGCAATATGTATTTACGAAAGCACAATGGACCACATTTACTGAACCATATTAAAATAAATAGAAAAATGCAGCCAGAAAAGTCTGGAGTCCTCAATATGGAGTACACCAAGATCACATTGAATCTGTACAAAAAAACTTCCTTACTTTTGCTCTTAGGGGACTTAATTGGGATGCAAATCTTTACCTCCCCCCTTATCATAGTCTTATACCGCCTTATCTGTGCAACACTCTTCCTCGTAATATCTTTCTCCTAATCCTCGCTTATCTATCTCGGATCTATTCCCGCGATTCGAGCCGTACGTTACGCGGCAGCGTCCCTCGGTCGGTTGGACGGGAGGTGGGCTGTACGTATGCAGTGGGAACCGCGCAAAAAAAAAGTATTTTTATGGCCTTTTAATTTTATTCAAACCTTGGCGTAATATAGAAGATGACTTAAAAAATGGCTCAGAAAATTATATCCATGCTTTTGAAAAATGTAAAGATGATTTGGTAGAAGCTATGCGTTATCACGATAAGCTAGAGGAAATAATGAAAATTCGTGAAGATTTTGAAAATGATCTAGCAAGAGCTGCTAATGAAATGGAAAACAATAATGCCCAAGAAAATAATGATGAGTGTGATAATATTTTAGGGTTTGAAGTATTATTTGAAAATGAATTAAATGAAATGGATAATCTTGCCATTAACAAAAATGAGCTTTCAATTTCTGATGAGATAAATAATCTTAACATTGACCAAAGAAGAATATTTGACGAAATCATAACTGTAATATCTGAGTATTGTATTGAATGGAAAGCTGAACTAGAAAAGAAAACATTAAAGAACTCAAGGCTTTCTCCAAATAAGGTTATACGTAAATTCCTTTCTGGAGTTGGAGGCACAGGAAAATCGTATTTAATAAACGTGATTAGAAAATATATCACAAAAAATTTACAAGAGCAAGTTGTTGTGGCTGGACCTACTGAGATTGCAGCCCGAAACGTAAATGACTAACCATACATCGATTGTTAAATTTGCCAGTAGAGCACGGAGGGATAGCAAAGTATAATCCATTAAATAACGCAAAGTTAAAGATAATGGGCGAAAATCTTAAAAAAGTTTTGCTTATTATAATTGATGAAATATCTATGGTATCTAATGTAACATTACAGTTTATTAACTTAAGATTATGTGAAGTATTTGATACAATTGATCATCCTGATGGTTGGTTTGGCAGAGTAAATGTATTATTATTGGGAGATTTATTGCAACTAGATCCAGTTAATGAACCATCTACCTTTGTTAATATGTCAAAAGATCGATTTGAAAAACATTTTTCTAGGCTTCACTGCATTAGTTTATGGACAAAGCTGTTTTCATATGACGAACTTACTAAAAATATTCGGCAGCAACATGATCAAGAATTTGCCGAAATATTGACCCATGTTCGTTTGGGTATTTTAGATAAAAACAAGAAAGGAAAGCTAACTTCGGGCGGAGCCGAAGTTGATATACCCTTGCAGTTCAGTCGCAGTCCGCTAGGTGGCGCCACGCATTTAAAATTATTAGATATATAGCGAATCGTATATAGTCGGTCGATCCTTATGAAATTTGGCATATTGAATTATGTTGCCCAAACAGTAATCCGTACCAAGTCCCACCTTTCTAACTTAAAAAACACCAAAGTTATGCCAATTCCGATCGTTGTATGACAGCTATAGGATATAGTTGGCCGATCCTTATGAAATTTTGTACATAAGATATGTTGGTCAAAAATAACATGTGTGGAAAGTCCCAACCCTCTATCTTAATAAACACCAAAGTTATGGCATTTCCGATCAATCAGTTATATGGCAGCTATAGGATATAGTCGACCGATCCCGGCCGTTCCGACTTATGTACTACCTGCAAAAGAAAGAGGGATGTGTGCAAAGTTTCAACTCGATAGCTCTAAAACTGAGAGACTAGTTTGCGTAGAAACCGACAGACAGACGGACAGACGGACATGCTCATATCGACTCAGGAGGTGATCCTGATCAAGAATATATATACTTTATAGGGTCGGAGATGTCTCCTTCACTGCGTTGCACACTTTTGACCAAAATTATAATACCCTCTGCAAGGGTATAACAAGAAAGGAAAGCTAACTTCGGGCGGAGCCGAAGTTTATATACCCTTGCAGTTGAGGCGCAGTCCGCTAGGTGGCGCCACGCATCTTATATTATTAGATATATAGCGGATCGTATATAGTTGGCTGATCCTTATGAAATTTGACATATTGAATTATTTTGCACATAGAGTAATCTGTACCAAATCCCATCTTTCTAACTTAAAAAACACCAAAGTTATGCCAATTCCGATCGTTGTATGACAGCTATAGGATATAGTTGGCCGATCCTTATGAAATTTTGTACATAAGATATGTTGGTCAAAAATAACATGTGTGGAAAGTCCCAACCCTCTATCTTAATAAACACCAAAGTTATGGCATTTCCGATCAATCAGTTATATGGCAGCTATAGGATATAGTCGACCGATCCCGGCCGTTCCGACTTATATACTGCCTGCAAAGGAAAGAAGGATGTGTGCAAAGTTTCAACTCGATAGCTCCAAAACTGAGAGACTAGTTTGCGTAGAAACCGACAGGCAGACAGACAGACAGACAGACAGACGGACATGCTCATATCGACTCAGGAGGTGATCCTGATCAAGAATATATATATGTCGCAGAATAATTTAAACATTCAAATTATAACGATTATTTGTTGGTACACATTTGTTTTATTTCTTTGTAGTTCCCCTTTCTTTCGTGCGAGGCAGATACATAATTCTGTCAACGTAGTCTGGCCGTGGGCATGAGTGATACAGATAGTGTCCGTCATAACTCACCACACTGTGCGTGTGTATTGGAGGGTGAGAAGGAATTGAAAAGGGATCGACATGAATTAAAGAGTCAGTCGAGTTGTGAAATTCAATCAACATGCCACGCGCCAGAAAACGTTTCGCCGAAAGTCCGGTCAAAGACTCGGATAATGAATCCTCGTCATCAGAAGTGGGATTACCTCCGCCTCCAGCCGATGATGCAAATCTTTTGTCAATTTTGGAGATGCAAAATCGTAATTTCGCTGAGCTAATAAAACAAGTGCAGTGCTCTCAAAATGAACCAAAAGATGCCAAAAACATTGTTCTGCCAAAGTTCAACTCTGATCGTGCAGGATCAGACGCTCTCTCCTGGTGTTCAACGGTCGACTACATCTTGTCCGAAAACCAGCTAGTGGGCAGCGCTCTTGTAATGTCCCTCAGCAAATCACTGGAAGGCACCGCATCTCACTGGCTCTCGCAGACATGTTTTCCCGGCATTACGTGGACGCAGTTCCGAGAATTATTTTTGCAATATTTTTCTGGAACGGAGACTTTGGCCGCAACCGTTATGAATTTGCTAAATGCACGCCCAAACGAAGGAGAGTGCTTGTCGCTGTATGGAAGCAGAATGGTCACATCACTTATGGCCCGCTGGAAGTCACTTAGCGTCGAGCAGATTGCAGTATCCGTTACGTTGGCACATTCAGCTGGGATAGACAAACGATTGCGCCGTTTGGTTTTTACGACGGATATCAAAACCAGAAACGAGCTGCATCAGGAACTCAAAGCCTTTTCGTTCGACACTAGACAGAACCAGCATTCGAGTGACAACTTATCAGCACCCCAAGGAAAAAGAGTCAGGACTATGTCTCACATCACGTGTCATAATTGTGGCAAACCCGGACACAAGAAGGCGGAATGTCGCTTTAATAAAGAGGCAACTCAGCGTCAGCAGCCCCGTAATCAACAATTTGGAGCAAAAGATCGATCATCCGTGATCTGCTATAAATGTGGAAAAGCTGGACATGTATCTACTGTGTGCCCAGATCGTCAGGAGCGTCCGCCGATGAAGAGCAATACCATCAAAGACGTAAACATATGCACAGTACTTGAGCCCTTAGGAACGTTGCTGCAGTTTGGTGAGTCGTTCCAATTTTACTTCGACTCCGGAGCCGAATGTTCACTCATCAAAGAGACTGCATCACTGAGATTATCCGGCACTAGAATAAACAACGTAGTGACATTGAGGGGTATAGGTGGCAACTCTGTTTGCAGCACTTTACAGATATTGGCGAATGTTTTAATTTGTGAGCATTCTTTCGAAATCTTGTTTCACGTAGTTTTAGACAATCATATCAAATACGACGCTCTGATTGGCCGGGAAATTTTGAGCCAGGGCATCGGCGTGACAATTACATCAAGCGCGCTTACTATGTTTAACGAAAAGTCTGTATTACCTGTCGTAGTCTCCGAATGCACTCCTGACCTGGCTGGTGTCGATACCGATTTACATGGACAGGATAAAGACAAACTGCTCTCAATATTACAGGGGTATTCAAATTCTTTTATAAACGGTATACCACAGAGTCGCGTGACTACGGGACAGTTAGAGATTCGCTTGATTGATCAGAATAAGACGGTTCAGAGACGCCCTTATCGATTGAGTGTGGAAGAAAAAGAAAAGGTTAGACATTCCATTCAAGAGCTGTTGGAAGCAAACATAATAAGACACAGTTCCTCTCCTTTCGCGAGTCCGATGTTACTTGTCCGCAAGAAAAATGGTACAGACCGTCTGTGTGTTGATTATCGTGAGCTTAATGCCAATACCGTTTCCGACAAGTACCCATTGCCACTTATATCTGACCAGATAGCTAGGTTGAGTGGTGCTAGGTTTTTCACGTGCATTGACATGGCGAGTGGCTTCCATCAGATCCCAATACATCCAAGCTCTATTGAACGGACAGCGTTTGTAACCCCAGAAGGGCAGTATGAATACTTGGCTATGCCTTTTGGGCTTAAAAATGCGCCTTCTGTATTCCAGAGGGCCATTAATCGTGCCCTAGGCGATCTGACTCATACATATGCCATCGTTTATATGGACGATGTAATGATAGTTGCACGCACAAAGGAGGAAGCTTTCGACAGGCTAAAAATAACTCTACAAGCACTCGTCGAAGCAGGATTTTCTTTCAACATTAAAAAATGCTCCTTTCTTAAATCTTGTGTAGAATATTTGGGCTTCGAAGTTAGAGCAGGTGAAATTCGACCGAATCCTAGAAAAATACAAGCTCTTACAGATTTACCGCCTCCGCAATCTGTGACTCAACTGAGACAATTTATTGGACTGGTCTCGTATTTTCGTCAGTTTGTACCCAAGTTTTCACAGTTACTGAAACCACTCTATGCTCTAACTTCAAAAAGCATGTCATTTTCATGGGAATTAGAGCACGAGCAAATACGACAGAAGGTAATTTCAATCCTGACTAGTGAACCTGTTCTTACTATTTTCGATCCACAATTTCCTATTGAGCTTCATACAGATGCGAGTGCCGTTGGCTATGGCGCAATTTTGTTGCACAAAATCGAAAACAAGCCACGAGTTATCGAATACTTTAGTAAACGGACTTCGTCAGCGGAATCGCGTTATCACTCGTATGAGTTGGAAACACTTGCAGTTTTCAATTCAATTAAGCATTTTCGCCATTACTTGTATGGTCGACATTTTATCGTTTTTACCGATTGCAATTCTCTCAAGGCATCTCGCACAAAAGTGGAACTGACTCCAAGAGTCCATAGGTGGTGGTCGTACATGCAATCTTTTAAGTTTGACATTCAGTATAGGCCAGGCGAACGAATGGCTCATGTAGATTTTCTGTCTCGAAATCCCATATCAAAAGATCGCATCCAGTCAAAAGGTACAGTGGAAAAACATATAAATTTAGCAGAGATTACTGACAAATGGTTGTTAGCTGAGCAGCAACGAGACGTAGAAACGTCGTCTATTGTTTTTAAATTGCGTAACGATGATCTTTCTGAGGATTTGGCCAAAACGTACGAGTTAAGGGCAGGAACGCTGTATAGGAAAATTCAAAGAAACGGAAGGACTCGTTGTCTCCCTATCATCCCAAAGCCATTTAGGTGGTCAGCTGTAAACAATGTGCACGAGTCAATTATGCACCTTGGTTGGGAAAAAACCCTTGAGAAAATGTACGAATACTATTGGTTTGACAAGATGTCCAAATACGTTCGCAAATTTGTCGACAACTGTATTACATGCAGATTGTCAAAGCCCCCATCTGGTAGGGTACAAGCGGAATTGCATCCCATACCAAAGGTTAACATCCCGTGGCATACAGTCCACATCGACATCACAGGGAAGCTTAGTGGTAAAAGTGAACAGAAGGAATACATAATCGTGTCAATAGACGCCTTCACGAAGTTTGTCTTTTTATCTCATACATCGAGGCTAGACACCGAGAGCTGTATTAAGGCATTAAGATCACAAATATCATTGTTCGGCGTACCCTCTCGTCTGATCGCAGATCAGGGACGTAGTTTTTCAAGCACAGCATTCCGTGATTTCTGTTCGGTTCAAAAGATAGATTTGCATCTGATCGCCACGGGTGCTAGTCGGGCCAATGGCCAAGTAGAGCGAGTTATGAGTACTCTAAAGTCCATGCTAACAGCGGTTGAGACAGGTCAGGGGTCATGGCAAGATGCTTTATGCGAAATTCAACTGGCTCTTAATTGTACGCCCAATAGAGTGACTAAGGTTAGCCCTTTAGAACTACTTATTGGCAAAGAAGCAAGGCCGTTTGGTCTCGTACCTGTTGTTGAAAATAAGAACGATGTTGATATTGATAAAGTTAGAGAAATGGCTAAGCAAAACATGGAAAAGAATGCCAATTATGATAAGGCTAGATTTGATAAAGATAAGGCTACTATTGTAAGACATAAAGTTGGTGATCACGTTTTGCTTAAGAACGAAGAGCGACATCAGACAAAATTAGACCCTAAGTTTAGAGGACCGTTTTTAGTAACCGAAATATTGGAAGGAGATCGGTATAAACTTAAGGCACTAACTAATAATAGAACATATAAATATTCTCACGAATTTTTGAGGCGTATGCCTGAGAAGGGGATTACCACAGAGTTGGATGATGAGTGTGATGATGAAGAAATCACAGAACTAAATGATGAAGTCAGTGATGAAGATGCCACAGATCAAGCCGGCGAGGGCTGTGATCTTGAAATAGAATAAAGACCTTTCCGGATCGGTTCCATATTTCATGACTTTCTGTAGAGGTGAGCGCCCGAGTTATGTGGTTCTCCATTTGCTGCATTAATATTGAAATTTTGGTAATGATCGGACGTCAGTTATTTGGCCGGCTTATAAACTAAACTGTGAGCTATTTGTGATGGCCGGTTTGTCTGGATATAAGCTGTGGGCTAAATTAACTTGTTTATTGGCTGGCCAGTTTATTTTGTTAATGACTGTGTGCTAGTTGTTGGCATGATTTTTGTAAATGAAATGAAGAATATGGTCGCCTTATGAAAGAAAAGGCTGAATAATTTTAATTGTTTGAATTTAAGTTGGTGGTAATCTGAATCTCATGGCAAACGTTGTATAAGAGTAAGAAATAATTTGTTCAATTTTTATTTAAGAAGAAAAATGTATTTTTGCGAAACCTGCTTGAATTTGAATTTGTATTAAAAGGAAAATAATAATAATAATAATAAGAGAATATTTTGTAAAACCTTTATATTGTAAACTCACGAGGACGTGAGATAGGTCAGGAAGGCCGTGTCGCAGAATAATTTAAACATTCAAATTATAACGATTATTTGTTGGTACACATTTGTTTTATTTCTTTGTGGTTCCCCTTTCTTTCGTGCGAGGCAGATACATAATTCTGTCAACGTAGTCTGGCCGTGGGCATGAGTGAGACAGATAGTGTTCGTCATAACTCACCACACTGTGCGTGTGTATTGGAGGGTGAGAAGGAATTGAAAAGGGATCGACATGAATTAAAGAGGCAGTCAAGTTGTGAAATTCAATCAACATGCCACGCGCCAGAAAACGTTTCGCCGAAAGTCCGGTCAAAGACTCGGATAATGAATCCTCGTCATATACAAATTAGCTTTCCTTTCTTGTATTAATTCCGCTGGCTAAATAAATATCAATGAGACCCGAAAAGATGTGAACAATACAAGTTTGATTTTATTCATGAAACGACTTCGCTGAAACAATAGTATTACAAAAACGGAGCCTAAGACTATTCTGTCGGTCCCATATATAATATATTATCCTTTTGCTTAGGATATGCTTTTAAGGGTTTTCATTTATAAGAGATTCAATAGGTTATGGATATGTGATGTAACTGTTACTTAAATTGGGATTCTGTGTTAACTTTTTGAGTGACCCAATATTGTTTCCATTAACTTCGATTGTAGGATTGTTCGCAATATAAGTTGTGTTGATACTTTAGGGTCAGGGTGTACCCAGGCGATTTCTGCTGATACTCGCGCACCAGTGAAATGTGCAGCAATGCAATATGACGTTATAAAACTAGGTTAGCCTAGCTTGGTTCGAGTAGCCCGAAGTTTATACGGCTGCAAGGCCCGACACCAATTTTATTGGTTTGTTCCATGACCAATATTGTGTAGTTTTCCAGCCGTACTTAAATGGGTGTCGGCCTTACTGGATTGATTGATGATGGTGATGCTTAATTTTCGAGGTTCAGATAACTGAGAATGACGATTCTGTTATTTGATAGGGTTTTGTTTTAAAGAGTTATTTCCAAAATTTTAACAATATAGATCGGGTTTATTTTGTTTCATTTATGTGGACTTAGTTTTCTTATTATTTTCATACAACGATTAAACTCAGTCTGTTTCACTGCGCATTGAACAACTCCTTTGGGTTGTTGTGCTCGGTCATGGAAGTGAATGAGAAAACTGTAATGCCCTCTTAGTGTTCGGTTGCAGTATTCCAATAGTTGTTGGTTCTGTTACCTCGGGACCTTGAATAGTATGATAAGGAATTTTAATTGATGGCGGGAGGCGATCATCTTGTTGATGTTACTTTTGTCGGATATAGGATGTTATCGTGTAATCCCCATGCAAAAATCTTTTTTTCTTCACTTTTTTATTTTCATAAACAACAGCATACGTTAAGTTTCATAATTTGTTGAGAGACTTCGTTGATTTTAAGGTTTTCCTCTGTTAGTTGAAAAAGCAGGGCAGAGTCGTGCAGAGTATTATGAAGGGACTATAATGGAAACTTCGATGGAAAAACCCAATGAAAATATTAAAATGACAAAGTAACTATAAGTACCTCCTCAAAATCAAGTACATGTTGACTGATGATTGCCTTGCCTTAAATTCAGTAAAGGGTTCACGCAAATGGCGCTGCTTAGATCTAACAGTTTATTTCTTAACACAAATTGTTCTACCGTCATGCGATTATGTCTTGCCATTTTTCTAATTTTATATAATATTTTTACTGAAGCAGCCTACGTGGCAGCCCCAATGCATAGTAGGACCCTATTTAGCATTTCATGGCGGTGTCTGACGATCTTTTAACAAGCTTAAGCGTAGGTTAGAAAACCGCGTGGTGTTTGGCGTTTTAACCACTGAGTGGGAAGGATCAGCCGATTAGTGAAAGACAACGAGAAATTCAAAAGGTGCTATAACGAAGGTTTACCCGCTGAGGGATCATCGCGTTTGAGGAGTTGACGCAGGACCGGCATTAATTAAAAGGCCGGCATACGCGGAGTTAAGTTGAGGCAGGTCGCGGATCGCAGAAGCGAGGTGAGTCATGGGTTAGGTCATGGTCGTGTGAGCCTAACGTAGATGTTTTCGATTCATTAGGTTAAGGGTCTTGGCATACAAGTTAGATCCTTAGTGGCAACGAAGCGGGATTTGAGCGGCACGCGCAGAGGAGTCAGAGAATTGTGCGTTCGGCCAGAAGAAGCAGAGAGAATCTCGCCATTCGGCCGCCCGTGCGTCGGGGCGGAGAAGGGACGTCGACTAGTTTTAAGCTAAGAGCAGAGTAAGCTCGACTGGAGCTGAAGTAGCGGCAAGCAGCCGGAGCGTTCGCGACGCTTTAAGGGGCACTCCGCTGCAGATTCGGCTAGGGTACGGCCCTAATCTCTCAGGAGTCGTTGTGAAGTAGGCGTCATCCTGTAGGAGCGGAGGCAAGAACGGAGCGCTTGCAGCGCTTTCAACAAGCGCTTCGTCATTCAAGGAAGAAGAGGGGTGCATCTGACTGACGCCCTAACGGTGTCAGAAAAAACGGAAATAAAGGAAGTAGTGACGGAGACTTCGGGCTGGAACACTACTGCTGGCGAAAGTTTCATTCTGGTTTTGTTGGCGGCGAAAGTCTTCCCGATATGTATATTTTCTTTTCCAGCCCCGAGCAGTCGTAGCGCTTCAACGGCTCGTCGCTTATATAAAAAAGTGAGTAATCTTTAACCCATGCCAGGCCAGCTGAAGTGATGCGGAATTCTCCGATTAATACTTTTCCACGTTTTCCGAATTCCGGCCCAAGAGGCTTCACCAGTTAGATAGTCAACCACCCTATTTCCTTGAATGGAAATGAGAATGCAAATCGAATGTGGCCCATTTCCGTACGCAGACTTTGCAGGGGAGCCCTTTTAACAATTAAAATTTTTAATGATGAAAATGAGCGCACTTCCGCATACCCTGTCGAATTAAATATACATCAAGTTCATAAATCTTTAGTGTTAAGTTACCGAAAGAATATATATTGAATATATTGAATATATTGAATTATATTAAAGAGAGGAATTCACTTCCTCTCTTTATATTAAAGCGGACGGACGTGTTTTTTTTGTGCGCACTACGTTTTTGTAAAATTTGCAATAAGCTTTCTATAAACAATCGGTGTTTATTTCTTTACTGATATAAAAACAAATTGCAATTTTTTAGATCCGTATCGCTTCGCGTGTGCAGTGATATATTTGGAGGTAAAATAATAATTTATTTAACTTACTTTCCAAACATAGCCCTGCTCTGCTTCTTCATCTCCTACGGTGTTGTTGCTATTCTTTTGCTTTTACTCTCGCTCAATAGAGATTCTTATCTCTATTTCTTTAAATCTTACTAACTTGCACTAACTGCTCTCTTTAATCTCCCCTTCTCGTTTCCTTGGCACAGTGGTTCAAGGTTCCTCATTAATAAAATAAAATAATATTTTTAAATTAATTATTAATTTTTTTAAATAATTTTTAATAAATTAATTATTTAAATTTTTAATAATTTTTAATAAATTAATTATTTGATTTTAAATAATTTTTAATAAATTAATTATTCAAATTTTTAATAATTATGGATTTTAAATTGGTCTGTGCATTAAAGTCTTGCAATAAGACAATCTCGTCTTCCCAGCCTACCATCCATTGCTGGCTCTGTGAAAACGTTTTACACGCTAAGTGTGCCGGGTTCACGGCCTCAGTGTCGGATGCAATCTCGCGTAGGTGTGGACTCCACTTTTGCTGTGACGGTTGTCGTGCTGTTCAGGACGAAATGAGGTCGTTCATGAGGCAGACTAAAAGCGGTTTCAAGGAGTTGATTAGTGATTTTCGAAAAATCAACGACCAACTCTGTGCGCTTGATACACAGTTTAGTAGTCTTCAACTACTAAATGAGTCTCCAAAGCATAAGAAATCCGCTTTTAGTGATGTGCTCGGGTCAAATAATCTTCAGCCTGCTCAGCCGACAACTATGCAGCCGCTTATATCTCTGGCCACCCCAAGGTCCGGACCTGAGAAAAATTCGGCTTCCGAATGTCTCGGACTCAATGAGCAATTGTCCGATATGTCCTCTGTGGCATCGCTTCAAGTGATCCCAGACCCAATTATTCAAACTCCTGTAACAGTCACCAAACAGGGTAATAAACCGTCCGGACCCCCGGTACGCACTGATGCCGCAGTATTAGTTACGGCGGCACCAATACCCTTGCAGGTGATCCCACCATCAAAACACATTTTTGTTTCCCGGCTTGCCCCTGATACTTCGGAGATTGATATCTCGGCTTACATCAAAGCCAAAACAAAAGCCGACATAAAGGTGGTGGATATTACAAAATTCAAATATTCTTATACCAGGCACACGTCATCTTTCAAAATACGTGTGCCCTTGCATATGTTCAAGACGATCTGTTCCGCCAGCTTTTGGCCAGAGAACATTTTCGTCCAAGAACATCAGCCAAGTGCGGTGAAAAAAAAGATAACCAAACCTGTGGGTGTAAAACTCCCACATGTTAAGGCCACTGATCAACCTTCCACCTCATCTTCCTCAATCTCAAAAAACTAATGTCTTCATTAACACTTACCTATCAGAATACTAGAGGGTTACTTAGTAAACTTCCCAAACTTTATTCTGATAGTTCTTTCTTTGCATCTCACATTATTGTATTTACAGAAACTTGGTTAAAGCCGGAGATCTTAAGCTCCAAAGTTTCTCCTAGTAGGTAAACCACTTTTAGATGTGAAGAGGTAAAATCACAAGAGTTTGGTGACATTGAATTCCTTTGCATCAAAATCACTTTGTCCGATCAATCTTTGTATGTTACCTGTTCGTACATACCACCTTCGTCCGAACCGCCAACATACTGGCAACATTTGTCCGCTATTCGTTTGGTTTTCGATCGTCTGTCTGATGGTGACCAGCTGATAGCTCTGGGTGACTTTAATATCCCAGAACTTATGTGGTCAAATGTTGATAATTCACCGTCTTTACAGCTTAACTTCCACCACGACTTCCCTGTGGCCATGTTTGACATGTGACTCGGGCAAATGAACCACGTTAGAAATTCTTTAGGTCGGCTGTTGGACTTATGTTTCGTTTCTGATCCTGATGGAATTACTCTTTCCAGAACTTTGCCCCTTTCTAACCCTGAGGATCCATATCATCCCACTCTTGAGGTTTCAATCGAAAATAATTACTTTTTTGACCTTAAGTTTACAGTTAAATCTCAGAAAGTTCGTTTCTTTCGTAAGGCTGACTTTATGAAATTAAACAAGTTAATTTTGGAATTTGATTGGTCTGATTTACTGGCATGCGAGGATATAAACATCGCATTACAAAAATTTTATTACACTTTGAACATATTTTTCGACGCTTGCGTGCCGTGGAAATATCCGTCCGCTTCAACGAATCCGCCTTGGTATACAAGGCACCTTATAAATTTAAAGAATAGTATGAGTAGACTTTTAAACAAACATAGATTATCTGGCTGTACAGTTAGTTATTCAAGATACTTAGTAGCTCGGTCCAATTTCACCGTGCATAACGCAGAATGTTATAGGAGTTATATTCGCCGCTGCAGGATTCAGTTTACTCAGGATCCGAAGCAGTTTTATAACTTTGTAAACACTAAGCGTAAACATGTATCTTTCCCCCCACTGCTTACGTTTAAGAACTCTTATGCGAACACCGATCAGGCAATGGCCGATCTCTTTGCACAGTTTTTTCAAACTACCTATTCACCTAGCAGCAGTTTAGCTCAGCCATACACTTATAATATCCAATCAGCCAACCTTATATTTTGCCCATCTTTCGATCAAAGTGGTGTGTTATCGGATCTTCTTAAGGTTAAGCCCGTGTATTCACCAGGCCCTGATGGAGTACCAGGCTGTGTTCTGAAGTACTGCGCCGAGGCACTGTGCAAACCGCTTGTTAAACTCTTTAATCTATCGCTGGAAACTTCGATCTTTCCCTTTATGTGGAAGGAATCCTTCATTATTCCGCTGCATAAAAAAGGGAAAAAATCCGACGCTGCTAATTATAGAGGCATCTCTAAATTGTCAGCAATTCCAAAGCTTTTTGAAAAACTTATCACTCCACATTTGCAACACCTATGTAGTTCAATAATAACTCCGTGCCAGCATGGCTTCATGAAGCGCCGCTCCACCACTACCAACTTATTGGAGCTAACATCTTTTATCACGGATGGCTTCCGGAATGGCTTACAAACAGACATCATATACACTGACTTTAGTAAAGCATTTGACTCTGTTAACCATTCGTTAACCAGTCTTTTGGGATTCCCAACTGATCTTCTTATGTGGATTTCGAGCTACTTATCAGGGAGAACCCAACGTGTTTTCTTTAAAGATGTTACCTCGCGTGTAGTCCGCGCCACATCGGGGGTGCCCCAAGGAAGCCATCTTGGACCCCTACTTTTTACTCTGTTTATTAACGACTTGCCCCTTGCCTTAACTAATTCACTTGTACTTATGTACGCTGATGACGTTAAGCTATGCCTTCAGTATAAATTCACTAGCGCCCAGTCTAGACTTCAATCCGATTTGGATAAACTTCAAAATTGGTGTTTAGCAAATAACCTAAAGCTTAATGGATCGAAATGTAAACTTATGTCTTTTTACCGATCTAGTCCTCACCAGGCTATGTACTTTCTCTATGGGAACGCCTTAGAACGATTAACTCAGGTTAACGATCTAGGTGTCCTATTAGATTTGAAACTTAAATTTACCGACCATGTATCTACCATGGTTAATAAAGCTATGGGTGTGCTTGGTTTTATTAAAAGATGGTCAAAAGAATTTAATGACCCGTACATAACTAAAACGTTACATACATCACTGGTCCGTCCGATTCTTGAGTATGGATCGTGTGTCTGGAGTCCTCAATATGGAGTACACCAAGATCACATTGAATCTGTACAAAAAAACTTTCTTACTTTTGATCTTAGGGGACTTAATTGGGATGCAAATCTTTACCTCCCCTCTTATCATAGTAGACTCTTACTAATCAACTTACCAACATTAACAAATCGTAGAACGATGCTGGGTGTCATGTTTCTATATAATCTTATTTATGGAAATATAGACAGCCAGCATTTACTAACACGTTTAAATTTTAACATTCCTAGTAGAAGGACCAGAAACTTTCGTCCTCTACTCCTCAGCCATTGTAGTTCGACATATGCCCAACCCGATCCGTTCAGGGTATTATGTTCGGACTACAATGGTCTCTACCACATCTTATCACTTTGCTCTACTAACAATCTTAAATCGCTTATATTAACCGCCTTATCTATGCAACACTCTTCCTCGTAATATCTTTCTCCTAATCCTCGCTTATCTATCTCGGATCTATTCCCGCGATTCGAGCCGTACGTTACGCGGCAGCGTCCCTCGGTCGGTTGGACGGGAGGTGGGCTGTACGTATGCAGTGGGAACCGCGCAAAAAAAAAAAAAATTATTGGGACATTTAGAAAGCTAGGAAAAAAATGTTATTTAGAGATATAAGGACTTTCTTTAAGGAATAAATATGGAAATTATAATGGAGTGAGAAAATATAATTCGCCTCATTTTATTTGCCACCGCCCTGCCGCCAGCCTGTACCATGGACTTTCTCAAGGACCCCCAAGGGATCCTAATATTCACCGTTCTGAGGAGCTCATGTTTGACCTACGCGGTTCGTGAGGTCGCGCACGAATCAATGTTGAAATAATTTATGATTTCCGAGGCAGCATCAGGGAGAGAGAAGGAAGGAAGAGAAGAGAAGCACCAAAGTTAGGGCATTTCCGATCAATCAGTTATATGGCAGCTATAGGATATAGTCGACCGATCCCGGCCGTTCCGACTTATATACTACCTGCAAAGGAAAGAAGGGTGTGTGCAAAGTTTCAACTCGATAGCTTCAAAACTGAGAGACTAGTTTGCGTAGAAACCGACAGACAGACGGACAGACGGACAGACAGACAGACGGACAGACGGACATGCTTATATCGACTCAGGAGGTGATCCTGATCAAGAATATATATACTTTATAGGGTCGGAGATGTCTCCTTCACTGCGTTGCACACTTTTGACCAAAATTATAATACCCTCTGCAAGGGTATAAAAACAAGAAAAGAAAGCGGTGCTCCTCTTAACATTTGGTCCATCGAGACACCCTGACGTTTTCCCCCCTGTGGTAAGAGACTCAGGTTTAAAAAACTGGCACCTATAAGTGGCTGTAGAAAAAATTAAAATTCTCAGCCCAGGGTAGCTAAAAAAATTGGGCTGCGATCTGGGTCAAAAAGAGCTCAGTTTAAATATCGTAGTCCTCTGTTGTTTCCTTCTAAGAGGTAAGGAACACAGAGAATAAAAAAATATAAATGCCAATGAGCATAATTCAATAGAAAGGAAAAACAAAAATTAATAAATATTTTTGTTTCCTTCTATCGTGTTTGTTCCGAAACGACACCGGAATAATACAAAAAAAATATATATATTAAAATATATATATAAAATAAAATTTGTGTGTTGGCGTATCCGAGGCCTACATCGGAAAAGTTAAAAAGGAATTGTAATTACTTGATTGTGGACAAACTTAAAAAAAAAAAAAAATTATTAAATCGGAAAACATCAAAAAAAAATAAACAACAGCAGCATCAGTATCAGCATCAGCCGTGACTAGCAGAAGAAACATCAGTAACAGCAGCAGTGAACACCCCAAGCAGGAGCACATCAGGAGCAATATCAGCCGAAGCAACAGCACCAGTGACGCAGAAGCAACATCCGCAGCGACACTAACATCAACAGAAACATCAGCTAAAGCAGCAATAAGCACCCCAAGCAGAAGCAACATCAGGAGCAATATCGGCCGAAACAAGTCACCCACGCAGAAGGAACATCCGCAGCGACACCAACTTCAACAGCAACATCAGCTAGCAGCAGTGACAACACCCCAAGAAGAAGCAGCATCAACAGCGCAGCGACAACAAAATCAACAAACCAACAGCAGAAATTATATTCATCGGCAAGTTTTGTCTTTTAGTTTTATAACTTTTTAGTTTTATAACTTAAATATAATTTAAAAAAAAACAAGAAAGGAAAGCTAACTTCGGGCGGAGCCAAAGTTTATATACCCTTGCAGTTCAGTCGCAGTCCGCTAGGTGGCGCCACGCATATTATTAGATATGTAGCGGATCGTATATAGTCGGCCGATCCTTATGAAATTTGGCATATTGAATTATCCAATAACATGTTCCATAGCATGTTGCATTTAAAAAAAGAGAATGTGAATACATGCATGACCTCTGAACCAGCGTTGTTGGCCACGGCGTATGTTCAGATTAAAGGTCAAGATGGTAAATTCGGGAAATTTAGAGCATTGATTGACAATGGGTCACAAAGCACTCTAATATCAGAAGAAGCGGCACAAAAACTTAAGTTGCCAAAAATAAAAGCGCACACTGAAATAAGTAGAGTATCAGCAACAGGTGCCTGTGTTTCAAATCACAAATTAAAATTGACAATCAAGAATAATTCTAAATATTCAAAAGAAGTGAGCACAAACGCAATTGTTTTGCCAAAATTAATGAAAAGTCTTCCCACAAATAAAATTTTTATAAATAAGTCGGATTGGAAAGGATTCTATTCAGCGGATCGCAATTTTGACAAACCTGGTCGAATTGACCTGGTAATTGGTGCGGATTTATATCCACAAATTTTGCTGCCGGAGATAACCAAAAAGGGTAAAATACTCCGAGAATTGCTTGGGACCCTCTAAAGCCTCCTGTTATGAATCATACAGCGGAAATAGCTTACCTGGCCAAACAAATAGAAGATTTGAAAGCACAAAATTTTGAATTGAAAAATATCGACTTTTATCATGTGTCAAGTCATAGCTCGTTAATTTTGGTAATGGTAATCATAACTGTACTTATTATATCCTATTTTAAAAAATTAAAGTCGAGAAGACAATTGATGGCTATAGCATTGCCAACCCCAATGCCGAATGTTAAAAAAAAAAATGTTTATTGTACAATGTAATGGCTTTATACATTTAATTAAGTAATCAATCAAAAAACAAGAAAGAAAAGCTGTTATAGCGTATATAGTTGGCCGATCCTTATGAAATTTGGCATATCGAATTATTTTGCCAAAAGAGGAATCCATTGAAACTCCCATGCTTCTTACTTGAAAAACAACGAAGTTATGGCATTTCCGATCAATCAGTTATATGGCAGCTATAGGATATAGTCGACCGATCCCGGCCGTTCCGACTTATGTACTACCTTCCAAGAAAATAAGGATGTGTGCAAAGTTTCAACTCGATAGCTTTAAAACTGAGAGACTAGTTTGCGTAGAAACAGACAGACGGACAGACGGACATGCTCATATCGACTCAGGAGGTGATCCTGATCAAGAATATATATACTTTATAGGGTCGGAGATGTCTCCTTCACTGCGTTGCACACTTTTGACCAAAATTATAATACCCTCTGCAAGGGTATAATGAAAATAATATGTAAAACCGATGAATTTTTTACGTATTGTGTTTGTATTTTTAGGAAAATATGCATCTATTACGCTATACTCTGTTAGTCTAAATTTTAATCTATGTATAATAATCTGACGCGCTTCAATCACTCACGAAATTCCCCCTTTGGGCTCCCTTACTACAAAAAGACTTATGGGAAATCGTTAATATCGCGCATTTTTGCTTAGATTTCCGCGCCGAGCGCCGAGTAATTCTTTATTTATTTATTTACTTGCGAAAATAATAAAATAATCACTTACCGCCACTTCAACACTAGATGGAGGATGAATACGAGTAGAAGCTTTAGTACTTTTGCAATTATCAAAACACCATTGAGCATATTGCTTAAGTTTTCCATCTAGAAATTTTATATTTTTTTTTAAAAAGGAAACGTAGTATCTGAAATATTTTGAATAGTTTAGAATTAAGTTAAATTAGATTTAAAATTAATCCAAGCTTAGATAAATCCCCCTTTTAATAATTATTTTTAGGGGTGAAGCCTCTTCCTCGAGTTTTTCTTCTAAGGAAATTAGGCTAGTATTTTATTACCATATAATTATGTTGTTACTGTTTATAAACTTTTTATTTAATATGATTCTAAATCTACATAAAGGCAAGAAGGCAATCACGACACAAGGAAATTGACGGAATCCGCAGCGCAGATCTTCTGGAAGTTAATTATTGTGACGACAAATCGGTAACAATTGGGGAAATGAAAAATATTTGTGAATATTACTGCATTATGTTGTTTCGACGCAAAAGTAAAATTATGACAATTGGTAGTTTCTGGGATTGAAGATTCCGAATGGCATCATTTGGCACTTCACATACATCTCATACAGGAAAATTTCATGCCACTTTCTTGAAAGTTTTTAGTAAAATATATTATACATTATATATATCAAAAAACTCTAGAATAAGGACAAATTTATTACCTAATAGGGGTAGTGTTACCACCAACTGTTGTAGGTTTTAAATTTTTACAAATTTATTTTATTGGTGATTCAGACGAAGATGTTAATAATCGTTGATAATTATAAATTAATCGCTAGGACATTTGTTAGCAGTTTTCTGGATTAACTTGGAGTTTCCCTGTTTGCATCGAAAACCATTGTTATGTTTACTCACCAAAGCGACAAACAAAGCAAAACAAGACAGGAAAGCTTACTTCGGGCGGAGCCGAAGTGAATACACTTGTAGTTAGGTAGCATCTAATAATATTATGTATATATCGGATATGTATATATATTATTAAATATATTTTCTAATAAATATTTTCGCGTCTTTAAAAATAGCAAGGTTGTGCCATTTCTGATCGTTTAGTTACATGGCAGCTATAGTATATAGTCGGCGGATCTTTTTGAAATTCGGCAGATGGGATAGGTTGCCCAAAATGGAACCCGTACAAAGTCCCATCCATCTAGCTTAGAAAAGAACAAAGTTATAGGATATAGTCAATCCTATAGTATAGGCCAATCCTTTTAAAGTTATGGCAGATCGGATAAGGTTGCCCAACAAGGAATGCGTAGAAAGTCCGGTCCATCTAGCTTAAAACACAACAAAGTTATGCCAATTCCGGTCATTCAGTTAAATGACAACTATAGGATATAGTAGGCCGATCCGAAATTTTGTACATAATGTTGACCAAAAATAATATCTGTGGAAAGTCTCATGCCTCTAACTTAAAAATATTAAAATTGCTAAAATTTTAAGTTAAAATCCTATCCATTTCGTTTTTTAAGTAACTTACGAGTGTGACCGTTTAACTATTATGAAGAAAAAAGATCGATCGTTAAAAATTCCAAATCGATTACTCATAATTCATTACTCATAACTTTAACAGAAAAAGGTGGACAACTTTTTTCGGCACTCTGGGTATTGTTATTAGTTTACAATTGCGAATGGGCGAAAACTGCAAAAAGCAAATCGGCAATATTGTTAATAATATGTACCTTGGTTTTACAGCTAGCACCATCGGTAGTTCTACTTATCAACCTATACCTTGAGTGAGCGAATTTTTCCAGATAAGAACGATATATCAAAAGTTGTGTTATCTCCAGGGCTAAAATAATTATAAAAAAAATTATAATAAATGTTGCAAGAAATTTTAGAAACAATAATACTAAAATTTTTGAATATTTATAAGAAACAAGAAAGGAATGCTAACTTCGGGTAGATCCTAAGAATATATATCCTTGCAGTTAAGTGGCAGCTTATATACATTTACATATACAGGATCGTATATAGTTGTCCCATCCTTATAAGAATTTCACCTCAAAATCTAATTCATAACAAAAATGTAGGAAACAGTCCCAAGCTTCTTTAAAAATAGCAAGTTTGTGCCAATCGCGCCGATCGATCAGTGTCAGCTGTAGGATACGAGGATTGCTATATATATTTTTGCCCTAGGCCATACTAGGTGTTGCCTGGCGCCATATGACGTTTTCATTGGGAAGTTTGACATGTGTTAGCAGAAACGTGGTCAGAACGTTTTGACGTACGGACATAATTTGTGTTGTTTAGAGTGACTTGACAAAATCAATTTGGCTGAAAATGGAATTACTCGTGAACATTTTCGCGCAAACATTTTTCACGGCTTTCGACGTGAATTAACACGAGATGAGTGCATCGTTGAACTTAAATCTTTGTAAGGCGATGATTGTATGGCGGTGAAGGTCGTCCAAAAACAGTCGTTGTTACATAGAACATTGACGCCGTGCATGAACTAATAATGCAAGAATAGCCAAAATCCAACGAAAGTTGTTCGTGGAAGAAGCAGGTCATGTGGCGACATTTCCGCTTGAGCAACGGTCAATTCTGAGTGGTACACCACAATTTGTTTGCCTGAAGCCAAAATGTCGAATGTGCAGTCAAAATGTCGAATTGATAGGTCTTTCACCATTCAGCCCTGACTAGGCACCGAATAACTTCTTTTTATTCCCGCACATCAACAGAAAATTGCTTGGTCAATGATTTTCGGCGCCAGAAGATGCTATTGAAGCGTTCAAAAAGTGCTTCGACAATTGGTTTGAGCGCATGCAAAAAGTGTATAAGTCATTATTAAGCCAGAAATATATATACCCTCGTATACCCGTCCGATCCTTATGAAATTCGGCAGATCGGATTAGGTTGGCCAAAATGAAATCTGAGAAAGTCTCATCCTTACAGCTTAAAAAAAAACAGTTATAGATTAGTTTGTAGATTACATATTTTGGCCAAAAGTAACATGTTCGGCAATTCTCAACTTTCTAACTTAAAGGAGATCTATCTTCGGGGATGTCTCTTTCACTGCGTTGCACAGCTTCTTTTGCTAAACTTCGTTTTTACTTGTATTTTCAATTTGAGCGATTGCATTTTTACGGTTAAATTGAATCTCTAATAAAAATTTCAATTCTGAATTGCAACCATTAATAGCGTAAAATTTTGGTGACCTGGACTTGATGGCATTCCGGTTTAGTTATTGTTATCAGTATTAAAAGTGCCACTGAAACTCTGTTGTTTTGTTGTTATAATCGTGCACTTTAATTACATAATGGAGTCTGGAGCTGAAGCTACTGGATCTGCTGCTTTAAGCAGAGAGAGGATGCTACGGAGACGAGCAGAGGTGACTTGGAGGTCCTGCATCAGAAGGTCGAGGGTGACCCTCGAGTTAATTTAAAAGAGTCTGCGCGATCGATTCACAACGCTGCTGGATGAAATGGACAGGCTAAATTATAGCGAGATCGGAAGTGATTTATATTGGAAATCCCCTTAGCTGGCTACGGACGTGAACGTTGACTTCCAGGTCGAGGTTGAAGAACATTGACTTCCAGGCGACTTCCAAGCGCTCCATGGCAGTTGCTGCGTACGTTTTTGGATGGTACCTACTCCATACAGGCCTGCTCCCTCATTGCCGCCGGTGCCAATGCCAACATTTAGCAGCGGCTATGCAGAGTGCCCAAAATTTCTGCGCCCTAGGATGACGATTAATAGGCAATCTCACTTGACCAAGATCTCCAGGAAGCAAGTGGCTCATTTTATGTCTGCGGGGACCAGCCTTGGAGACCGTGATGTTATCCATTATTTATTTATTTATTGCCTTTGATCTTTCGCTATTCAACTCAATCTATTCAATGGTCAACCATCTTGAGTTCCGGGAAGTCGCTGAAATTCAAGGATGCCTCCTCATCCAGTAGGAAAACTCTCTCCCAGGAAGCAGTGATGACAGCATGGCAACTTGGTAATCTATGGCTCGGTCCTTAAAGCAATGGTTCTGAACCCTTGAGACTGTCGATTTGGCCTTAGCTCCGCATCTACTAGCTAATCAGGAGGGGCGACGTATGCCATTTTTAGGCCGCTTGGCCATTTTGTGGATGATGCTGGTTTGCTTCGTGTTGACGGGCGATTGCGAAATTCTTCGCTGGATCTTAATGGACGTCATTCGATCATTCTTCCAAGAGGACATCCCGTCGCTTCGACTATAGTGACTCACATTCATGAGAAGAACCTGCACTCTGGCCCTCGGGCGCTAATTGCGAAAATCCGCTCTCAGTACTGGCCAATGGGGGGGAAAAAGACCGTTTCGAGGGTTTTAAACAAATGCATACGCTGTTTTCGCGCCAAACCTCGTCTACTGGAGCTGGTCATAGCTGATCTTCCGACCAAGAGAGTTAAAAGATTCCAAAGCTTTGATGTAACAGGTTTCTACAAGGCAGAGTCTCGGAATAAGGGCCCAATCAAAAATATGTGAGCGTATTCATCTGCTTCAGCATGAAGGCAATCCGTTTGGAGTTATTTTTTTTTTGCGCGCGGTTCCCACTGCATAGTTACGTCCCACCTCCCGTCCAACCGAGCGAGGGACGCTGCTGCGTAACGTACGGCTCGAATCGCGGGAATAGATCCAAGATAGTTTAAAAGAAGAGTAAAAGAAAGGTATCACAAGGAAGCGTGTTGTACAGATAAGGCGTTTAATATAAGGGATTTAAGAATGTTAGTGGAGCAATGTGACAAGATGTGGTAGAGACCATTGTAGTCCGAACATAATACCCTGAACGGATCGTGTTGGGCATATGTCGAACTACAATGGCTGAGGAATAGAGGACGAAAGTTTCTAGTCCTTCTACTAGGAACGTTAAAAATAACGCGTGTTAGTAAGAGCTGGCTGTCTACATTTCCATAAATAAGATTATATAGAAACATGACACCCAGCATCGTTCTACGGTTTGTTAATGATGGTAAGTTGTTTAGTAAAAGTCTACTACGATAAGAGGGGAGGTAAATATTTGCATCCCAATTAAGTCCCCTAAGCGCAATAGTAAGGAAATTTTTTTGTACAGATTCAATTCCAGACACACGATCCATACTCAAACATAATCGGACGGACCAGTGATGTATATAACGTTTTAGTTATGTACGGGTCATTAAATTCTTTTGACCATCTTTTAATAAAACCAAGCACACCCATAGCTTTATTAACCATGGTAGATATATGGTCGGTAAATTTTAGTTTCAAATCTAATAGGAAACCTAGATCGTTAACCTGAGTTAATCGTTGTAAGGCGTTCCCATAGAGAAAGTACATAGCCTGGTGAGGACTAGATCGGTAAAAAGACATGAGTTTACATTTTGATCCATTAAGCTTTAGGTTATTTGCTAAACACCAATTTTGAAGTTTATCCAAATCGGATTGAAGTTTAGACTGGGCGCTAGTGAAATTATATTTAATTTATACTGAAGGCATAGCTTAACGTCATCAGCGTACATAAGTACAAGTGAATTAGCAGTGATACCGTTATTACCGTTAATAAACAGTGTGAAAAGTAGGGGTCCAAGATGGCTTCCTTGGGGCACCCCAGATGTGGCGCGGACTAAACGCGAGGTAACATTTTTAAAGAAGACACTTTGGGTTCTCCCAGATAAGTAGTCCGTGTAAATAACGTCTGTTTGTAACCCATTCCGGAAGCCATCCGTGATAAAAGATGTTAGCTCCAATAAGTTGGTAGTGGCGCTTAATGCAGCCATGCTGGCTCGGAGTTATTATTGAACTACATAGGTATTGCAAATGTGGAGTGATAAGCTTTTCAAAAAGCTTTGGAATTGCTGACAATTTAGAGATGCCTCTATAATTAGCAGCGTCGGATTTTTTCCCTTTTTTATGCAGCGGAATAATGAAGGATTCCTTCCGCATTAGGGGAAAAATCGATGTTTCCAGCGATAGATTAAAGAGTTAAAGAAGCGGATTGAACAGAGTGTCGGCGCAGTTCTTCAGAACACAGCCTGGTACTCCATCAGGGCCTGACGAATATACGGGCTTGACCTTAAGATAATCCGATAACACACCACTTTGATACTATAATTGTAAGGCTGAGATGAACTGTGTAAAGAGATCGGCCATTGCCTGGTCAGTGTTCGCATAAGAGTTCTCAACCGTAAACAGTGGGCACACACACGCTGACATCACACACGCTGACACCACACATAGAGTTGGAGTGGGATATCGGCCGATATCGAACTGACGACCGGAGGGTCACAACTCTGGGAAGTCAGTCTATTCTTGACCAGCATAGCATCAAGCCGAATCCGCCACCAAAGAATATTTTCCTAAAAATCAAACTTTACAATAAGTCAGAGGAGAACATTTCTGTATTTCTAACTAAGTTATTTCATAATCAAATTGTTAAAATCAAGTTTCCACGACAATAAATAGTATCATCAACGCTTCAGAACATGACCCGACTCTTCATGATCAGGTGACCAATGGATAGACACCTTAACTGGCGCCCGAGCATATAAGTAGATTGAATGTGAATTATGGGTGTTAGCAAAGGTTTTCTCAAAACAAAAAAAAAGAAAAGGAAAAAATAGATAGAAAAAAGTATGAAAGTAAAATAACGAAGTTTTTTCTCAAAATTAAAAAAAAACAAGAGAGAAAGCTAACTTCGGGCGGAGCCGAAGTTGATATACCCTTGCAGTTCAGTCGCAGTCCGCTAGGTGGCGCCACGCATCTTATATTATTAGATATATAGAAGATCGTATATAGTCGGCTGATCCTTATGAAATTTGGCAAAAATCAGATTATTTTGTCCAAAATAGAATCTGTACCAAATCCCATCGTTCTAACTTAAAAAACACCAAAGTTATGCCAATTTCGATCGTTCTATGACAGCTATAGGATATAGTCGGCTGATCCTTATTAAATGTTGTACGTAAGATAATTTGGTCAAATATAACATGTGTGAAATGTCCCAACCCTCTAACTTAAAAAACACCAAAGTTATGGTATTTCCGATCAATCAGTTATATGGCAGCTATAGGATATAGTCGACCGATCCCGGCCGTTCCTACTTATGTACTACCTGCAAGGAAAAGAAGGATGTGTGCAAATTCTCAACTCGGTAGCTCCAAAACTAAAAAACTAGTTTCCGTAGAAACCGACAGACAGACAGACAGACAGACAGACGGACAGACGGACTAACGGACATGCTCATATCGACTCAGGAGGTAATCCTGATCAAGAATATATATACTTTATAGGGTCGGAAATGTCTCCTTCACTGCATTGCACACTTTTGACCAAAATTATAATACCCTCTGCAAGGGTATAAATATGCAAAAAAATAGCACCCGTAACACACGTTCACTTTACACCCCACTATAATTCTTTATAATTAAAACACGTTCACTTTACACCCTACAGAAATTAAATAATATTACATTCTGTTATTCTTCATAATTAAAATTTCTTTTTTTCGCCGTCATCAGAAGAATTTAAATAAGACGAACAGGAACACTAACACGATCCATACACCTATACCTTGTAAAGGGTGAGTAAAGCGCTTCCTCCATTTCCCTCAAGTCAAACTAAATACAATTGAACATTTTTTTGCTTTAACTATAATAACTAAAATTACGAATACTGAATTATATCACAAAAAATTTAAAAGAATTGAATAACCCTATTTTTATACAATTTTACACGTCATTCTCTTGCTTCTTGGGACTGATTCCATAAGTTATTCTGGAACTTTTTTTTCCCTCTCCCCTCTCGCAATGGAAGAAATCAAATCCACCTTAAAAAAATTCGATGAAAGCCTTAAGACCCTTTTGGACCAGGTAATAGAAGTTAAAGAGGATATTAAGAAAGTCGGGGCGAGGGTAGCTACGCTAGAAGTGGATCACGAAAAACGTAACCCTACGGTAACCCAACCTGTTCCTTTGGTTCGTCTGCGCACTGAATACGAGCTTAAAGAAAAGAGCTTAAAGCCAGTTATGTGAAGGAACTTCAGACTTTTGAGGGGGAGCCCGGTAAATATTTATCCTGGGTTAACATGGCGCAAGCCATTTTTAAAGACTATGAAATTATTATAGGCAAGCCTTTGTACAGGTCCATCACTCTTTACATTAGACAAAACATAAGAGGTGACGCCGATTTGGCGCTCTGCTCTTATAATGTAGAAGATGGTGATTGGCCAGAAATTAAACGTATTCTCTCACTTCACTACGCCGACAAGCGAGACATCCGAACCCTTAAATACCAACTGAGCCAATTAACACAAACAAATAAAACCCTTGAACAATTTTATAACGAGGACAATAAATCATAAATAAATATAACGAGGTCCAATCCACCCTTCTATGACTCTATGGCCACCGTTCGCAGCGCGCTTGAGGATGCTTCCCAATTGATACCACATGTGGAAGCGCCGATCAATGCGTTTAGGAATCAACTGATTTCCGACGAAAACCAAAGTACTCATGAGCACTCATGTGAGCACCCGCACGTTGGTTGGTTACGTCCGTCACTTGATTCCACTTAACGACGAGACAATGTCCGATCTGATAGATTTACTCGGAAAATATCTTAAACCCTCTATAATTAATGACGTAAAGATTGCCGAAACCTACCTCCCATTCTTCCAATCCATATGCTTTGAAAATTTTAAACTGTATAAAATTCGAATAACGCAGAGATTGGTGAAGGATTTCTCCGATTCAGAGCAGATTTCTGAGGCTATAGAAAGGGAACATCGCAGAGCCTACAGAGGTTCGAAAGAAGTCCGCATCCAAATTCTTGAGAAAATCTCAGAATGTCAATCACGCTTCGTGCTCAGTTATCATTGTGCGACTGTTGCAAACGATTCAAATATGAGCATAGGACATAATAAAAATAGAACAGAACCTAAACAGTACGAGTCGGGGGATAAAGTTTTCGTCGCTAATAAATAAATCAAAACCAACGAAAAGCAACGTTTTAGACCAGAGGACGTCCAAGAGAATGGACGGGGCGGGGTGACAGTAAAAACTAGGTCAGGAAAAATTTTACATAAATCAGACTTGAAAAATTGAGGAAAAAGAATAAAAAAGCGCTTTATGAACCTCTCCTTTTAACACACGCAAAAAAACATAAAACTCAAATAATTTAAGCACGAATAGTTTATACCCAAGTCATCTAACACGCACACAAAAACCAACCCTTGTTTAACACACACAAAAAAGCATTAAAATATAAAATACAAATAATATAAGCACGAATAGTATATACACAAGTCATTCTTTTCATCTTGATCACGATGCTCTACAAGTCTCACACTCATCGGCCTTACATCAGCAGCGCGCATATTCAAGTACGACGCACCCGTCGTTACCCTGCAACAAGGAGCAGTATGGCGGATCAATGGAGTATTTAAACTGGTACACGTCATCAACTAGTCAAGGATGATGCAGCTAGTAGACGACACTAGCCGAGACGCGGCAACCATGACGGATCAACGTGTTAGCACAATAACGAGGCATTACCTGGAGCAAGCAGCGGAGGGAATAAATAGAGTAATGAGGCCATCATCACGCAGAGCTCGGGAAATTAACTGGCTGGGTTCAGCCTGGAAGTGGATAGCAGGATCACCAGACGCGGAGGACTGAAATACGATACTCAACTCGGTGACCAACAAATTCGGATCAAAGCTCGACTCTTCGACGCCAGCCATAAATCAATTCAACAATTGAACGATGTGGTAGCGAGAGTCAATGCAATAGACGGCGACCTTTATGCGGTTACGGCAACACTATGCAAGGCAATCATCCTGGCTGACCAAGTAGCGGAAGTCACAAGGGCATGTCAACTTGCCAAAACTGGAGTGGCAAATACGAACCTCCTGGATCACGAATTTTCCTTTGTCTTGGAGGCTTCACTAACAATGGTAGTCTTCTCGATACTGTTTATCATCTGGAGGAAGTTGACTTCCACCAAAGGAATACCAACCACGAGGGTTATAGTAGAGGACCTAGAAAATCCAAGGAGGACGTCGACAACAACTCACCATTCTGCCAATTGATCTGCGGGACGCAGACTTTTAGAGAGGGAGGAGTTATCACCCGGCACTGCCAAGCATCAAGCCGAATCCATCTCCAAAGAATATTTTTTTATTAAAAATCAAACCTAACAATAAGTCACAAGAGAACATTTCTGTATTTCTAAGTAAGTAACTTTATAATCAAATTATTAAAATTAAGTGTCCACGGCAATAAATTTTATTATCAACACTTCAGAACATGACCCGACTCTTCATGATCAGGTGACCAATGGATGGAAACCTTAACTTACATTTTTGCGCTTAATGTTTACAAAATTATAAAACTGCTTCGGATCCTGAGTAAACTGAATCCGGCAGCGGTGAATATAACTCCTATAACATTCTGCGTTATGCACGGTGAAATTGGACCGAGCTACTAAGTATCTTAAATAACTAACTGTTCAGCCAGATAATCTATGTTTATTTAAAAGTCTACTCATACTATTCTTTAAATTTATAAGGTGCCTTGTATACCAAAGCGGATTAGTTGAAGCGGACGGATATTTCCACGATACGCAAGCGACGAAAAATATGTTCAAGGTGTAATAAAATTTTTGTAATGCGACGTTTATATCCTCGCATACCAGTAAATCAGACCAATTAAATTCCGAGATTAACTTATTTAATTTCATAAAGTCAGGTTTACGGAAGAAACGAATTTTATGAGATTTAAGTGTAGACTTAAGGTCAATTAAGCAATTGTTTTCGATTAAAAAAAGAGTGGGATGATATGGATCAGGGGTAAAAAGGGGCAAAGTTCTGGTAATTCCATCAGGATCAGAAACGAAACATGAGTCCAACAACCAACCTCAAGAATTTCTAACGTGGTTAATTCGCCCGAGGGACACGTCGAACATGCCTTCTGGGAAGTCGTGGAGGGAGTTAAGCTGTAAAGACGGTGAATTTTTAACATTTGACCTTATCACCCAGAGCTATCAGCTGGTCACCATCAGACAGACGATCAAAAACCAAACGAATACCAAAAACCAAAACGGACAAATGTTGCCTGTATGTTGGCGGTTCGGACGAAGGTGGTATATACGAACAGGTAACTTACAAAGATTGATCGGACGAAGTGATTTTGATGCAAAGAAATTCAATGTCACCAAACTCTTGTGATTTTACCTCTTCAGAAGCGAATTTGGAGTCTACAGAAATTAACACTCCTCCTCCCCTTCGCAGAGTTCTATTTTCAAAGTGGTGTACCATCTAGAATAAACTTCGGAGCTTAAGATCTCCGACTTTAATCAAGTTTCTGTAAAGACTATAATGTGAGATGCAAAAGAAGAACTATCAGAATACAGTTTGGGAAGTTTACTACGTAATCCTCTAGTATTCTGGTAGGTAAGTGTTAGTGAAGAAATTAGTTTTTTGAAACTGAGGAAGATGAGGTGGAAGGTTGGTCAGTGGCCGTAACCTGTGGGAGTTTTACACCCACAGGTTTGGTTATTTTTTTTTTCACAGTACTTGGGTGATGTTCTTGGACGAAAATATTCTCTGGCCAAAAGCTGGCGGAACGAATTGTCTTGAACATCTGCAAGGGCAGACATATTTTATAAGATTACGTGTGCCTGGTGTATGAATATTTAAATTTTGTAATATCCACCACCTTTATGTCGGCTTTTGTTTTGGCTTTGATGTAAGCCGAGATATCAATGTCAGAAGTATCAGGGGCATGCCGGGAAACAAAAATTTGTTTCGACGGTGGGATCACCTGCAAAGGTTTTGGTGCCGCCGTAACTAATAATGCGGCATCAGTCGTACCGGGGTCCGGATGGTTGATTACCCTGTTTGGTGACTATTACGGGGGTTTTTTCTCACGTCCGGCCCTTGGGGTGGCCAGAGATATAAGCGGCTGCATAGTTGTCGGCTGAGCAGGCTTAGGATTATTCGCCACAAGCACATCTCTACAAAAGTAGAGACCAGACCTAAGTGAAATAGCATGCGAAACTGATGCCGTGAACCCGACACACTTAGCGTGTAAACGTTTTCACAAAGCCAGCAGTGGATGGTAGGCTGGGAGGAGGAGATTGTCTTATTACAAGACTTCAGCGCACAGACAAGTTTAAATTCTATAATTATTAAAAAATTAAAAATTTAATTTATTAAAAATTAAACTATTAATTTATTAAAAATTAAACTAATAATTTATTAATTTTATTTGTTTTATTATTGAGAAGCCTTGAACCACTGCACTATGGTCCCAAATCCCGATTTGGTGGCATAAAGTCCCAAATTTCATGGAAGAAAATCTGAATTTTTTTTTTATATATTTAAACTAGATACCCTAGATAGAAAGTATCAATAAATATTTTTGTCAAAAATGCAACCTTGCAATTTTTACAGATGTTTAAAGTCAGGTGATTGAGCAGCTGATTTTTGTGACAAAATTGGCGGGAAATATTTAATAACTTTGAGAGCTTGGCAAATCTAAACCAAACAATATTTTTCTATTATTTAAAATGGATATTGAAGTTGGAGGTATGTAAATTACGAATAATAAACACAATTTGTGTGGTAATTTGTTTAACGTTATATAATTGTACTGTTTTGTGTTGTCCAAGGAAATCAAAAAGCTGACAAAAGTGTTCGTCTTCTGTAGAGGAAAAAAGGTGTTGTGCGTATTTGTGCGTTGTTTAATGTATGTTAAACAATAGTAGACACTTTATATTAAATTTTAATAATAGTTTCGTTTGCGGCTTTTTGCGGCTTTTCCGATGCTATAATTATTTAGATGTGCTTGAATTCTGTCACGCCACGTTGCTGGACGTGTGGATGGACAGCGGGCGCCACTCTTCCGCGCTGACTGAATTTGTATTTGGTCAAATAGATCAATGTACACTAAGCGACGACAAAAGGAGTGAAATAAATAAAAAAATAAGAAGTTTTGAAATTTTTGTTACGTCAAACCTGCAAAAGTGCAGTCGGAATATGCGAACATTCAGAGAAAAGCATTCACAGTGGCTATTAAAGTCTCTTAAAGCAATAAAACTTTATTATAAATATAAAAAAAAGTATAAAATAAAAGAAAATAATATAAATATGTTTAAGAAAACAAATTTTAAGAAAACATCACGTATACGTCATGATGTGTATATGGGCTGTTGGAGTAGGCGTGGTCAAACTTACTTGAAAGTTTGCTTAAATATTTAGAGTGGTCTATTAATGAAGTGTGCCAAGTTTCAGCTCGATAGATGCAATATTCGATTTTATGCCACCAAATCGGGATTTGGGACCATAGTGCACTGTACCAGGGAAACGAAAGGGGGAGATTAAAAAGAGCAGTTAGTGCGTGTTATTTTTTATAAGATGTTAACGTGGGTAAGCCCATTGGATGTGACAACATACAATAAAATTCAAGAGGCGCCACGTCGTTCCCGACAAAGTGATTTCTAAGTGCAGCAAATTGGGTTCTCCGAACCCATAAATCTCAGAAGATGAATATAGGCAGTCAACGGATCGAAGATATGCAATCCTCGATTTTATCCTTAACTCTCAGCTACTGGTGGATACTCTAAACTACTGGCAAAAGGAGCTTAGAGCCCACAAGTGTCCCATATTCAGGGTACCACGGAGGATTCTCGGCTAAAAAAAGTCGTCTCAAAAACTGCTAATGTAGACAATATGCCCGGACACTGGCTTACATCCAGCCAGGACTCCTTAGAGACCCAGACGACATTTTTCCGGCTTAGCAAACCACAGCCGGAGCTAAGCTCAGTAACAAGGTATACGCGCTTCTTGCTTTTCATAACATCGAAGTAGCGATTGATGGCTTCTTCCCCACCTTCTTTGGAACGTGGCGACAAAGACCTTACACCCGAATGCTTTTATAAAGAAATTCCCGCAAGCCGGAACACCGGCAACCGTTTGACGGATAAGACGAACTTGCACTGTTAACTAGTAGACTAGTAGTGTCTCAACTCTTACCCTCATTCATTCGACCTCTTCTGTTTTAAGGGGTTGTAGTGGCCAGCGACAATTCCTTTTCAGGGAAAGCATTAGGAAACAGAGATTTGCATAACGCATAGTTAGTGATTTACAGCAAGCGACGTCCTAGTCTTCATCATTGACCTACTAAGTGTTGAGATAATATGGCCGTGATCTGTCGACTATATCCTAAAGCTGCCTTATAATTCTCTTCCTTCACTTCATAGCGAACGGTCGTGATTATTTTTTGCGCTTTCGATAAATTCTATTTTTGCCAAACGCGGGTTTGAAACCTTAATTTAAACATTTGGTTTTCATTACTAATATTGTGTCTTAATATTAAAGTTATACCCGTATCGCTACGCGCTTGTGCAGTGCCATATTTGGGTGAGCATTTAATAAAATTAAAAAGTCGCAATCCAAATATAGCTCTGCTTCTTTTTTACTCTCTGCCTTTTTAATTTTTGCAGCTAATTCTGCTCTTATCTTTTTGCGCGCATTTCTTTACACTTGCGCTCTCCCGTAGTTCTCTCTTTACTAACTCTCTCCTCTACCTACCTTTTATTAACCTTAGTTGGTACAGTGGTTGAAGGCTTATTTGTTTAAAATAAAAAAAAAAAAATAATAGAATATTTAAAAATTATAAATTAAATTTTGCTAATTAATATTTTAAAATGGAATACAATGTTGTCTGCTCATTAAAATCGTGCAATAAGCCATATCTGCGTTCCAGGCCAGCATCTATTGTTGGCTGTGCGAAAGTGTCTCACATGCCAAATATGCTGGCCTTACTGCATCTGTCTCGGATGCCATATCCCGCCGTGTTGGCCTCCATTATTGCTGTAGTGGGTGCCGGGCTGTCCAAGATGAAATGAGATCATTCGGTTTCATTCGGATTTGATCGTCGGTTTCAATCAATGATCAACTCAGTGCGCTGGATGTTCAATTCAATAGCCTTCAGCTGTTGAATGAATCTCCTAAGCGGAAAAAATCTGCTTCTAGGGAAGTTGCAGCTCCAGTAATCGCGGAACAGCTGGATCCTCCCGCAATAATGCAGCCGCTCATTTCCCTTGCTACTCCAAGAGCAGAGACGGTAAATGAAAAGTCAGCACCCGAATTTACCGTAGCAGAGCATAACTTGTCTGCTTTGTCCTCCATGGCATCACTCCATTATTTGACATTAAATTCATTTTTTGACTTAAGTGTGCCCTGGAAATATCCGTCCGCTACAAATAACACAGTGTAACAGTGATTTTGAACTTTTAAAGTGACATAGTAGGAATTGTTCATTGGGTCGAGTATATCACAAAACCATTTTTGAAATATTTCTAACACCCTCAAAATCTTGATTTATGGTTAAAAAACCGTTTTTCGGGACTTGTTTCCGCTTGAAAATTCCTGAACGCGTTTCTTTCAACCGATTTCAAAATTTTCGGTGTTTTTTAATAGTGAAATGATGTAGCTTTTGAAAAAAAAATATATCTTCGATTTTGTTAAACAAAAAGAACAAAATTTTTACACCTGAAACTGAAGTTTTCGACTTTTGTTCGTGTTTTTCGGATTTTGATGCCATTTTTTCGGTACAACTTACAAAAATTCTGTCATTTTTGCCACATATCAATGTTGTCTCATTAATTCTGAATAAAATAAGACAAATTTCATCAAAAAATAATGAAAATTGGTGAAGTTATAACGCTTTTCCCAAAAAAGTCAACTCAACCTTGCGTGTGCTCCGGAGTACCTGTGTGCATAAGACAGGAATATGCTCTTCTTCTTATAGTGCTCCCATGGTTTTACTGACTTTTTTTGGAAAAAGCGTTATTTCTTCAACAATTTTTATTATTTTTTAATGAAATTTGTCTCGTTTTATTCAGTATTAATGAGACAATATTAATATGTGGCATAAATGACAGAATTTTTGTCAGAAGAAAGCAATATACTCTTATTCTTATATACATTGTTACTCCGGAGCGCTCGCTAGGTTGAATTGATTTTTTTTAGGAAAAGCGTTATAACTTCACCAATTTTCATTATTTTTTTATGAAATTTGTCTCGTTTTATTCAGTATCAAAAATGGCCGAATTTTTGTAAGTTGTAACGAAAAACTGGCATCAAAATCCGAAAAACACGAATAAAAGTCGAAAACTTCAGTTTCAGGTGTAAAAATTTTGTCCTTTTTGTTCGACAAAATCGAAGATATATTTTTTTTTCAAAAGCAACAACATTTAACTATTGAAATACAGCAAAAATTTTGAAATCGGTTGAAAGAAACGCGTTCAGGAATTTTCAAGCGGAAACAAGTCCCGAAAAACGGTTTTTTAACCATAAATCAAGATTTTGAGGGTGTTAGAAATATTTCAAAAATGGTTTTGTGATATACTCGACCCAATGAACAATTCCTACTATGTCACTTTAAAAGTTCAAAATCACTGTTACACTGTGTTATTTGTAGCGGACGGATATTTCCAGGGCACACTTAAGTCAAAAAATGAATTTAATGTCAAATAATGGAGTGATGCCATGGAGGACAAAGCAGACAAGTTATGCTCTGCTACGGTAAATTCGGGTGCTGACTTTTCATTTACCGTCTCTGCTCTTGGAGTAGCAAGGGAAATGAGCGGCTGCATTATTGCGGGAGGATCCAGCTGTTCCGCGATTACTGGAGCTGCAACTTCCCTAGAAGCAGATTTTTTCCGCTTAGGAGATTCATTCAACAGCTGAAGGCTATTGAATTGAACATCCAGCGCACTGAGTTGATCATTGATTGAAACCGACGATCAAATCCGAATGAAACCGAATGATCTCATTTCATCTTGGACAGCCCGGCACCCACTACAGCAATAATGGAGGCCAACACGGCGGGATATGGCATCCGAGACAGATGCAGTAAGGCCAGCATATTTGGCATGTGAGACACTTTCGCACAGCCAACAATAGATGCTGGCCTGGAACGCAGATATGGCTTATTGCACGATTTTAATGAGCAGACAACATTGTATTCCATTTTAAAATATTAATTAGCAAAATTTAATTTATAATTTTTAAATATTCTATTATTTTTTTTTTTTTATTTTAAACAAATAAGCCTTCAACCACTGTACCAACTAAGGTTAATTAAAGGTAGGTAGAGGAGAGAGTTAGTAAAGAGAGAACTACGCGAGAGCGCAAGTGTAAAGAAATGCGCGCAAAAAGATAAGAGCAGAATTAGCTGCAAAAATTAAAAAGGCAGAGAGTAAAAAAGAAGCAGAGCTATATTTGGATTGCGACTTTTTAATTTTATTAAATGCTCACCCAAATATGGCACTGCACAAGCGCGTAGCGATACGGGTATAACTTTAATATTAAGACACAATATTAGTAGACACAATATAATATAAATCGGTTGAAAAAAACGCGTTCAGGAATTTTTAAGCGCAAAAAAGTCCCGAAAAACGGTTTTTTTTTTAATAAATAAAAATTGGAGGGTTCCAAAAATGAAAAAAAAATATTTTTGAGTTCTCTTCGACCAGATTAACAACCTACACTATCTCGATTCACAAGTGTTTTTTCACTGTCGCACCGTGTAATTATACAAAATAATTTTGACTTAAAAAATTAGTCTCCAAAATAAAAATAATGAAATATTATTACCCCCAATTGGTTTTATTGGATAAGTGGGTGTAGTAATTACAATTTTAGTGGCATTTATCATCCTAGATAAATTTTATTTGACATTAAATTCATTTTTTGACTTAAGCGTGCCGTGGAAATATCCGTCCGCTACAAATAATCCACCTTGGTTTACAAGGTGCCTAACAAAATTAAAAACATATAAAGACAGGCTTTTAAATAAATATAAAAGAACCTGTAGCAGCATAGATTTCTCAAGATACTTAATAGCTCGGCTAAATTTCTCCGTGCATAACGCCGAATGTTATAAAAATTATATTCGCCGCTGTCGGATTCAGTTCACTCAGGATCCAAAGCAGTTTTATAACTTTGTAAACACGAAGCGTAAACATGTATCTTTTCCTTCCCTACTTACGTATCAAAATTTATCAGCGACTTCAGATCAGACCATTGCGGATTTATTCGCAAAATTTTTCCAAACAACTTATTTACCTCCTAGCACTTCAGATCAGCCATACGCTTACAACATTCAACCAACTAATAGTATATTTGTTCCATTTCTTTCTGAAAACAATATACTATTGGATCTTCAAAAGGTAAAACCAGTTTATTCGCCAGGCCCCGACGGAGTACCAGCCTGTGTGCTAAAATACTGTGCTAGGGCTCTGTGCAAACCTCTTCAAAAACTATTTAACTTATCTTTGGAATCTTCGATTTTCCCCTTTAAATGGAAGGAATCTTTCATAATTCCTCTGCACAAAAAGGGGAAAAAATCCGATGCTGCCAACTACAGAGGCATCTCAAAATTGTCAGCGATTCCAAAGTTATTCGAAAAATTAATAACTCCTCATTTGCAACACCTATGCTCATCAATAATTTCTCCATGTCAGCATGGTTTCATTAAGCGTCGCTCAACCACCACTAATTTATTGGAGTTGACATCCTTTGTTTTAGATGGCTTCCAAAAGGGACTTCAAACTGATGTTATTTACACAGACTTTAGTAAAGCATTTGATTCAGTTAATCACTCACTCTTGTTGAGTAAACTAAATCTTTTGGGATTCTCAACCGACCTCATTGCGTGGATCTCCAGCTATTTAAATGGAAGAACACAGAGAGTCTTATTTAAAAATCAATACTCCCGCTTAGTCCGTGCCACATCTGGTGTCCCTCAAGGAAGCCATCTTGGCCCATTACTATTCACTCTTTTTATAAACGACTTGCCCCCATCCATAACGAACGCGCTGGTACTAATGTACGCAGACGATGTTAAGCTTTGTCTGCAATATAACTTCCCGTCTGCCCAAAACAGACTCCAGTCCGATCTTGATAATTTTCAAAAATGGTGTTTAGCTAATGACTTAATACTTAATGGATCAAAATGCAAACTTATGTCTTTTTATCGTACCAGTCCTCACCAGGCTTCGTACAATCTCTCTGGGATTGCCTTAGAAAAATTAACTCAGGTTAATGATCTTGGTGTCCTTTTAGATAGAAAACTTAAATTTTCCGACCATATTTCTTCAATGGTTTATAAGGCTAAAGGCGTTCTCGGTTTTATTAAAAGATGGGCTAAAGAATTTAACGACCCTTATATAACTAAAAGCTTATTTAAATCCTTGGTCCGTCCGATACTGGAGTACGGTTCATGTGGTTGGTGTCCCCAATATGGTGTTCATCAAGACCGCATAGAATCCGTACAAAAGAACTTCTTCTTATTTGCTCTTAGAGGACTTAACTGGGACGCAAATCTTCACCTACCTTCGTATAATAGTAGACTCCTACTAATAAACTTACCCTCCTTAACAAATCGTAGAACTATGGTGGGTGTCGTTTTCCTACACAACCTTATTAATGGTGATGTAGATAGCCAGCACTTACTAACACGATTACAGTTTAACGTTCCGAGTAGAAGGACCAGAAACTTTAGTCCTTTATTCTTAAGCCATTGTAGATCGACATATGCACAGCATGATCCCCTTAGGATTTTATGTTCGAACTACAATGGTCTGTATAATATTATTTCTCTTTCTTCCCTGTCAAATTTGAAAACCTCCATTTTAAATTACCTACAAGAGCCTACTAATTACCTACTAATTCTTCCTCGTTTTCTTCATAATCCTTCTATTTAAACTTATATACTGTACTCATTATACTAACTCGAATTTATTCCCGCGATTCGAGCCGTACGCGGTAGGCGCCCCTCGGTCGGTTGGGCGGGAGGTGGGCTGTACGTATGCAGTGGGAACCGCGCGAAAAAAAAAAAAAATAAATAAATAAATAATTGATTGATCTGAAATTCCATAACTTTGGTGCTTAGACTTTCCACACATGTTATATTTGGCCAAAATTTCATATGTACAAAATTTCATAAGGATTGGCCGACTATATCCTAAAGCTGTCATAGAAGGATTGGAATTGGCATAAATTTGGTGTTTTATGGGACTTGGTATAGATTCCATTTTCGGAACTCTTATACGTTATGCCAAATTTCATAAGGATCGGCCGACTATATCCTGTAGCTTTCATATAACTGAACGATCGGAAATGACACAACCTTCCTATTTTTTAAGATGCTTGTTTGAAACATTTTTATTAGAAACTTGATTTGATGGTGAAATTCTCACATGGACCGGCCAACTTCATACGATCCGATATATATATATAATTATATAAGCCGCTATCTAACTGCAACGGTAAATCAACTTCGGCTCCGCCCGAAGTTAGTTTTTCTTTCTCGTTAGACAATCAGGCCGCCCTCAGTGCATTTGACTGCTTTTTATCCTCATTTCTAAGACAGTAAATGATTGCCGCAGATATCTAAAGGAGATGGCGGATATAATTCTAGCAAATAAGGCCTTCACAGGGAACTGGCTGATAGGTACAGTGCAATATAGTTCTGTAGGAACTATATGATGTAACCTATATATCGGTAACTATATGTAACCGATTTCTTCTCTTTGGAGCTGCAACACAGAGCTAACAGATCTCATAGTAGTCTTCATCCGGAAAGAAACGTGGGACCACAAAACGCCTTTCTTGAGCGAGAGCACTAGGACCCTTTCCGGCTCAAGTGGGTGAGAGGGGTTCTTACGCTTGTTTTGGTATGTGTGGCAATGCGTTTCATGGTTTCCAGAAAGTAAGATTATTGACGGCGTTTTATCGAAAAGCTAGCTATTTATCGAAACAGATAGTGTTGTCAGTGGAAATATCCGTCCGCTTCAATGAATCCGCCTTGATATACAAGGCATCTTATAAATTTAAAGAATAGTATGAGTAGACTTTTAAATAAACATAGATTATCTGGCTGTACAGTTAGTTCAAGATACTTAGAAGCTCGGTCCAATTTCAAAGTGCATAACGCAGAATGTTATAGGAGTTATATTCGCCGCTGCAGGATTCAGTTTACTCAGGATCCGAAGCAGTTTTATAACTTTGTAAACACTAAGCGTGACCGTCAGCCAACGGGTACTACAGGGGGAGAAACGCATGATTTCATGTGCCACCACCGCTGGTAGTGCGACTATACTCTCCACGTGAGGGCGGCTGGTAACAGGTCCCGGTAAGGTCATGTCTCTGCCGAGGACGCTGGCGAATCGTAGTCGGGCGGGGAGAAGAACACTCCCTTCCTAAAATCACCCCAATCCAAGATGGAACAGCATATGCCGAGGGATGCATGTCCGGGGGGTGCACGGACGTTAATATGCGGACTCTGGGGGACCGGCCGACCCCTCAGTTTCAATCAGGCTTATCATGATAAGCGGGCTATGTCATGATGGACGAACCCCTTCCCGCCTACTCGTGGGTCCAAGTATGAATTTGAACAAAAATATAAATAAAAATAGTGGAGAACGGAACTCCCCAAGAAAGTCCGAAAATGGGATCATGGATCCGTCAATCTCCAAGGCAGACAGAGGCCAAAGAGATGCTGGGATGGCGAAGCTCCCCACTGAGGGACAACGTCCGGAGGCGAGCTGTGCCGGTGTAGGGGGAGATGCCAAGGCACCGACCCCCAAAACGGGGCCCACTATGAGATAATTAAGTGGGCGAGGGAAATCCTGCCTGACTTTCAGCCAGCAAGAGCGGGAGCCAGATTGGACCCAAAAAAGCCGACAGGAGTAGGCGACTCTGCCAAGGAGAGTGCACAGAGTGCGAAAAGGCAGAGGTCGACCGACGGTGGAGCGCCCCTAGCTAAGAAGAAGAAGGTGCAGACACAAAGTAGCAGATCCTTCGCCGAAGTTACCAAGGGCAGGACCATCATTGGGGTCGTTGACAACGGCTCCAAAGATGGCCTGATCCCCAAGGAGCTTTGGCGGAGGGTGGTGAACGAGCTGCATGGGTGCTTTATGGAGGAGATGCTCAAGAGCGGAGGACCTCCACCGGACTGCAAAGACGCAGGGTAGTACCAGGGTAGCATCAAGGTGATAGCGTGCCAAGATGCGAGGTCTGTAGGCCTCTACAAGCGCATGATTGCGTCGCTTGGAGAGGTTTACCCAGGAGCCAGTCTGGAGGCAGTGGACTGGGACAAGATCCCCAGCAAACCGAGGGCCCGCGTATGGCTGACAGAGAAGCCGGCGGACTCTGCTACCATACTGGCCATACTCAAGATGTGCAATCCCACACTCCCTACGGCGGACTGGAGAGTCGCCAAGGTGAAGGAAGCAGTGGGACTAAGAAGGCAGGTTGTCCCCACTTTAAATGAATAGACTGCGAGGATCCTGGAGGGTGCTGGTAGCCGTATTAAGTACGGGTTTGAGCACGTAGCAGTGAGGATCTACAAGTCGGATGCGAAGAATAAGCCAGGAGGCATCGACTTGGAGACAGACGCACAAGAGCTAGACTTGGGGGAACCGACCGAAGAGGTCCGCCCAGAAGGAATGTCAAATGTGGAGGAGGACATTCTGGAAGGGTACACCTCAGAGGAGAGTGACTTGGCAAGGGCTCTTGGGGGTGTCGGCATGGAGGAGGACTCATTGCTGGGCTCCGACACCGAGGCGGAGGTTACTGTGGTGGAGAATCTAAAGGATGTCCCTGACATTCCTGCAGATAAACCTCCATCACAGTAAGGTGGCTTCCGCCGCCCTCCTGCTCCATCTTGCAGAGAATGGAGCTGACGTGGCCCTATTCCAAGAACCCTGGATCCATGGAGACAGGATTCTCGGTTTGGGGGCGTCGGATTTCAGGCTGTACACAGCCGATATAACAGGTAAAAAGCGAGCATGCATTCTCGCAAAAAAGAGCCTTAATTAATTAGAGCCTTGTTTTCTTGCTACCAAATTTCAGCAATAAAGATCATGTAGCCGCATCGATAGAAGGCCCAGGCGGCCATCTAAGAATATGCTCGGCGTATATGGGTCATGACCAAATAGGACCCCCACCGCAGCTGGAGAGTCCTAGACAAACACTCCTTTTCAGACCACCGCTACATTGAGGTGGTCCGTCAATTTTGAAAACGTCACCAAGCAAGCAGTTCGAAACCCTAGGAAGGCAAACTGGGCGCTTTATAAAAAGATACTGGGTAGATCCCAAGGTGAACCACCTTCAGAGAATATCGAGACTTACGGGGGGCTCAACGCCATGGTAGGAAAGCTTACTGCGACGAGCGCAAAAGCATACCACAGGGCCTTCCCCAAGAAAAGATTAGGTAGCAGCAGATCGAAGAAGCCTCCATGGTGGACCTCGTCGTTAGCACTCTTCAAGAAAAATGCACCTAAGGCCTTTAACCACGCGCACCGTACCAACACAGACGAGGCGAGGGAGGCCTATAAAGCTGAACTCAGGCGGTATAACAAGGAATTGAGAAAGGCAAAGAGGGTTGCCTGGGCCAATTTTTGCACAAACATCCAGGAGACATCAGAGGTCGCCCGCCTAAAAAAGATTCTCTCTACTACAGCCCCCATGGTAGGTTATATTAAGAACACGGATGGGCGGTGGACAACCTCAAGCCAGGAATCCCTGGAGACCCTTATCAACGCACACTTGCCGGGTTGCTCGTCGGAAGGAGTAACCCAGGTGATGCGTAGCCAGGGCCATCAGGGCTTACTCAACTACCTACTTAGTGACAGAAATCTTAGGTGGGCAATAGAAAGTTTTAAACTTTTCAAATCTCCGGGCCCAGACGGTATTATACCGGCTCAGTTATCCAGGGCCGGTATTAACCTAAGGAAATGGATCAAGAAAATCTTCAGTACAGTCTTCACTACTGGTATGGTACCAAAGGCGTGGCTGTGCACGAAGGTTGTATTCATACCCAAGGCGGGCAAACTATCCCACTAAGGACTTCAGACCTATAAGTCTTTCATCCTTCCTCCTTAAGACTATGGAAAGACTGTTGAGTCTCCATCTCCAACTAACCATTAACCCAAGGGAAATCTCATGCTCTCAGCATGCTTACAAAGGGGCCGATCATCAGAAACAGCCCTGCACGAAATCACTATGATCGCCGAGCGACCGATCAACTTTAAGGAATACGCACTTGTTGCTTTTCTAGACATAGAAGGGGCCTTCAACAACATCTTGCCGTGCTCAGTAATTGATGCACTGACGGGACTTGGAATAGACGACCGATCAATTCATCTAATACGGCAGATCCTGGTCAACAGGAGTGTCGAGGCTACTCTTGGAGGTTCGACTATTCGAAGATACGTCAAGAGGGGCACCCCGCAAGGAGGTGTACTCTCACCACTACTCTGGAACGTGGCGGTTAATGGCCTACTACGATCCTTGGAGGGTGGCGGCTGTAAGATCATTGCGTACGCGGACGATGTTGCTATTGCCTTCGTAGGGTAATACCCACAAACGCTATACGACCTAATGACAGGGAAGCTCGAAGTTCTGTCGGCCTGGGCGCAAAGGAACGGGCTGGGAGTCAATCCGTCCAAGACAGAGCTCGTGCTGTTTACCAGGAAGTACAAAATACCAAATCTAAGGCTTCCGAAACTTCTGGGGGAAACACTAGTTCTTAGTGATAGTGCGAAGTACCTAGGCATCACTCTAGACAGAAAACTGGACTGGAAGCTAACACCGCAGATAGGACTAAGAAAGCGGCAATAGCACTCTATACCTGCCGCAAGGCGGTAGGCCTGAAATGGGGAATGTCCCCCAAGGTAGTCAGATGGTTATACACAGCGATCATCAGACCAATCTTATTCTATGGAGTTGTGGTCTGGTGGCCAGCCCTGGACAACTCCTTATGCAGGGAAAGGTTCTAACGGCAGTCTACGTACTACGCCTAGCGACGCCCTAGATATCATCCTTGACCTACTACCAGTAGAACTGATGGGGGTAAAGATAGCCACCCTGGCGGCAATAAGACTCCGAGAGGCGAATCTATGGAGTAAGAAGAGTTTTGGTCACACCAGACTGGACCTGCATCACTTCATGCCTGAGGGGGGCACGGACTACTGCGTGCCCATCGACCAACCCACCAATAATTACAGAATCATCATCCCCTCGAGGGAGGAATGGGAAGCCCGGACACCGGGACCGGAGGGCTCCATTCATATCTACACAGATGGATCAAAACTTAACGGCCAGGTGGGAGGCGGTTACTTTTGTGAACATTTGAGCCTAAAGGAGTCCTTCAGACTCCCTGACCACTGCAGTGTTTTCCAGGTTGAAGTAGTAGCCATTAGGGAAGCACTGGAATCCCCAGCACTAAGGGGCAATCGGGATACAATATGCATCTTCCCCGACAGTCAAGCAGCCCTCAAGGCACTGGACAGATTCTCGTCCAACTCCAGGACAGTCAATGACTGTCGCAGATCTCTCAACGAGATGGCTGAACAGCATGACATCTACCTCATTTGGGTTCCCGGTCACAGGGATCACGAGGGAAACTGCGCTGCAGTCGAACTTGCTAGGGCAGGGACTACCTACCCTCTCCTACCCTTGGCAACTTGCAGGCTAAAGTGCAGGGAGTTTTTTGACCTGGCAGCCAATAGGAAATGGAGAAATCTCCAGACCTGTAGAACCTCTCGGCTGATCTGGCCGACACGCTCTCAGAAAAGATCAGCGAGACTTATTGCTCTCACCAGACCACACTGCAGCCTAGCGATTGGGGCAATAACTGGGCACTGGTTGATAGGTGAATACGCGGCCAGGCTTGCAGTCCCCCACTATGATTATTGCAGGAGCTGCAGGGATGAAGAGGAGGTGGAATCGCAGCGAATTATAAAGGCATCTCTAAATTGTCAGCAATCCCAGAGCTTTTTGAAAAACTTATCACTCCACATTTGCAACACCTATGTAGTTCAATAATAACTCCGTGCCAGCATGGCTGCATGAAGCGCCGCTCCTCTACCAACTTATTGGAATGGCTTCCGGAATGGCTTACAAACAGACCTCATTTACACGGACTTCAGTAAAGCATTTGACTCTGTTAACCATTCGCTTCTTATAAGTAAACTCAGTTTTTTGGGATTCCCAACTGATCTTCTTATCTGGATTTTAAGCTACTTATCTGGGAGAACCCAACGTGTATTCTTTAAAGATGTTACCTCGCGTTTAATCCGCGAAACATCTGGGGTGCCCGAAGGAAGCCATCTTGGACCCCTACTTTTTACACTGTTTATTAACGACTTGCCCCGTACCTTAACTAATTCCCTTGTACTTATGTACGCGGATGATGTTAAGCTATGCCTTCAGTATAAATTCACTAGCGCCCAGTCTAGACTTCAATCCGATTTGGATAAACTTCAAAATTGGTGTTTGGCAAATAACCTAAAGCTTAATGGATCGAAATATAAACTTATGTCTTTTTACCGATCTAGTCCTCACCAGGCTATGTACTTTCTCTATGGGAACGCCTTACAACGATTAACTCAGGTTAACGATCTGGGTTTCCTATTAGATTTGAAACTAAAATTTACCGACCATATATCTACCATGGTTAATAAAGCTATGGGTGTGCTTGGTTTTATTAAAAGATGGTCAAAAGAATTTAATGACCCGTACATAACTAAAACGTTATATACATCACTGGTCCGTCCGATTATGTTTGAGTATGGATCGTGTGTCTGGAATTGAATCTGTACAAAAAAATTTCCTTACAATTGCGCTTAGGGGACTTAATTGGGATGCAAATATTTACCTCCCCTCTTATCGTAGTAGACTTTTACTAAACAACTTACCATCATTAACAAACCGTAGAACGATGCTGGGTGTCATGTTTCTATACAATCTTATTTATGGAAATATAAACAGCCAGCATTTACTAACACGCTTAAATTTTAACGTTCCTAGTAGAAGGACTAGAAACTTTCGTCCTCTACTCCTCAGCCATTGTAGTTCGACATATGCCCAACACGATCCGTTCAGGGTATTATGTTCGGACTACAATGGTCTCTACCACATCTTGTCACCTTGCTCTACTAATAATCTTAAATCGCTTATATTAACCGCCTTATCTGTGCAACACTCTTCCTTGTGATATCTTTCTCCTACTTTTCGCTTAACTATCTTGGATCTATTCCCGCGATTCGAGCCGTACGTCACGCGGCAGCGTCCCTCGGTCGGTTGGAATGGATGTGGGCTGTACGTATGCAGTGGGAACCGCGCGAAAAAAGGAAAATTAGCATTTATTATAAGGATCGGCTGACTATATCTTATAGCTGTCATATATATGCTATTGCTATTTTTAAAGATGCTTGGGGTTGTTTTAAACATAAGGATTGATCAACTATATACATACGATACGATATAAAATATATATAATTATACAAGCTGCTACATAACTGCAAGGGTATATCAACTTCGTCTCCGCCCGAAGTTAGCTTTCCCTTCTTGATTACATATAGTTTTATACCAGAACTTAGCGGTAAAACACAAAGTATGCTTTGAGAAAACCCTATATTTTACTTGAATGGTAACAATAAAAAATAATAAAAACTCAGTTTAAACGGTCTTTTGTGTTTTGATTCAGAAAAAAAAAACTTTGCCTCAGCTCAACTTTCACTTTGGGGGTAGCTTAGAGGTAATGTTACCGCCTAGGAAATGTTGGTATATGTTCCTACGAAATGAAGGGTTCGAATCCAACTAATAATAGGCATAAACTGGATACGATAAACTCAGTAGGAAGACCCCTACGAGATAAGACGTCGGCTGGATTTTGTGACGTAGGTACATAACGTCACTCCATGGAATGAGTCAGATGGTTGACACGCGGTTGGCGAGGAAAACGTTAAACCTGGCTGGCTCATCTCGAAACCAGGATAATACAACGAGTCGCACCAACAAAAATACTTCCCTTTGTAAACGTCTAGAATGTTAACCAACTCTAACTTCGGCACAGTTATTGTTAAGGGGCGATACATGATATTTCGCACATAGAAGTCAGCTCTCAGCATCTGGCGACCTGAAAACGACTGGACCGACTAGGCCAAGCGGATCGTACAACCGCGCTATTCAAGATCAGACCGAAAGTCGGGTCTATTTCGACATGAACTGAAAAGCAGAAAAAAGAAAGCAGCAGCTGATCAGGGGAAAGATCCCATGCCAATCCTAACGTCAAAGTGAAATTGTGAAGCTGCCGTCATCAAAAGGTAAAAATCTCGAAGTCAGATTTCGGATCCAATAGAAAGTCTTTGACCTCGTCCTTAGCCAATTGGTGAATCGCTCGCACAGATAGATACGAAGCCGACTTTGTTCCATATATAACAGTGTCCAATTTACATGTTTGCAGCTCATCCAGAGGAGAATCTCACACAACGGTAAATTTTACAAATGTCACCAGTCAGCGCCTCAGAAACAGCAGCAGGATGTGAAACTGCTTTGGTTGGATGAAAAGACCAGCCATTAAGATGTTATTCAAAGAATAACCTGAGGTAGTAACAGCGGACTCATCAAACACCATCCTAAGTTTAGTCTTGGTGCTTTTCTTCTTCAGCACACAGTGCTGTGGCAGAAAAAATTTGCAAGCTCGATGCAACTCCGGCGGAACCAGGGACATATGACCTAGGTTAAGAAACTCCTCTATGTAAGGCCGAAAACTGATTGCACAGGTCGGGCTGAGAGAGAGGGTTTACTCTCCTATGGCTGGAAATGACGTAGAGCCTGTGAGTACCAGTCGCCCAGTACACCGTGTAGTGTGTGGATTTCCAACAGGGCACGCATGCGAAGAGCGGTCATAAGATAGACATAGAAAAGTTTAAAAGCTTATCATCGAATATCATTGATCTGCGGTCACCTTGGATAAGTGAACGAAACATCACGCGATTCTTATCTATGTTTTTGCATATCGAGATAAGAGTGCCGTTATGTAAAAGCTTTTTCTCTAGCATAGTTAGGGCTAGATTTGCATAGGAGAGCTTGGACACTACTTGAAAAGCTTGAAAGCAATACGGCTGCAATCGTATAAATAATCGTTTAATAAATATTTAATAGTGCTGAAAAATAAGTAAAATTAAATCCCAGACGAATTATCGGGATTCATTTAATAGTGTTTATTCATTTTATGCCAGGTATGTTATAAATTCAGTGCAGTGCAGTTTTGTTTTCATGAAATTATTACCACCCCCCCAGTGCCACGTGCCAGTGCGGCTAATACCAGATTATGTAATCGGCTAGCACCCTATTATGCAACCGGCTAGTACCAGGTTATGCGACCAGCATGCGGTTATCTGGAAGCCGAAATGGATGAAATATTGAAATTAAATAGTGCAGAGATTCGACGCGGGATCGCAATCTTTTAATATATTTTTGGATTCGACGACAAGCCCCCCTTTTCGCTACATGGAGAGAAAACTCCAGCGAATTATTTGTAAATTTGTAACTATAAGCTTGTAAATTTATTCAAAGCTTTCAAATCCCTTTTGTTAATTATGAAATTATGTTGCGGAAGAAAGAATATTGTACATTAATTCGAATTTTGCACACCCTTTCGTTTTTTTTCAATTGTTAATATCTTAATATCCTTTGTTATTTTATTATAAATATATAGATTTATATATATATATATAAGTGATATGAAAATATAAGGAAAGAATTTAGATTTAATTGAATAATGATAACTTTGCGATAATATTCGAGCATGGCCAAGCTAATTTTTTGTTCTATTTAAATTAATTATCATAAACATCTCTAGCTATTCCTGTCCTTGAGCTCAACGGCGGCGAACATCGGTGAGTGAATATCTCTAAATTAAATTTTAATAGATTTACGACGTAAACAGTAAATTTTGGCAAGGCATGAATTGAATAATTTTGGATTAATAATTACATGAATAATTCTAATTAATGAAATCGCAAATTTTCTAATTCCTAATTTAATTACTGAATTTAACCCAATATTTTTAAATTTTCTTCTTTATATCTAAATATAAATATATATATATATATATATATATTAATATGAATTCTAATGAAATTATATAAAGTAGCTGTTAAGGAGAAATTTTATAATGAAATAGAAATACCCGATAGGGAAAAATGAATCAAGATCGCTCCAATTTATATTTGAGTATTAGGAACTTCATGAAGGCCATTACAGATCCGCCACCGAAACTTCAAATAGTCATGCTGGAACCACAATAGGTATCACATAGGATTTTGATATGGGGCGAATCAAACGTCGTAGATCTCGCCAAGGTCGGGTGGGTTAAGAATAGGGTATAATGAACATCTAATACCCTACAACTGATCAAAGTCATTCTCTCTCTATCTTTCTTCTGAGCCTGTTTGCCTTTTAGGTGATTTGTTTCCTTAGTTTGCTTTTGGATTGGAGTCAGTAGGACAATCATCCGGGTTTTCTTTATTAATTTGCATCTAGTTAGTGCAGTTAAATTTATTTTGATGATGTGTAGTATGGATACGTGAAAAGAACCACCCCATCCGTCGAGCTTAGTCTAAGATCACAAGAAGTGCTTGCCCTTCACTCCCATCCATACGTCCCCAAGGTATATCCTCTGGACCTTGCAGTAGATCTTGCAATTTGGTTCTGTTTAACTACAACCCGTACACCCCCACGTTAGAAGTTGGCTAACAGCGTAGGGAGTTCGAACCACACCCACACTTTACAAAATTGGCGCCCAACGTGGGGCCTGATTAGAGTTATCTAGTCAGTTTCCTTTTTTTTTCATATCGTCTCTTGTGGAACTGCAAGAGGCTAGAGTTTTTTTGGCATCTTGACCCATTAGACAATGATATATCGTAGTAGTATTTGTTGGGACTTGTGCCAGCATCAAAAATCATAATTATTTCTATTTCTATTTCTATTCTCTCAGTGTAACCAGCCGCAGCGGTCCACTAATTGCCCGTTATCAGCTGTATTATATTCTTTGTTTCTCCCAGATTCGCATGCGCTTTGTTGTTCTTTTGTAGCGCATGCACTTTGGGAGCTTTGATGGAGCTTCTGCGCAAGCTCTTAGGGTTTATGCACTTGTAATTCGGCATTGTTGGGATCGGCCGCTGCGGTTGTTTTGGGGTTAAATTGACCCAATAAATATATTTAAATCGAATTGTGGATTGTGTATTAATTCGGTCGCTATCAAAATTCTGATAGCTCAACATTGGTGACCCCGACGTGATCGCGCTCTAATTGATTTGTGATCATTAAAGTGCTTAAAGGAAACCTTGCAAAGGAAAACTTGTTGCTGTTGTTTCCATTGCATTGCACCTTGCACAAAAACAAATTGCATAATGGAGTCTGGAGATGTAACTAGTGCCTCGGTTCCTGCAAGCAGGGAAAGGCTTTTGCGGCGAAGAGCAGAGGTGACCTACCAGGAGATGGAAGCCCTGCATAACAAGGTCAAGGCTGCAGTTCAGAAGGAAGATTTGACAATCATGGTACCGGAGCCGTTGGAAATTGCGTTGCGCACGAAATTTACCACACTCCAGGATGAGTTAGAGCGATTGAGCTCTGTTGAAGTTGGGAGTGAATTATGCTGGAAGTTCTCCCAGCTTGCCGCTGATGTGCGCTTTGACATTCAGGTGGGAATGGCAAAGCACTCCATGAGGGTACCTGCACACTCCACTTGTCTCGACGGCCCCAATGGTCCCACTGCTTCGTCAATGGCAGAACCAACCATAGCGGTGGTGAAGGTGCAGGATGGTCTGTTGGAAAAGCGTCGCTCATGCAGTCAGGATTACCCGCTGGACTGCGACATCCAATCGGGTTCTCAGGTTTTTAAATTGGAGCGAAACCTGAACAAGGATCACGATAGCCAGGACGTGTCCAATTGCGTCAGTGCCCCTGCTATCCACCGCTCCCCCCGTGGTCGCTATTTCAACGTCGCATCTGGCAGTTGTCTGCGATGGATTTTCTGAAGCTGCTGTACTTAATCCCTCATCTGGCTCGGGATTTGGATTATTGTCACCGTTGCCGATTAAGTCAGCACCCAGGTCTGACTCCATTCTGAACTCAAGCCTGCACCCTTCCAATGGGGGGAGGTCGTCCGCATCGCTGCTACCGCCGTCTGCAGCTGCCAAGGTGGCTGCTGCTCCAGCCGTGAAGGCTCCCGATCCTGCAATCGAAAGGTGCGCCTACGCGCAATTTCGGAAAGATGTTTCCTTCCACTCTCGCCACTCTGTTGACGCTTGGCTCGAGCGCTCTCTGGATCTGGATGGACACGGCAGCCTGCAACTGAGATTTATGGACCTTGAGATCATCAGCAATATTATGTGATGAAGCTGCCCCATGCCCCTAAGGATTTTTTGTTGAAAGATGGAATTCAACGGGGGGAGGATGTTGGGACTTGTGCCAGCATCAAAAATCATAATTATTTCTATTTCTATTCTCTCAGTGTAACCAGCCGCAGCGGTCCACTAATTGCCCGTTATCAGCTGTATTATATTCTTTGTTTCTCCCAGATTCGCATGCGCTTTGTTGTTCTTTTGTAGCGCATGCACTTTGGGAGCTTTGATGGAGCTTCTGCGCAAGCTCTTAGGGTTTATGCACTTGTAATTCGGCATTGTTGGGATCGGCCGCTGCGGTTGTTTTGGGGTTAAATTGACCCAATAAATATATTTAAATCGAATTGTGGATTGTGTATTAATTCGGTCGCTATCAAAATTCTGATAGCTCAACAGTATTTTTTTTAGAAAAACCTATTAGATCTGCTTAACTTGAATTTCGATGGAATTCACCAACTGTTCATCTTTAGGAATTGCGATTGCAGTTCAGCAGCTTGGACTGATCGACCAGAGCGACTGTTGTCTGTAACTGGACTTCTCCAAGTTGAATAATTTCAGATTTATCAGGTCCGAAAATAGATTCTGGTTAGGAATCGCAAGACGCTGGAAGAATTTTAGCTCTTGACCTACTGGATGTACATATTATCGGAGGTTTTACGAGTCAGTAATTTTCTAGTGTATCCCCAAACAGTATCAGAGAAAGAGAGATTTAATCAGTTAAGTGTTTCAGCACATTTCGGATTTCCGAAAAGCGCTATTCGAATTTTGGTGGCGGATTGGTTTTGTTTTTTTTATTTGATTTTTTTTATTTGGCGTATTTTTAATTTTGGAGTTTTTATAGTATTTTTTTTTTATATTGAATAGATAATTTGATATTTTACCATGGCAGTACGACACAGCTTAGAGAATCCAGCAGAAGGCGTAGGAGAGCAAGAAACTATTTGTTCCACCTGTCACGAACCTACGAGTTCAAACGATATGTTGGCTACGACTCCCTGTAATCATAAATTTCATTACAGCTGTTTAATGCCACTTTTACAAGTTAAATCAATTTGTCCCGTTTGCAGCAGTAGTTGCTCAGTGAACCGACTATCCCTTACAAACAATAACCTAACGGTTGAAATAAACGAGGCAGAGGCCCTAGGAGAAATGTTAGATCCCAGTCTTGCACCAATTAGAGCTAATCCATATAGCAGAGGGAAAGGTGCTATAGCAAGAAAAGGGGTACAGACAAGATCTATGCAACGTAAGGGACAGCCAAGTGACCCATACCTCGAGAGCGACAACCATCGAGAAGGGTTAGGCAGAACCGAAATAACGGATTTAGTACAATCATGTATACAAGCTCAACAAAACAACATGTTGCAGAATATATCCCAAATTATTAAATCATCGATAGAACAAGCTCTAAAAAGCAAAATGACTTCCCTTAATATCGAGTCAACAGAACAGGACCAAAGGTCACCTAGCGTTCCCCGATGCTTTGACGATTACCAATCGTAATTACCACCCATTCAGAGAAATCAGACATCATAGTGAGACATCAGCCGGAAATTCTAGAACGTCCAGTATTTCCCCCGAAAAAGTCGCTAGCATTATACAAGGCTGGCGGATTAAATTCGACGGTGCGCGAAACGGCATGCAAGTCGAAGACTTCCTATATCGTATTCGCTCCCTTACAGCACAAAATTTGGGAGGCGACTATCAACTTTTGAGTGATCATTTGTACTTGTTGTTCGCAGGAAAGGCGAATGAATGGTTTTGGAAGTTTCATCGTTCTCGTCCTAATTTCTCTTGGCAAACCTTCCAACTGGAATTTCGAGAAAAATTTCAGGAAGTGGACTCCGATATGGACATTTGGGACTTGATCAATGTTAGACGACAGTCAGAACACGAACCATTCGAAGAATACCAGTTCGCTGTAGAAACTTTGTTGGGTAGACTAAAGATTCCCATATCCGAACAATCTACCGTACGAATTCTTATCAGAAATGCAAAGATATCGTTACGTTACGAGTTGATGCATTTAGGTATTAACTCCATTGCTAGATTACGTGAAGAAATTCGTACTCACGAGCAATTTCAAAAGCACGTCAAGGCCCAATCCTTGAAACCGAAGATACCAAATCGTTCCGTTTCAGAATTATTTGGCACTTCAGCAGATGAACTAGAAATGGAAGTAGACGAAATCCATAAGAGGAAGATGGTTTGCTGAAATTGTCAGAAGCCAGGTCATAGGTTCGACGATTGTATGGAGGTCCGATCAGTATTTTGTTATGGGTGCGGAGCCAAAGATGTTTATAAGCCAAAATGCTCTCGGTGTAACCCGTCGGAAAACCGTCAGCGGGATGCGCAGAGCACCACCTATCTGACGCATCCTTAAAATCCAAACCAATAGTTAAGGAAAATTATTCTCAAACGGAATTTACAACACCTATTCCAGAGAATAAGAAAGTTCAGGAAGAGGCAGAGCCCCTTTGCGCAGTCACCGAACATCACTCATTCGTAGCTCTACACCTTCGATGGAAAAGGTACAATGAAGCAATGTGTCGCATATTCGGATACCCGAAGACGACGGCCAAACTGAAACCAAGACGCTCAACCACTCGGTTGAAGTTATTTTGGAAGAATGTTACCAATACCAGGAAAAAGTTAGTTTCCTCTTTATTTTTTAACTCCGATGATAGGTTGTATACCGATATTATTATAGGAGAAAGGAACCATGTTGCATTGCTAGATTCGGGAGCATCAGTAAGTTGCTTAGGCGGAAAAGCAGCTACCGAAATTATGAGCAATCATCAACTTAAAAAATGTTCGGGAAATATCCGAACAGCCAATAATAATAAATGTCCCGTGGTAGGGAAATATGTGACTAATATTTCTTACCGTGACAAAATAAGACATATTGAATTTTATGTTATCCCAACATTAAGTCAGGATGTTTATTTAGGAATTGATTTCTGGAAATGCTTCAACTTAATCAACCACCTAATTAGGCCTAAGGTTGCAGAATTAGATACTGAGAGGGATGAACAAAAGGGAAGCCCAAAAATATACCTTTTGTCACCTGATCAACAAAGCAACCTTGATAAGGTCATCAGTAAATTTCCATCGTTCGATAGGGAAGGCTTGGGTCGTACCCATCTCATGGATCACGTCATCGAGGTAGGCGAAGCAAAGCCAGTAAGGCAGAGAAAGTGGCCTATATCCCCTGCGATTGAAAAATTAATGTTTGAGGAAGTAGATAGGATGTTGGAATTAGGTATCATAGAGGAATCGAAAAGCCCATGGAGTAGTAACAGTGTCATTGTAAAACGAGGAGAAAAGATTCGTCTTTGCCTCGATTCCAGAGTGGTTAATAAGGTAACTATAAAGGACGCCTATCCACTACCACATAATGACGGAATTCTCAGCCGTTTACCACCAGCACGTTACATAACCGGCTTAGACATGAAGCACGCTTTTTGGCAGATCCCTCTGGAACAAAACTCTCGGCAGTACACCGCGTTCACAGTTCCGAACAGGCCTTTATACCAATATAAAGTAATGCTTTTTGGTCTGTGCAATGCACCCCAGACACTTTGTAGATTAATGGACCTTGTGATCCCGGCTAACTTTCGTACAAGAGTTTTTGTTTACTTAGACGATCTTCTTATCTTATCGGAACTTTGAGTCGCACATGCAGCTTCTTCAAGAAGGAAAGCCAATTTGACAATAAACGTCGCTAAGTCTAACTTTTGCATGCGCGAAGTAAAATATTTAGGATTCATCATTGGATATGGTCAGCTTAAAACAGACAACGAGAAAATTATAGCTATCAACAAATTCCCCGTTCCCACTTCCGTCAAGCAACTGCGACGATTTTTAGGTTTAACAGGATGGTATAGACGCTTTATGGACAACTATGCAACTGTTAGTTTCCCGTTAACTCAGTTGCTACGGAAAAATAGACAATTAGAATGGACCCAGGAGGCAGATAAAGCATTTGCTGAGTTGAAAGGAAAGTTAACATAAGCACCGATACTGCACACTCCCGATTTTTCTAGACCCTTCATACTACTGTGCGATGCAAGTATATATGGAATGGGATGTGTCTTGGCACAAGCCAATGCTAACGGCGACGAAATGCCGATTGCCTATATGTCCGAGAAACTGACAAAAGCGCAGCGCAACTATACAGTGACCGAATTAGAGTACTTGGCAGTAGTTAAAGGGGTGAAGAAATTTAGAGCGTATATTGAAGGTCTAGAGTTTACAGTAGTCACTGATCATGCATCATTGAAGTGGCTAATGGAACAAAAAGATTTGACAGGTCGCGTGGGTCGATGGCCGGTCAAGTTACAACCTTTTGCCAAGCAGATGAAAATTGAGCATAGGCGTGAAACTCTAAACGTAGTAGCTGACACTCTTTCCCGTCAACATGAACCAGCGGTATCTGAAATAAAAGACTTCGGTCCATTGATAGATTTGACCTCAGTTGAATTTAAATCATTGAACATCCAAAGGAATCAGCCTAAGCTACCAGATCTCAAGATTATGGATAATTTTGTTTATAAAAGAGTTGAGCAGGCTACTGGTGACGGTGTCCAAGAAATGAATTCATGGAAATTATGGGTACCTTCAAAATTAAGACAAGGAACTTTATACAGATTACATGTTCCCCCAGACGCAGCTCATTGCGGCATTGGGAAAACGGTAGTAAATCTTAAAAGATTTTTCTTTTGGCCAGGAATGGTTTCGCAAATTCGGGATTACGTTTTGAAGTGTTCCGTATGTCGCACAACGAAAAGCCCAAACGTAGTGTTGAAACCTCCGATGGGAAAGCCGTTAACGTCAGATAGGCCCTTTCAAAAATTGTACATGGATTTATTAGGCCCGTATCCCAGATCAAAAAGTGGGAATATCGGCATACTAGTCATAGTAGATCATTATACTAAGTTCCATTTTTTACATCCGATCAAGAAGTTTACTTCGAGCCGGATTTGCGAATTTCTCGAAACTTCAGAATTTTACACCTTCGGTGTTCCTGAGACGATATTAACCGATAATGGCTCACAGTTCCGATCGGCTGAGTTCAAATCACTTCTGACCCGGTTCGGAACCAAGCATATTTGTACAGCTATCTATTCGGCTAACGCAAACGAACGCCTAAATAGGTCAGTTCTCGCCGCAATACGCGCATAAATCGGCACAGATCATTCCAATTGGGATAGACATCTGCCGGAGATAAGCGGAGCCCTTAGAGCCAATATCCATCAAAGTACTAGATTTTCGCCTTATTTTATGACCTTCGGTCAGAATATGGTCCTTCACGGGAAAGACTACGAACTGCTGAGAAACTTGAATCTTTTAAAAAACAATACGGAAATACAGCGTGCCGACGCCCTTGCAGCGTATTCGAAATAAAGCTAAGAAAAATATATCTTTGGCTCATGAAATAAACGCTAAGGTTTATAATTTAAGGACTAGATCAGTAGAATTTAAAAATGGTGAAGAAGTCCTTGCTTGCAATTTCGCACAAAGTAATGCCAGCAAGAAGTTTAACGCTAAATTAGCACCTCTCTTTATTAAAGCTAAAGTGAAAAAGAAAGTAGGAAGTTCTTATTATGAACTGGTGAATGAATCAGGGAAAATTTTAGGAACCTACCACTTACATACAAGGACATACAAGTAATAAAATAAAATAACAAGAAAGGAAAGCTAACTTCGGGCGGAGCCGAAGTTTATATACCCTTGCAGTTCAGTCGCAGTCCGCTAGGTGGCGCCACGCATCTTATATTATTAGATATGTAGCGGATCGTATATAGTCGGCCGATCCTTATGAAATTTGGCAAATCAGATTATTTTGTCCAAAATAGAATCTGTACCAAGTCCCATCTTTCTAACTTAAAAAACACCAAAGTTATGCCAATTCCGATCGTTCTATGACAGCTATAGGATATAGTCGGCCGATCCTTATGAAATTTGGTACACAAGATATTTTGGTCAAATATAACATGTGTAAAAAGTCCCAACCCTCTAACTTAAAAAACATCAAAGTTATGGCATTTCCGATCAATCAGTTATATGGCAGCTATAGGATATAGTCGACCGATCCCGGCCGTTCCGACTTATATACTGCCTGCAAAGGAAAGAAGGGTGTGTGCAAAGTTTCAACTCGATAGCTTTAAAACTGAGAGACTAGTTTGCGTAGAAACGGACAGACGGACAGACGGACATGCTCATATCGACTCAGGAGGTGATCCTGATCAAGAATATATATACTTTATAGGGTCGGAGATGTCTCCTTCACTGCGTTGCATACTTTTGACCAAAATTATAATACCCTCTGCATAAGGATATACGATCCGCTATATATCTAATAAAATAAGATGCGTGGCGCCACCTAGCGGACTGCGACTGAACTGCAAGGGTATATCAACTTCGGCTCCGCCCGAAGTTAGCTTTCCTTTCTTGTTTAATATATTTTTGGATTCGACGACAAGCCCCCCTTTTCGCTACACGGAGAGAAAACTCCAGCGAATTATTTGTAAATTTGTAACTATAAGCAGTGTAATAATGTGAATATTGGCCTGCTGAATTTTATTCAAAGCTTTCAAATCCCTTTTGTTAATTATGAAATTATGTTGCGGAAGAAAGAATATTGTACATTAATTCGAATTTTGCACACCCTTTCGTTTTTTTTCAATTGTTAATATCTTAATATCCTTTGTTATTTTATTATAAATATATAGATTTATATATATATATATAAGTGATATGAAAATATAAGGAAAGAATTTAGATTTAATTGAATAATGATAACTTTGCGATAATATTCGAGCATGGCCAAGCTAATTTTTTGTTCTATTTAAATTAATTATCATAAACATCTCTAGCTATTCCTGTCCTTGAGCTCAACGGCGGCGAACATCGGTGAGTGAATATCTCTAAATTAAATTTTAATAGATTTACGACGTAAACAGTAAATTTTGGCAAGGCATGAATTGAATAATTTTGGATTAATAATTACATGAATAATTCTAATTAATGAAATCGCAAATTTTCTAATTCCTAATTTAATTACTGAATTTAACCCAATATTTTTAAATTCTCTTCTTTATATCTAAATATAAATATATATATATATATATATATATTAATATGAATTCTAATGAAATTATATAAAGTAGCTGTTAAGGAGAAATTTTATAATGAAATAGAAATACCCGATAGGGAAAAATGAATCAAGATCGCTCCAATTTATATTTGAGTATTAGGAACTTCATGAACGCTTAAGGCCATTACAGATCCGCCACCGCAACTTCAAATAGCCATGCTGGAACCACAATAGGTATCGCATAGGATTGTGATATGGGGCGAATCAATCGTCGTAGATCTCGCCAAGGTCGGGTGGGTTAAGAATAGGGTATAATGAACATCTAATACCCTACAACTGGTCAAAGTCATTCTCTCTCTATCTTTCTTCTGAGCCTGTTTGCCCCTTAGGTGATTTGTTTCCTTAGTTTGCTTTTGGATTGGAGTCAGTAGGACAATCATCCGGGTTTTCTTTATTAATTTGCATCTAGTTAGTGCACTTAAATTTATTTAGATGATGTTTAGTATGGATACGTGAAAAGAACCACCCCATCCGTCGAGCTTAGTCTACGATCACAAGAAGTGCACGCCCTTCACTCCCATCCATACGTCCCCAAGGTATATCCTCTGGACCATGCAGTAGATCTTGCAATTTGGTTCTGTTTAACTACAGCCCGTACACCCCCACGTTAGAAGTTGGCTAACAGCGTAGGGAGTTCGAACCACACCCGCACATTACAACCGGAGCTATGTTTAATTGGCAACTGAAAATCAACGAAGTAATGGCATTTCCGATCAATCAGTTATATGGCAGCTATAGGCAGCTATAGCCGTTTCGATTTATATACTGCCTGCACCAGAAAGAAGGGTGTGTGCAAAGCTTCAACCCGGTAGCTTTGAAACTGAGAGACTAGTTTGCGTAGAAACAGACAGACGGACACACAGACAGACGGACATGCTTATATCGACTTAGGGGGTGATCTTGATCAAAAATATATATACTTTATAGGGTCGGAGATGTCTCCTTCACTGCGTTACACACTTTTGACCAAAATTATAATACCCTCTGCAGGGGTATAAAAAGTCGACAAAATATTGTAACACAATCCACACATTATAAATTGTTAATTTCGCGATTCTGCCATCCAATTCGATCACCAATAAATAACTAAAATCAATCATTGACTCCGTTCCGCCATATGGAAATCAAAAAGATTCATTTTAAGAAAGCAATAGGATCTTCACTCAAGACTCACTTCACCCCTTTCAATCGGTAGATTAATGGCACCCACTTAATAATGACACAACACTTATCACTTCATTAAAGCAAAGTCTCTGACAGTATCAAAAGACCAGCAGTCGATCCCAAAATATCTCAAATATTTACTTACTAAATATACTTGCACCCACACTAAAATGATATTAACATACTCTCGACTGGGTTAACAGAGCTCTCACACAAGGGCTGGACCATTTCAGCCATCTGTACGCAAAGATGATTTGGTTTGCATATATAAATGACATCACTGTGGACGGAAGTCCACGAGGTGACGTATGTGATCTGCGTAGGGTTGAAGACCGAATATAGAAGTAAGCTTGATGCTGCGGAGCGACCGAGAGATACAGCGGGAGAGCGAGACAACGATAGCGCATGACGGCAGATGCAGGGGGCCGATAGAATCCACGACAGCGGGCGACGAAAATAGAGACATCGAGATAAAAAAAAAGATAAACAAATTCAATAAATTATTGCCGGCCAAACTTTCCGGCGGCTGCTTGACCCCACATACTCTCCCCGTTGGAAGATGAGCTTTCAACAGCATCATGAAAACAGGCACAATTTGTTGACTGCCCACCTTGTACCTCCGGACGCCGTCCTCAGCAGCGCACTCGACACACTCCGTCATCGTGGTCGTCATTCTCGTTGTCACTGCAGCTGGGCGATGGCATCTCGGTAGCCATTTCGCTGCCAAAGTCCAAGAGCGGCTTTACATCCACACTAGGTAATATATGACCTATTACACTAACCACAACTGTGCAGATCCCGGCCAGACGATTTTCCATGCGCTGCTTGAAGTGACGACGGTGTCTGTAATACTTCTCCTTCTTGCTGAGCCCCTTCTTCTTTGGCTTGGAAACGCAACTGCGATGAGACTCCAACTTCACCAGCTCCGTCTGAGGCTAGCTGAATTTGGTGAAAATGAGGATCCGCTAGCTTTACATATTAACAATAAATTTGTTCATTTTATTGTTAAGACGATTATGAGACTATCCGAGAGCATCAGTTAAGTACGGTTGATGGTGGAGTAAAACTCCCACTAAATAAGTCAATTTTGGAATTTGATTGGTCCAATCTAATGGCATGTGAATATATAAACTTTCGTGCCGTGGAAATATCCGTTCGCTTCAATAAATCCACTTCACAAGTTCGCTTCACATATTAAAATAAAAGAACATAAAGAATCTTAAATAAACATTCAATAATAGTCTGTACAATTAGATACTTAAGACACTTTGTGGCTTGGTCCAATTTAACCGTGCGTATCCATTCCAAAGCAACTCCATTGTAGTTCAATAATAATATCACCGCCCATCACTACCAAGTTATTTAAGCTAACATCTATTGTCAATGAAAGGTTCCGGAATGGCATACAAACAGGTGTCATTGACACGGACTTTGGAAAAGCATTATACTCTGTTATCCATTCCCCTCATCTTATTAAACTCAGTCTTTAGGGATTCCCAACTGATCTCCTAATCTGGATTTCAAGTTTTCTGGGAAAACCTAACGTTTACTCATGTTTACTCATGCTCGTGTCACATCTGATGTACGCCAACGAAGCAATCTTGGACTTTTACTTATTACATTGTTTATTATCGACATGCCCCTTGCTTTAATAAATTCACTTGTCCCTATATACGCTGATGACGTTAAGTTTTGTCTTTAGAATAGATTCACTAGTGAACAATTTAGACTTCCTCACCAACAAAAGTAAAAAATCTCAAGTGGCACATTTCATGCCAGCGGGAGTAAGTCTTGGAGACAGTGAAAGCGATAGAAATTACTGACGCGAGCTAGAATGTAGCCATTGATCTTTTCCTTAATCGTTTCAGTAATTGGCACTTAATAACACAGGCCGACAATTTCCGACAAAATTTTTTTCTCCACGCATAATTTTACCTGCTCCATAACCTTTAGCCTCCCCTGAACCAAAGTCCAAAACAATCATAGGTTCTATCACCCACAGTTTCCGCGGTACACCTAAGAAAATAAATTTATCACATTTTACCATATATTGAATTATGTAGGCCATGTAATGGCCTTGACCAACATTATTTTCAGTACATTTCATTTTTGAAATGTATTTATACCAACTAAAATTAAAAAATGGTACCAGTTAAGTTACCATATCTTTGGAAAACTCATCCGATCCAATGAAATCTCCGATTTTTTACATTAATTTTTGGCCTTCTATGATTTTTTCCAAAACATTTTCTTGTGGAAGATTATTATTTTCTTATTGAAATTAGATCATGCCATGTTTTAATTTTGGATTTAAGGGAAAACTCAAAATAACTTTCATGAATTTGCTATAGTTAGTTAAACAATATTTTCTTCGATTAGGAAGGAGTAGGAGTTTTTAATCTCATATTTTAAAAATGTCATGGCCAAAATTAACATGTGTAGAAAGTTCCCACCATCTAACTTAAAAAACATCAAAGTTATGGCACTTCCGATCAATCGGAATATTATATTATTATTAGATATATGGCAACTATAGGATATAGTCGACCGATCCCGGCCGTGCCGACTTATATACTGCCTGCAAACAAAAGAAGGATTTGGGCAAATTTTCAAGTCGATAGCTATAAAACTGAGAGACTAGTTTTCTTAGAAACAGACAGACAGATGGGCGGACATGCTTATATCGACTCAGGAGGCGAGCCTGATCAAGAATATATACACTTTATAGAGTCGCAGATGTCTCCTTCACTGCCTTGCACACTTTTGACCTAAATTATAATACCCTCTGCAAGGGTATGAAGAAGTGGTGACTTCCATCGGAGGGAGGATGTCGGTCTTGCAGCCTTTAAAAACTAACAGGATCTAACAGGAGGATACCCTTATAACTTTACAATGCATTGCTGCCTTTTCCCGAGCACACACTTCTCCCTCCTTGGGCCTTTCACTTTATCGGCCACCGGCATTTGCCGTCGTATTAAGGACCATCTCTGTCGTTTGCACACCCTCTGTTCGTTTTCGGTCGCCACCCCTATATTTTAAAGCGTTGAGCCGCGCCCGCTTTCTTTTATAATCGCCGTCACTTTGAATCATTCGCGCCTGTTGTTCTTATTAGATTATATGCAAATAAACAAAATACCTCAAATATCTTGAACTAATTCTTGAAAGGGAATTTTGAACATTTTTTTAGGTACCGAACACGCACGGAAACTTAAGTACATAAAAAATAAACGGATTTACCTGAACAGTTGTTTACTTGGCTGAAATGCGACAATTATAAGACACATAAGAAGCCAAATTCGATCCGTCCAGTCGGCACTCGGATTGTTTGTTGCTTGGCGAATACATTGTATGAATATTTCATCTCTTAACTCTTCTCTCTCAATTCCTAATCCAATAATATATTGAATAATTTGTAACTCACGTTCTGCGCCAAGATCACCTTTCATGTACTTCCATAGCTCCTGAAAAAATTTGTTTGGTTTAAATTTGTTTAAAATCTGTTGTTTTCTCTTTAAAAATGAATTTTTTTTTTGAATATACCTAAAAATATTAATTTTAAAATATATAATAGAAACATAGCATGTCAGCGTGCCGTTGATAAGTAGTTTTAAATAGATTGAAGATTTTCATGTATCTTTCTTGTAAGAGAATTGTATGAAATAAAAACAGTTTTGAAACGAAGCGCATTGGAGTAACACCTAATTATTATAAGGGGCTCCTCTTGAAAAACTGTCGTTTCCCCCCATGAGGTAAGGAAAGCAGAAAATAAAATTATGTAAATGCCAATGAGCATAAAATAAAGCTGCGATCTGGGCAAAAAAAGAGCCCAGTTTAAAATCGTAGTAAGAAAAAAAACTGTCGTTTCCCCCCAAGAGGTAAGGAACACAGAGAATAAAAGTATGTAAATGCCAATGAGCATAAATAAATAGAAAAATAACAAGAAAGGAAAGCTAACTTCGGGCGGAGCCGAAGTTGATATACCCTTGCAGTTGTGCCATTTCCGATCGTTCAGTTATATGGCGGCTATTGGATATAGTTGGCCGATCCCTATAAAATTTGGCAAATAAGATTATTATGCCCTAAATGGAATCTAATAAAAAAGCAAATGTACACACATATACAGTCCGCTATCTAGTAATATCAAAGGACAATATAATGAATCGAACACAAGAAAGGAAAGCTAACTTCGGGCGGAGCCGAAGCCGATATACCTTCGCAGTTAAGGTTGTGCCATTTCCGATCGTTCAGTAACGGCTAGTTTTCACGGTTCAGTTTTTTTTTCCGTTGCTTTTTATTTCTTGAATCTTCTCTTTCTCGTCGCAGGCGGGATCTGCTAGAAACCCGAGTCAATCCCTGAGCGAGGGGATTTGGGTGCGAAGACAGTTTTTCTTTGTAGTACTCTTTTTGCTTCTGAATTTCGTCTTTCACTGCGAGGATGCCCAGATCCCGGTGGATGTTTTCGTTGCGAACATACCAAGGTGCCCCAGTGATAGTTCTCAAGATTTTTGATTGTGCGCGCTGTATGATGTCTATGTTGCTGCTGCTCGAGTTCCCCCACAGCTGGGAGCCATACGTCCAGATTGGCTTTAGGACTAAATTCTACAATAGTAGCTTGTAGTCCAGGCACAGTGGCGATCGTGAGTTTATGATCCAGTGGAGGCTGCTGGCTTTTAGTTTTAGGTGCACCTTCTTGCATTCGATGTGCTTACGTCAGGATAGTCGTCGATCAAGGTGGACGCCAAGGTGCGTTACTTTGTTAGCTTGAGGGATCTGCATACCGTTTAGTGAAAGCGGAGGGCATGTTTTTCTATTAGAAGTAAACGTTACATGTTTACACTTTTGTTCGTTTATTATAATGCGCCAATCGGACAGCCACCAAATACGTTTTAATTTTGTGCATGAGTCCATTAAGCCAAACTCGGTCGAAAGCTTGAGATACGTCGAGAAAAATACTACAGTATTCTCGCTGTTCGATGGCTGAGCGTATTTCGGATATTAAACTGGTCCACTTGCTCGATGGTTCCGTGGTTTCTTCGGAAGCCAAATTGGTGTGCCGGGATAATTTTGCAAGCTTCAAGATGTGGTGTTATTCGAGTTAACAAGCATTTTTCAAACAATTTAGACAAACAAGATAGATGGCTTATTGGTCTGTACGATGACGGTGTTGTGTGGTTTTTTCCAGGCTTCGGTATCATTATAATGATGGATTTCTTCCACTTTTTTGGGAAATAGCCAAGATTAATGATACCATTAACTAGTTTGCAGACGACCTCTACAGCGCGTCAGTAAATCACCACCGGGAGCTTTTTTTGGTTTTAGCCCTCTTATGACTTTTTCGATTTCGTTCGGCCGAAATAAGGGTGCAGTTGACTGAGGGGTAGCCTCTGGCTGAATGACTGGCAGAAGGAATGAATTTGAGGCAGGTTTTGGCTGGAACACACTTTCGAGATGTGTAGCTAATGTTTCAGCTCGGTCTTCGTCGCTGCGAGCCCAGCATCTCGAAGAGTTTCTTATCGGGGTGATCGTTTCGATTGGGGCGCTGAGATTTGGGTGGGCCCTCCACAGACGATACTTTGTGCTTATTGGTGAAAGATTCTGGATGTACCTCAGCTGTGCGTTTTCTTCCTGTTGGTGAAGAGCCTGGTCGAGTAATCGTGTTTCTTCCTTAAGGCGTTGCTTTGAAGCTGGTGATCTGCTGTTTTGCCAATCACGACGCGTGCGCCTCTTTTCTCGCACGAGCTGTTCAATTTGCTGATTAGATTTGTGGTATTTGTTTAGGTCTACTTCCTTCCCTTGAGGGGTAGAGATTTTGGCTGCCGCATCGAGTACTTCTTCCGCTCGTAGTGTAATCGATGTCCGATTCCATGTTAAACTCCGGAGCGAGATCTATGTTTCGTTCGTTTTTGGCGATGTCAGGCTGAGGGGGTGTTAAGTTATTTCTGGGCTTTGAAGAAGCGTTAAAAGCACAGGCGAGTGATCTGATGATAAGTCCGGGACTGCTTTGGCACATACCCGCAAGGTATGTTTTTTGTCACCGCAAAATCAATAAGGTCTGGGAGCTTGCGTGGGTCGGTTGGCCAGTATATGGGACTTCCAGGGGAAATATGGTCCAGTTTATTTCTCACATTTATAATTGCATTGTACAATTGCCTTCCTCTGGGAGTCACTAGACGTGAACCCCAGTGCGTGTGTTTGGCGTTGTAGTCTATAAAAGTAGTTGCGGCTATAAAAGGATCGGCAAGTGAATTGAAGAAGTCCAGAAATTGTCCTTCCGAGATTGAGAAACGAAGAGGGCAGTAAACGGCAGCGATTGAAAGGCTTCCGTTTCTTGACAGAATTTGTATCGATGTGGCCTGCAAGAAGTTTGTTTCAAACCATTTGTGAAAATGGTGTTTTAAACGTTCTCTGATTAGAACTCCAGTTCCTCCGTGGGCTTTCCCATCTGGATGATCTGTGCGGTAGATTGTATAGCCTTTTATTTGAAAGATTTATATGCTTGTAAGATGCGTTTCCACCAGTAGCATAACGTCAATATGGTTATCGATCAAGAATCGTGACAATTCTAGTTTATGCCGTGAGACACCATTGGCGTTCCACGTTGATATTCGTAGAGTCTGCATAAATTATTTATACTGTTGTGCTACAAGCAGCTGTATTACCATGTTCTGGTTTTGAACAAGTGTTTGCATGGTCGTTTTCATGAATGACATAAGCTCCATCATACTTGGTTGGATGGTAAACGTCATAGTTTCCGTTTTGCTATGTGGTTGTTCTGGGGCCTGTTGAGCGCTATGTCAGTTAGGCTAATTTGGATTTTCCATTCCAGATCGTAGAGCATCGGCATAGGAGAAGTCGTTAGTGGTGTTTAGGGGACCGAATGAAGACCTCGCAGCTTTGGCGAATAAGACGTCTGGTGTAGTTTTTGATGCAATGTACACATTCTGTGGATTTTGGCTGCGCGTTGCGGTCGCTTGACGCATGCGACTCTGCAACTCCTTGTACACCATACATCCTCTATAGTTTGCCGTATGGTTGCCTCCGCAGTTTCTTCGCGGTACTGCCCTGGGTTGTAGTGCAGTAAGTGAAGTTGTGGGTGTCCCCGCAGACTACACAGGAGGATCCTTTCCTGTCCTGTCGAGGATCCGCGGCGGAACTGAAGCCCAAGGGCAAATCGAGTCGGGTTGGTTTATTCCCGGACACGACAGGTATCCTGGTGTCATAGCAATAGCGACGGATCGTTCTGGTGGTCTGACGACCAGGTTTGATCCTGTAAAGCGAGGGTTGTCCAAAATGAACCGTCAGCCGAACCGGCGCCAGGCACCAAGACCACACATCCTGCTGGGCGAAAGCTTCAGGGGGCGTGTATATTGCGCACCAACCGGGGAACGACGGGAGGACGAGCAGTCGACGGCGGAGCCGAGCAGCAGCATTCGAAGAGTCAGCGAGGATCCGGCGGAGAAGTCAACTCCGGTGAGATTAACCCTTGCACCCATTGTTAACAAGATAGAAATAATACGAATAATGGCTAAACGAAGCACTCTGTGTTATTTCTAGGCTCGGGCAGACACGTCGAATATATAAATTTGGTGCAACGACCCACAAACTCTGTGAGCTAGCCGCGGCATTTGTTGCGAGCACAAACAAGAAAAACAGTTCCTTACAGGGTGATGAAATTCTGCGCCGCGATTAGCTATCAACATAATGAAACAAACATCGAGGATCCTCGCCAAGGCGCAATTTCTGTTGAGAAAGTGCTGGTCGAACTTTTCTGATGTGCTGGCTGGGTGATTTACTAGGACTAGTAGGTCCTGAATTACAAAGGCAAAGATATTTGAAAGGATATTTTAAAGAGATGAAAGGCTTCCTCAAGGTCAAGCGTGCTGAATTTCCTTGATGGTCACTATCATCATAGTCGGAGGACGGCTCAGCATCGATATGGTGCTTAAGTTTATGTCGGATACAATGGCACAGGATCTCAGATTTATTTGCTCTGCTCGAAGTCCTGGGTAACGCCTCTAAAAGAGGTTATGATACCGAAGCTGGAGTTATCGGTAGCCGAGATTGGTAGCCGGCCGAGATCGATAGCCGGCCGGTAGCCAGTAGCCGTGCTTTTCCCAAGGAGTTAATTGATGACAACTTGTGGTCTTAAAGTCCTGCGTTTTTTCTTGAACTTCAAGATCAATGGCCAGCAGCAGTGTCCTATGAAAGACCCACTCTGGAGTTTAGCCACAAATGTGTCACAGCTAGCGTGCACAGCAGCGTGTGCATTTTTGGGATAACATAAAGGCCCTTCCAAATGGAAAAAAGATTTCCTTATCCCGGATATCCCTACTTCAGCATCCCGTTTTCAGTACCCGCTGAAAAGTGCAGCACATTTAGTCGGACAACGCAACCAATTTTATTAGAGCTAAAAACGATCTGACGAAGCTACACAAACTCTTCATAAGCGATGAGCAACAATAGCGTTGCTGGAGCATTGCGCGATTGAGTACTTCGATCCGCATTTTGGTGGACTTTGGGAAACGGCTGTCAAAACCGCAAAGCCTAATTTTTACCGGACTGTTGGATCGTCAGTTCTTAGATTTAAGGAGCTGCGTACTCTGCCGTGTCACATGGTGCTATTATAAACTTAGTCTTTATTGTTCTAACACCAACTCATGACTGGTTGTCTTTTAGTCAGCATTATCGAGCCTGATGTCACAAAGCTGAATTTCAAACGTACGGACAGCTGGTAATGGGAGTCTCTTCTGCAGCAGTATTTTCGGGCCAAACGGAAGGTGAAGTATTTAAGCATTTTAGCAGCGCTTTAAATTAACGACGTTGTGCTAGTCAGGGATGAAAGCCTTCCCCTTAAGAAGTGGCCGTTGGCAAGACGTAATTTTTCCTTTTTTATCTGCACGCGAATAAATACTATAAATTTCTGAAAATTTTCCAATATATTCAGAAAATAAACAAATACTCAAGACCGTTGCGAACGTACCACGGGGTCCCGGCGATTGTTTTCAAGATCATTGACTAAGCTCGCTGGACTATGTGAATATTGCTATTCATAAACATACATCCATATAGGTTTTAGTGAAGAGTTATCCAGCAGGTCTATATATTAAAGGCTAAAGGGAGACCGAACGTTGATAATTCAATGTAGCTACTGACTTTAGGTGTGTTCTTTTGGCTTTAATGGGTTGGCGCCATGTGAGTCTTCCGACGAGGTTTACTCCTAGTTATGTCACTTCTTTTGCTTGCGGGAGTTGAGTGTTGTTAAAAGTAAGCGGAGGGCAGTTTTGTCTGATCAGGGTGAACGTTATGTGCTGGCATTTTGTTCGTTTACTTTAATTAGCCATTCTAATAGTTGCGCAGTTGCTTGCATTTTCAGCGGCTAAGAATAGCTGTATCATCAGCAAATGTAGATATTCTTAGTCGTGTGCTTGTCGAGATATCTACTGTGTAGAGGACATAGGTTGGCCCTAGCACGCTGCCTTGAGGAACTCCAGCTCCGATAGTGAAATCATAAGTTGTAGCAGTGTTGCACTTCTTAGCAAATTTTCTGTCATATAGGTAAGACTCCAAAAGCTGGTGAGTGTTGTAGAGAAGCATTGTCTTGATCTTAGACCTTCTGGCCAGACTTTATCAAATGCTTGAGAGACGTTTAAAAATATTGCAGTGCAGGAATTTCTGATGTTATGCGGTTGACCTGCTCAACCGCATTCTCGATTCTTAGGTGTGTGTTTATCCGAGCCAATACGCATTTTTCAAAGAGTTTAGATAAGCAGAAAGTAGGCTTATAGGTCTGTACGACGTTGGGATTGTGGTCTTTTCCGGCTTTGCTATCATTATTATTATTGACTTTTTCCACCCCACTGGAAAATGGTCAAGTTTTGCGATGCCATTGAAAAGCTGGGTGATGGTAAAAACGGCGCAATATGGGAGCTCAATGATCATTTTGGGAGTTATGAGGTCGCAGCCCTTTAGTGATTTCGTTTGGGGGAAATTCAATTATGGCTTCAATTATGCTAATATGGTAAAGTCAGCAATGAGTAAACGCACCAGTGGCAGAATTTGGTTGGAAGACATTTTTAAGGTGTTTGGCAAACGTGCTGGCTGTGTATGCATCGCTGCGCTCCCAGCGGCCTGTAAGATTTCTAATAGGCATCGCAATTTGAGCTTAGAGTTGGAGGAGCTCTTCATAGTGAGTGTTTTGTACTAGAAGTTGACAATTGCTCTATATTAAGGTGGTGGACATACGCTTCTGCTTCCTTTGAAGTTGGAAAGAGGCATGTCTAAAGAGTTGCCACTCTCGACGTAAGCGTCGCTCTTCGAGGATGAGCTGTTCGATATGTAGATATGTCTTCTTTTGGTTGCATTGTGTATTTGTAATTTGAGGTGTTAAGGATCGAGCTGCAGCTATCTGACAAGCTGCAGCTTTCGACGAGGACAGACTCCAGTCCATGTGTGAGCTAATATACTTTTTGAACTTAACCCAGTTGATTTTCTGTGAGGTCAATTTTAAATGACAGATTGATCCGAAATGAAATCTGTCTGAAGAAATGATCCGAAAGGCATTCGGCGCTTATCAGATTTTTATACCCTTGTAGAGGGTATTATAATTTTGGTCAAAAGTGTGCAACGCAGTGAACGAGACATCTCCGCCTCTATAAAGTATATATATTCTTGATCAGGATTACCACCTGAGTCTGTCCGTTTGTCTGTTTCTAAGCAAACTAGTTTCTCAGTTTTAGAGCTATCAGTTGAAACTTTTCACACATCCTTCTTTTATTTGCAGATAGTATTATATATAAGTCGGAACGGCCGGGATCGGTCGACTATATCCTATAGCTGCCATATAACTGATTGATCGGAAATGCTATAACTTTTTGTTGTTTTTGAGGTTAGAGGGTTGGGATTTTCCACACATGTTATATTTGGCCAAAATATCTTATGTACAAAATTTCATAAGGATCGGCCGACTATATACTACAGACGACATATAACTGAACGATCGGAAATGGCACAACCGTAACTGCAAGGGTATACCAACTTCGGCTCCTCCCGAAGTTAGCTTTCCTTTCTTGTTAGGGATGTTTTCGTTTTAGGGATCGCAAAGTCTATAAAGTCGGGTAGCTTATTTGGGTCTGCCGGCCGGTATTTTGGTGTGCCAGGAGAAACTTAGTCGAGATTGTTCTTGGCTTTAATAATTGCATTGTAGAGCTGCTTTCCTTTTGAAGTCACGAGACGAGATCCCTAGTGTGTGTGCTTGGCATTGTAGTCTCTTGCTGCTATGAAGTGGTGTCCTAATGAGCTGAAAAATTGCATAAACTCATCTTCAGCTATTGTGAAGCGAGTGGGACAGTACACGGCGACTAGTTTAAGTTGGTTTCCAGCATTTATTTGTATATTTATAGATGTGGCCTGTAGGTAGCTTATTGCAAATGTGTTTTGATAGTGGTGTTTAATACGGCGTCTGATTAGAATTCTAGTCCCACCGTTTGCTTTACCATTTGGATGATTTGTTCCTTAGATTGTATAGCATCGAAGTTGAAAATTGTATTTGTTTGTAAGGTGTGTTTCTGAAAGCAGCACTACGTCGATATGATTGTCGAGAAGGAATTGAGCTAAGCTAAGTTTACGCTGTGACACGCTGTTAGCATTCCACCGTAGATATCCGTAGGGAAGTAATTTTTTGGATTATTGTGAAACCATAATTTAAATCAGTAAATTTTGGGTTCTCATTAAATCATGCATAGTTGAAAGTATTAACGACATAAACTCCGTAGGGTTTTGTTGTAGGCTACATATCATAGCTTCAAAATTGCTTTTTGGCTGTTCCGGCGAGTGATGCTGCTAAGTATCGTGTTCTTGGTATGCTGATTGCAGAAATGAACTTTTTGAGGCAGGGGTATAAATCGCTTGCGTATGTGTTATGCCCCAGAGTTTATGAGTCCTAGTGACGATCTGGCTGCAGTCAAGAAGAAGACTTCAGGGTTTGATAAGGAGGTTGCAAACTGTTTATTATGGGTGCGTGCTGTAATTCCTCTCTGGTGGGTGCGACTTTTCAGCTCCTTGTAGACTGGGAAACCTCTATAGTTAGCAGTGTGATTGCCACCGCAGTTGCCTCACTTTTTCGAGTTGCATTCATCATTGCTCGCTGGGGAGTGTGCGGAGTCATGAAGCGCTCTACACACTACACACACTGGGCGTAGTTTACAGTATGACCTTGTATGGCCATATTCTTGGCAGTTTGCACATTGTACCGGAACATTGCGTTTGTGCAGTTCCTTAACTGTAATTCTGCGGTGCAGCATGAACTGAAGATTACGTATTGGGTCAAGCTGCACCTTAAAGAGCGGCTGCGGCTCTATCCCGAAATTTTTCTCGTATATAAATAGGCGGAGACAAGAACGCGTTCTCTCGTTCGCTACGTTAAGAGTCAAGTTCGGGGTAATTGACCGCGGTTGATCAGAGATTCCATTATTTTCCGTTCGGATTTAAAAGAGAAGTATTCGTTCTTTCTTTGTACTGAGAGCCGTTTCTCGTCTTGCTCACGATGACGTTGTTTTAGTTGTTAGGTTTTATATTAATTGATTGAATAATCAATATAAACATTCGCGATTTCATCGAAGAAAGTGTCTTTTTGCGTTATTTTATGCTTTTTTTCGGAGCATGCGAATGTACTGAATATAATTACCTTTTTTATACCCTTGCAGAGGATATTATAATTTTGGTCAAAAGTAAGCCACGCAGTGAAGGTGACATCTCCGACCCTATAAAGTATATATATTCTTGATCAGGATCTGTTTCTACGCAAACTAGTCTCTCAGTTTTAGAGCTATCGAAATGAAACTTTACACACATTCTCTTTTGTTTGCAAGCAGTATATGCAATTGGCTAATAGCATATAAGGCTGTATATAAGTCGAAACGGCCGGAATCGGTCGACTTTATCCTATAGCTGCTATATAACTGATTGATCGGGAATGCCATAACTTTGGTGTTTTTTAAGCTAGAACTTAATCCGATCTGTCAAATTTCATAAGGATTGGCCGACTATATTCTATAGCTGCCATATAACTGAACAATCGGAAATGGCACAGCCTTGCTATTTTAAAAAATGCTTGGGGATGTTTCATACATTTTTATTAGATCATTATATTGATGGTAAAATTCTCCTAAGGATCGGACGCAATAAAATTTTTCACGGTAGTAACGGACCTTGGTGGTGGTAATTCTTTTAATGCCTTAATATTACGCAAATTAGGATGGATTTCACCAGCCTGTACTTCGTATCGCAGATATTGCACAGTGCTTCTCAATAAACTAACATCTGTCAACATTGAATGAATAGCCTCCTTCTGCCAACTGATCAGATATTAAAGGCAATGGAAAATTGTGAACTATTGCAATTGGATACGGTGAACAGCTAGCTCTTGTTGCGTTATGCTCAATCAACTCTTGAACTTTTGATTCGATACAAACAAACGGTCGGATCTGACAAACAAATTACCGATCCCCCAGTAATTTCCCCATGAGCGATCCCCCTGTGCCTACTTGAGAACGCGGATTAGCCCGGAGATTTTGAGTACTTCTTTACTAACTTTATTAGCAGATTTTTATCTGGTTCATACAATTCAGTTTTATGCTCGTTAAATTTATATTCGCTATCAGAAACAGCGCAAGCGTTAATTGCTTTATCTTAAACAAACTCTATACCTTTGCTAGATATAACTGCAGAACTCTGGACCCTCACCCAGGTCCAAGATTTTCCAAAAATAAAAGGTTAAATTGACTTTTTTTTTTCATTGTGTATAATCGTAGCAGTGACGGTTATACATATTACTGTCGCAATGCCAAGAAAAGGCAAAGGGGCCAATTTGAGTCGTCGAACGGTCAAATCCACAACAGCGCGAGATATATGAGCACGAAGATCGGGCGAACAAATCGAAGAAGATATTGCAAATGCCCGTGTGAGCATGGCGCAGTTGCGTCAATCAGAATCGCAAGAGGCACGAGATGAACGCAATCAAGAAAGACAACTGCAACGAAGAGTTAATCGACTCATAGTTAGAAGTTTCATAGTTAATCGACTCATAGTTAGAAGTTTCATAGTTAATCGACTTACAGGAATTGACCAACAACGCCAACAAGATCATCGAGCATTTACATCAGGGGCATTTCTTCGACTAGCATTCCAGTACGAACCTGATGTTGAATATTCTGCTCATTCCAAAGTGATTATTGGTACTTTGGATAAGGAATGTGTGTAAAAATGAGCCACTTGGGATGTATTGCATACACGAAAAGTGCAACTACCCGAAATTGAAACACCACCTGAATCATTTCGCGGTTAACTTATCGGTACAGATACAGATTCTACCCTGTTCCTCAAGTCAATTCGTACATTCAACTAATGCTTCCAAATGACATCGTTTGGAGCAACAGAAATCTGCTCATAAATCGACGAATCTCATAAATTTTTACAAATCTACTTTATGGGTGGTGAGGACTCCACAAGTGCACTCGCCAATCGTGTGGATGCACGTTGCGGCTACCATAATCTCAGCTCACCGTTTGCCAGGTGTATCATCGGCGAGGTGGACGCTCTGTTAAATGAGCACAATGTCTTATTGAAATTATTCAAATCACACATGCACAAGCTAGAAAGTGACAATCACGCTTCTGTCATCAATCCTGATAGAACAGCAGCTAGAGAGCATATACGTAGATTCAACGCACATGTTGTTAATGACGTTGCCGGAATCATGGTTGGTGACCGTACAGCTACGCAACAAATTGTGATTCGAAGAAGAAATAATGATCTTCAGTTCATCAGTGACACTCACCGTTCATATGATGCCCTCCAATATCCATTAATTTTTTTTAAGGGACAAGACGGATATTGCGTTAATATTTAACAACGAGATCCCTTAACAGGTAATTAATTCATTATTAACAACATAATTAATGTATAACTAAAGAATAAAACTTGAATTAATTTGAGTACATATTATTACAGGAGCCGAAACAAACAAGATCGTAAAATATTTGGCGGCTCTCTCTTAATCCTTTCAGGTGATTTCAGACAAACTCTTCTGATAAAATCAATGCTTGCTTAAAATTATCGCGACTGCGCCGTAATGTTAAAAAAGTACAACTGACGAAAAACATGCGCGTTCAAATGCTTCGGGATCCATCCGCCGAAACTTTCTCTAAAAAACTGTTAGATATTGGCGATGGGAAAGTTGCTGTATATAAAATTACAAACCGACTTCTGCACAATCGTCGACTCGCAAAATACTCTCATTGATCGCATATTTCCTAATGTACACACACATTATGAAAATCATAAGTGGTTGGCAGAAAGAGCGATTTTGTCAGCAAAAAACGTGGACGTCAATGCATTAAATTTACAAATACAAAAGTTGTTGCCTGGGGACTTGGTGTCATACAAATCTATTGATGCAGTTTGTGATGGCAACGAAACTTTGAATTATTCGATTGAGTTCTTAAATTCATTGGATTTGCCAGGCATGCCGCCACACCATTTACAATTGAAGGTTGGAGCTCCGATCATTCTACTTCGTAACTTAAACCCCCCACGGATATATAATGGTACACGATTATTAATTAAGAAATTAATGAAAGCAAGAAAGGAAAGCTCACTTCGGGCGGAGCCGAAGTTTATATACCCTTTCACTTGAGTCGCAGTCCGCTAGGTGGCGACACGCATCTTATATTATTAGATATAGCGGATCGTATATAGTCGGCCGATCCTTATGAAATTTGGCATATCGAATGATTTTGCCCAAAGAGGAATCCATTGAAACTCCTATCCTTATACCTTGAAAAACAACGAAGTTATGCCATTTCCGATCAATCAGTTATATGGCAGCTAAAGGATATAGTCGACCGATCCCGGCCGTTCCGACTTATATACTGCCTTCAAAGGAAAGAAGGGTGTGTGCAAAGTTTCAACTCGATAGCTTTAAAACTGAAACACTTGTTTGCTTAGAAACGGACAGACGGTCAGACGGACATGCTTATATCGACTCAGGAGGTGATCCTGATCAAGAATATATATACTTTATAGGGTCGGAGATGTCTCGTTCACTGCGTTGCACACTTTTGACCAAAATTATAACACCCTCTGCAAGGATATAAATATCATTGAAGCCAGCATTTTGAATGGGAAGTTTCGAGCCGAAAATGTGTTATTTCCACGTATCCCTATGATTCCAACAGATGTGCCAATTGAATTCAAACGGACTCAATTTCCAATTCGATTGGCATGACGATCAATAAGTCACAAGGCCAAACATTATCTGTATGTGGCTTAGATTTGGAAACTATAATGTCGCATGTTCTCGCGTGGAAAAACCATCCAGTTTATTTGTGCTGGCTTTAGCCGTCTTTAGACGGACTAACCAAGAATACTGTGCACTCCATTGCGCTAAGAGAATTCTCTTATTATTATTGAACTGAAAAAGCTCAAAAAAGTTCTGAAAACTGGGTTTTTCACAATAAATCAAGAATTTTGGGGTGTTAAAAATATTTCATACACTGTTTTTTTTTATACTCGACAAGATAAACAATTTCTACTATGTCACTAAAAAGCTCGGTCCAATTTCATCATGCATAACGCAGAATGTTATAGGAGTTATATTCGCCGCTGCCGGATTCAGTTTACTCAGGATCCAAAGCAGTTTTATAACTTTGTAAACACTAAGAGCAAACATGTATCTTTTCCCCCACTGCTTATATTTGAGAACTCTTATGCGAACACTGACCAGGCAATGGCCGATCTCTTTGCACAGTTTTTTCAAACTACGTATTCACCTAGCAGCAGCTCAGCTCAGCCTTACACTTATAATATCCAATCAGCCAATCTTATATTTCGCCCATCTTTCGATCAAAGTGGTGTGTTATCGGATCTTCTTAAGGTCAAGCCCGTGTATTCACCAGGCCCTGATGAAGTACCAGGATGTGTTCTAAAGAACTGCGCAAAGGCCCTGTGCGAACCGCTCCTTAAAATCTTTAATCTATCGCTAGAAACTTCGATCTTTCCCCTTATGTGGAAGGAATCTTTCATTATTCCGCTGCATAAAAAAGGGAAAAAATCCGACGCTGCAAATTATAGAGGCATCTATAAATTGTCGGCAATTCCAAAGCTTTTTGAAAAACTTATCACTCAACATTTGCAACACCTATGAACATAGTTCAATAATAACTCCGTGCCATTAAAGCTTCATGAAGCGCCTCTCCACCACTACCAACTTATTGAAGCTAACATCTTTTATCACGGATGGGTTCCGGAATGGCTTACAAACAGACGTCATTTACACTGACTTCAGTAAAGCATTTGACTCTGTTAACCATTCGCTTCTTATAAGTAAACTCAGTCTTTTGGGATTCCCAACTGATCTTATCTGGATTTCGAGCTACTTATCTGGGAGAACCCAACGTGTCTTCTTTAAAGATGTTACCACGCGATTAGTCCGCGACATCTGGGGCGCCCCAAGGAAGCCATCTTGGGCCCTTACTTTTTAAACTGTTTATTAAAGACTTGTCCCTTGCCTTAATTAATTCATCTGTTTTTATGTACGCTGATGACGTTAAGCTATGCCTCAGTATAAGCTTCAGTATAAATTCACTAGCGCCCAGTCTAGACTTCAATCCGATTTGGATAAACTTCAAAATTGGCGTTTAGCAGATAACCTAAAGAAATGTAAACTCATGTCATTTGATCGATCTAGTCCTCACCTCGCCTTAGAACGATTAACTCAGGTTAAGGATCTGGCTGTCCTATTAGATTTGAAACTTAAATTTACCGACCCAATAAATACCATGGTTAATAAAACGTTTTATACATCATTGGTCCGTCCGATTCTTGAGTATTAATCGTATGTCTGGATTCCTCAATACGGAATACACCGAGATCATATAGAATTTGTAAAAAAAAGTTCGTGACTTTCGACCTTAGGGGACTTAATTGGGATGTAAACCTTCACCTCCTCTCTTATCATAGTAAACTTTTATTAATCAACTTACCAACATTAACTTACCGTAGAACGATTCTGGGTGTCATGTTTTTATATAAACTTGTTTATGAAATTGTAGACAGCTAGCATTTACTAACACGCTTAAATTTTAAGTAGAATGACTAGAAACCTCTACTCTTCAGCCATTGTAGTTCGACATATGCCAAACACTATCCGTTCAGGGTATTATGTTCGGACTACAATAGTCTCTACCACATCTTGTCACATTGCTCCACTAACAATCTTAAATCCCTTTTATTAAACGCCTTATTTTTGCAATACTCTTACCCGTGAACCCATTCTCCTAGTCTTCTCTTAAACTGTCTTGGATCTATTCCCGCGATTCCCGTACGTTATGCGGCAGCGTCCCTCGGTGGGTTAAACGGAAAGTGGGCTGTACGTATTCAGTGGGAACATTTTAAATTCTTTTAAATTGATTTTTATACCCTTGCAGAGGGTATTATAATTTTGGTCAAAAGTGTGCAACGCAGTGAAGGAGACATCTCCGACCCTATAAAGTATATATATTCTTGATCAGGATCACCTCCTGAGTCGATATAAGCATGTCCGTCTGTCCGTCTGTCCGTCTGTCTGTCGGTTTCTACGCAAACTAGTCTCTCAGTTTTGGAGCTATCGAGTTGAAACTTTGCACACACCCTTCTTTCCTTTGCAGGTAGTATATAAGTCGGAACGGCCAGGATCGGTCGACTATATCTTATAGCTGCCATATAACTGATTGATCGGAAATGCCATAACTTCGTTGTTTTTTAAGATAGAGGGTTGGGACTTTCCACACATGTTATATTTGACCAACATATCTTATGTACAAAATTTCATAAGGATCGGCCGACTATATCCTATAGCTGTCATACAACGATCGGAATTGGCATAACTTTGGTGATTTTTAAGTTAGAAAGATGGGACTTGGTACAGATTCTATTTTGGACAATATAATCTGATTTGCCAAATTTCATAAGGATCGGCCGACTATATACGATCTTCTATAAATCTAATAATATAAGATGCGTGGCGCCACCTAGCGGACTGCGACTGAACTGCAAGGGTATATCAACTTCGGCTCCGCCCGAAGTTAGCTTTCCTTTCTTGTTTTAATTGATGCGGTTCTTCGATTTTTCTTGAAACTACTTTTTATATCCGGTATTTATATAATATAATAGTCCGGTACCTTATATAATACAACGGTATATCGCATTCGGGTAAGGAGACTGTATTTATGTAAATATGTATGTATGTATTATGTTTGAAATGTATGTAACAGTTATATAACATAAACGCAGAAATTTATGCAAACATTTTTCCAAAAAAAAAAAGCTTTTATAGCTTTATTACAGTTCAGAAAAGTTTTTTTCCGAAAGCCTCACTAATATTTAATTTATAACTTTTTACTGCGTCTAAAATTTAAATATATGATACCGACACGAAGAGAAAGCCCCATAAAACAACTTTTAACCAAATATATTTTAATTTTGAGAAAATAAAAAATGGAAATGTGAAATTACATAGGCCGACAACTTTCTTTTTTCTTTCTTTATAAAAATGTTGGCAGCATTAAAAATAGCAAGGTTGTGCCATGGCAGCTATATGTCCCATCCATCTAGATTAAAAAACAACAAGGGTATACCAATTCCGATCGTTCTTTGACAGCTGTAGGATATAGTCGGCCAATCCTAATGAACTTTTAAAGAAAAGATATCTTGGCCAAATGTAATAGGTGTCTCCCAACCGTCTAACTTAAAAAACACCAAAGATATTGCATTTCCGATTAATCAGTTATATGGAAGCTATAGGATATACTGCTACAATGAATGCAAACAAAAGAAGGATGTGCGCAAAATTTAAAGTAGATAGCTTTAAAACTGAGAGATTAGTTTGCGTAGAAACAGACGGCCAGACGGACATAATTATATAAACTCAGGAGGTAATTCTAATCAAGAATATATATACATTATAGGGTCGGAGATGTCTCCTTCACTGCGTTGCACACTCTAGGCCAAAATTATAATACCCTCTGCAAGGGTATAAATATTTTGTAAATATAAGTAGAAATAACAAGCAATATTGGTAATGGTTTGGAGAATGTTTGGCTATTTACATAAAAAGACTGGCTAAGATTAAGTTTAGGCTTACCCGAAATATATTACAGGCCAATGAAATGTTTTCTGGATCATACATATGAATGTGTGACGTCGGAATTTTGTCGGATTTAAAAAAAGTTATCATATCGAGTTTTGGCATAACGTCGTTGCTCTTTTTTCCCTTTCGAGTCAATGTTGCCATTAGTGTACCATCAATTAAAATCTCATGTGTGTTAAAATAATTTTCCGCATATTCAATAATGTTGTAGACTTCTTCGATATAAATATTTTTCTGACTTTCATCATTGATATTAATTTCTTGAATTTTTTTTTCTACTCTATTTTTTCGCCGCTGCTCTTTTTCAGGGTCGACTTCATGCTTACTTAGAGTAGGAGTTAAAGACTTTTTTATTTTTTCACCCAAATATGTGAGCTCTATTATGGTATCATTTTCATTCTCATTATTTTTTAAATTTGTTATTTTTTCTGCGTTTATTGCTTCATATATTGGCTCTGGCTTCACAACCTTATTTTCTTTAGTTTCATGTATCATAGTTGGTGGAGGCGGAGGACGCGTTGTTGGTTCGGGAAGTGATGGAACGCCCTTAGTCAATAGACACCTGTCTGATTCTTTCAAAATAGTAGTCGAGTCATCTTGACTACATAGTTCTAACTGTAAATAAATAAAACAGTTCTTTTAGTTATTAGGTTATATAAAACAAGAAAGGAAAGCAAACTTCGGGTGTAGCCGAAGTTGATATAGTTTATATAGCAGCAGCTTATGTAGCAGCTTATATAATTATATATATATCGGATCGTATAGAGTTGGCCGATCCTTATGAGAATTTCACCGTCAAATAAATTTTCTAATAAAAAAGTTTTAAATAACCCCAAGCATCCTTAAAAATAGCAAGGTTGTGCCATTTCCGATCCTTCAGTTACATGGCAGCTGTGGGAAAATCGGATTACTTTGCCCAAAATGTAATCTGTTTCAAGTCCCATCTTTCTAACTTAAAAAATACCAAAAGTTATGCCAATTCCGATCGTTTTATGACAGCTATGGGATATAGTCCGCCGTTTCTTATGAAATTTTGATATCTTATAAAAATAAGATATCTTGGCCAAATATAACATATGTGGAAAGTCCCAACCCTCTAACTTGAAAAACAAACACCACAGTTATGGCATTTCCGATCACACAGTTATATGGCAGCTATAAGATATAGTTGACGGATCCCGGCCGTTCCGACTTATATATAATACTATCTGCAAATAAAAGAAGGATGTGTGAAAAGTTTCAACTGATAGCTCTAAAACTGAGAGACTAGTTTGCTTAGAAACAGACAAACGGACAGACTCAGGAGGTAATCCTGATCAAGAATATATATACTTTATAGAGGCGGAGATGTCTCGTTCACTGCGTTGCACACTTTTGACCAAAATTATAATACCCTCTGCAAAAAATTTATATTATTATTTATGAAAGATAAACCCATTGTTGGGCCAAGCAGCCACCAAAGAATGCATATAAAATAATTGTAATATGCTAAGCTGCAGCTGTTGTTATCAGCATGATTCGTCTCTGTTTTGTCTCCCAGTTTCGCATGCGCTTTATTGTTATTTGTAGCGTATGCGCTTTGGGGAGCTTTGGTTGAGCTTCTGCGCAAGCTCTTGGTTTGGCGTTGTTGTGATTTGGAGTTGATTGGAGCCGCATATATTAGGGTTAAATTGAGCCCAAAATAAATATATTGAAACTATAAATTGAAACGCGTGTAGTTATTCGGCTGCTATTAAAAACTATTAATAGCTCAACATTGGTGACCCCGCCGTAATTATTATCCCGTTCAATTCTCGTGATCAGCATTAAAAGTGCCACTAAAACACCGTTGTTGTTTTTGTTGTCGCAAAGTTGCATTTTAATTTAATTGCACAATGGAGTCTGATACTGAAGCTACTGAATCTGCTGCGTCAAGCCGTGAAAGGATGCTGCGGACACGCGCAGAGGTAACATGTCAGGAAATGGAGGTACTGCATCGGAAGGTCAAGGCTGCGATGCAGACCGACGATTCAACCATTCTGACCCTCGAGTCTATGGAGAAGCGTCTGCGCGACCGTTTCACCACGCTGCAGGAGGAATTAGAGGAGCTAAACTACAGCGAGATCGGGAGCGATTTATATTGACGATTCTCTCAGCTGGCTACGGACGTGCACGTTGACATCCAGATGGAGGTGGCCAAGCGTTCTATGCTGCTCTCTCTACGCTGTTGGATGCTACCAATATACGCTCCATATAGGCCTGCTCCCTCATTGCCAATGCCAATATTTAGCGGCGGCTATGACGAGTGGCCGGATTTCTGCGCCCTATTTAGGACAACCATTGACAGCCACCCGCACTTGACCAAGATGGAGAAGCTCAGGTGGCTCATTTCCTGCCTGCGGGACTCAGCCCTGGAGACTGTGAGGGCGCTTGAGATTACCGACGCTAACTATGATGTTGCCCTCGACCTGAGCTGGGATCCGTTGCTACCCTTCGAGAATTATCAGACCGATTCAATGGACATATGCGGGCCCTTATGAGTTCCGGGACGTCGGCCGAAATTCAAGGGTGCCTCCTCATCCAGATCATCTTCCAAAAGCTGGATCCTGCTACAAAGGCCAAATGGGAAGACTCTCTGGCAGGAAGCACTGATGACAGCCTTCCATCTTGGGAGTCTATGGCACGATTCATAGAGCAAAGGTGCCGGACTCTCGAAAGCGTTGACTTTTCTTTGGCGTATTCACCAGTTAACCATGTAGGCCGAGGTAGATCTTCCAATAACCGATCCTCGTGCATGGTTATTAACGCCAGTCCTGCCCTATGCGCCTTGTGTGGTGTTTCGGCGCACGAGCTTCCTGCTTGTCCAAAGTTCAGTGCTTTGCCAATTGAGGAACGGCACGACGAAGTGCGGCGTCTGGCTCGCAGTTTTGTTTGTCTGGAGGATGGCCATCTCGCTCGCGGATGCTCAGCTTCCCCCTGCTCGACGTGCAATCACCGTCATCATATTCTGTTGCACCCTCGCGGGCAGGTTTCACCCGCACGAGTCTCACGTCCCATTGGTGCAGTTGCTGGTGCGAACCCATCCCGCTCAATTAACACTGTTGTGACCCAGGATCGCAATGCTGAGCTAGTGCTCCTGCCAACAGCCACTGTACTCGTTCGTGGTCGATCTGGAGACTTCCTGCCTTGCCGAGTTTTATTGGATTCCGGTTCACAAGTGCATCTCATCTCGTCGCGGCTGGCGAATGAACTTCAGGTTGGCCGCTCCAAATGCTCCACAACGGTGGCCGGTTTCGGCGGCGCTGGATTTGAAACAGATGGAGCATCCGGTAATGTGTGCTTGCAGTCCCGACTTAGCACATATTCAGTGGAAATTGAGGCTGTTGTAGCTTCACATAAAACGGACTATCAGCCTAACCAGGATATAGATGCTTCGGGCTGGAAGATTTCTGGCTGACCCCAACTTCCACAAAACGCAGCGAGTGGACCTGCTGATTGGAGCCGGCTTATTCTTTGACCTGTTGTCGGCTGGCCAAATCCAGTTAGGTCACGGGCTTCCAATTGCTCAGAACACTCGATTTGGCTGGATGTTTTCTGGCCGCGGTGGACTATCACGGGATGTGTCGGCGCTCTATGCTAGGGAAGACAACCCACGGAAAAACCACTGCAATGATGTGACTAGGAGAGAAGTTCTCAGGCCTTTGCACACCATAAATTTAATCATTTAATAATTTAACAGGCAGAACTTTTTGTTATATGTGTGCGAGTAATTTCAATTATGTGTGTTGGTACAGACATTGCCGTGAATTAAGTCGGCTTTATTTGATTAGTTTATTATATTTTATTAGTTTTTTTTATTTAATAACTATTAGTTAGTAAAAGACACAAAAAGGTCCCTACTAATATTGCCGCTATGTTCTGCCCCCTAAGTTCAATATGTTTGGGACTATTTATCGGCTTCTTATATTCATTCACATTTTACTTCAATTCATTTCTGTGAAGGTCCGATAAAGCGATAAAGCCTTCCGATCGAACCAGACAATTTGTATCTTTCGCAAAATTTTCATGATACTCCATGATGTCACAAAATTCAAAACTCGTACAAGCCAAGAATTTTACTATCGAAGCTGTTCCAATTGCTTGCCTACTAAGGCACAAAACTCCGAGTTTTGTGTTTTACTACTAAAGATTCGAGTAAATTTGTAACCCAGTATCGGAATATATTTCTGAAAAATAAATTCATGGAAATTGGCCTATATTCCCATATTGGCTTGCGGAATTCATGAACACGCGGATCTCAAGGACTATATAATATAGAGCTAACAGAATTGGCACATAGACTCCACGACCTCTTTCGCAGCTAAACATAACATGTTGATGCAGGGCCAGCTCAAAAAAGCTATTTGAAAAAGTTGTAATGTCAAGGTATTCCAATGCATAATTTATAACTACAAAATGCACAAGAAAGGAAAGCTAAATTCGGTCGGAGCTGAAGAGGATATACCCCAGTAAGAAAGGTAGCACCGTATATTGTTATATGTATATCGGATCGTATGTAGTTGGCAAATGTTTAAAACAGACCCAAGCATCTTTAGAAATACCAGGGTTACGCCATTTCCGATCATTCAGTTGACATGACAGCTATAGGATATAGTCGGCCGATCCTAATGAAATTTTAAAGATAAGATGTCTTGGCCAAAAATAAAAATTTTTTAGTGTGAGAAGACATATCCCTCTAACTGAAAAAACACCAAAGTAATGGCAGTTATATGGCAGGTATAGGACATAGTCGACAGGCCGGGCTTTCTGACTTATATACATCCTGCAAACAAAAGAAGGATGTGTGCAAATTTTTATGTGAATAGCTTTATAACTGAGAGACTAGACAGACGGACATCCTTATATTGACATGGTAGGTAAAACTGATCAAGAATATATATATGTACTTTGTTGGCACCTAGTGCCAAGACCTACTACCATATATGCACACCTAGTAATTTGATCCAATGCATCAGCATGTTGCAATATAAAAACCCACTAACCTATTAGCAATAAGCATAAACAATATCCAACCTAATAACCCAGCACTAGTAGAGGCGCCAGAAGCAGAAATCAGCATTATCAGCAAGAAGAATGACCGACTGACCAAAAACCAAGTAAAACCCAAGAATGTGCTAGCAATGCATAAACAAGCATCTGAGTCAGCAGATTCAGAGGTGGGGGACCCTGGCATTAACATTAGTTTGAGCACGTCCATAACATTGACCTTCCGTACATTTAAGTATGTATAATTTAGCATCTTATATAAGAATTGTTCTTCTGAAATAAAGATAGTTGAGATCAGAGTCAATAGTCTCGTTATTCAGTGCTGAAACTACAGCACTTAAAATTTACCTACTTCATGTGATCCTGTGTAAAACGATTCACAAAGTAGGACTCTCTAAAAACTATCTACTTCGCGTGGCTCCAGTGTAAACGGACCACCTAACCACTTCGAGTGTTGCTCCCGTGAAACGGACCACGAGGAGATCCCGCGGCATACCAGTCTATTTCGAGTATTGCTCCCGTGAAACGGACCACCAGTAGACCCCGCGCTATCTAACCTACTTCGAGTGTTGCTCCCGTGAAACGGACCGCCAGTTGGACCGGCCGATAAGGAATCAGCCGACCCACCATACCACCGGTACTTGAAGAAAACCATCCCAGGACTTCAAGCACCCCACATCAACTCCAGCATGATCACAGCAAGCGTCTGGTCAACCCGAGCAGTCCCGTGCAGAATCCAGGTAAATTTAGTCAGACTATTTACGGTCTTTGACTACGACTCCGGGACCTACCGCTACTCCCGCGAGTTCAAGTTTGACGTAGTTGCCGCATAACGCTCTACGGACGAACGTACTTTATAGGGTCGGAATGTCTTCTTTAATGCGATGCATACTTTTGACCAAAATTATAATACACTTTGCAAGGGTATACAAAATCTGGAAAATCTGACTATTTCTATAGGAGTTATAGACTTTTCATTCTGCTTCGCTACTGTATGGTTCATTATTATGACTGCGGCACATCTGGTGTACTTCAAAGAAGCCATTGGGAACCTTTATTTTTTTCATTTTTCATTGAAACTGCCATCCTTCTAACTTGAAAATTAACGAAGTTATGGCATTTCCGATTCATCAGTTATATGGCAGCTATAGGATATAGACGGCCGATCCTTATGAAATTGGCATATCAGATAAATTTGCCCAAATTGGAATGCATAGAAAGTCCCATCCTTCTAACTTGAAAAACAACGAAGTTATGGCATTTCCGATCAATCAGTTATATGGCAGCTATATGATATAGTCGACTGATCCCGGCCGTTCCAACTTATATACTGCCTGCAAAGGAAAGAAGGATGTGTGCAAAGTTTGAACTCGATGAACTTGCGTAGAAACGGACAGATGGACATGCTTACATCAACTCAGGAGGTGATCCTGATCAAGAATATATATACTTTATAGGGTCGGAGATGTCTCCTTCACTGCGTTACACACTTTTGACCAAAATTATAATACCCTCTGCAAGGGTATAATAAAAATGTAGCCAGAAAGCTCCTTAAACTTACAAAAATCGCAGAAGTGGAAGTATCTAAGGGAGTTATTTATTGTAACGACCTTAAATATATTGACGAAGACACTATTCTACAAGAGCTAAAACCACAAATAGTAAGCGAAGTAAAAAAAATAATGAACCGACAAAACCCCAACACTAACTCTCATAGCAGCAACACTAGTTGAAGCAGGATTGATCATTATAACATTTGAAACCCAGAAATATTTCGAATGTATATCCCACTTCCACTTCGATGCACTAAATGCATCCGCTTTGGTCACCCAGCACCAATATCCAAAAGTTCAGAATCCTGCACTAATTGCTCAGAAATAAAACACACAAACGATGGAGAAACACCCAAAAACGAAAAAAATGCCTAAACTGCAAAAACAACCCTGAACTTGCACAGCCCATTCTACCGCAAATGCCCCAAATTCACAAAAAAAAACGTAGATCCCAAAACTGCCCGTATTTGTTTCGAACGAAACGGATCTCAATTGGGGATCACCTATGCCAAAACATTTGCAAACGCCACAACTCAGATGACAACAAACCCACAATTACCGAATACTAATATAAATACACACACAGACACAAAACATCCACAGCATAAAAATTTGCACAGCATACTTACATCAGGAATCCATATTCCTCCATCGAATGCAACAACCACCGGATTAGTCATAACAGCTCTACCATCAAGCCAAACTCTTCAACACCATCACCACCACGATTGCGACAAACTAGAAGACATGGATATTGACTACCAAAAAACTAACCACACACATACTCGTCACAACTTACAGAAGATTCACTAAAAATAAAAATCTTCCATAAAGATAAGTCTAAAAACCTAATAACGAAAAATTCTGGCATCTAAGACTAAAGCCAAAGCGCTAAACAAAAACCAACACGCTAACAACAGCGACAGTGAATCCATATAGAACCTTAAACCGTTAAAACTACTAATAATGTTAAGTTACAAGCTTTAATTTTCACTAAAATGTCCTTAACAGTAATTCAATGGAACTTAAAAGGATATGTAAATATATATAGCCAACTCCTTATTCTCATCAAAAAATATTCTCACTAATAATATACCAACCCCAATAAACTTCAAACTATTAAACAAGTAGCAACCAACAGATTTGGCGGCGTAGCACTTTTAGTTCATAAGTCAATTCAATAAACTACCCCTAACATCACAGACGACCTAGAAACAATAGCAATAAATATACAATCTGAACTAAAATTAAACATATCTTAATATGTATATATACATATCTATATTTAACACACAACAAGCACCCTCACTAATTTTGGGGAATTTCAATAGATCCTTTCTAGGGCTCACTAACAACAAACACACAAGGAAAAATAGCTTAAAGATTTATTGACAATGCACACCTTATTCTATTGAACGACAAATCTCCCACTCATTTTTCAAGTTACAATACTTACACACACATCGACCTCACTCTCTGCTCTCCAATTTTGGCCCCCACGCTATGTGGGAAATACTTAACGATTATCATCACCCCATTTCCATTAACTAATAACAAAAAAACACAAACCCTTCTTTAAGCTAAAAGAGGCCAACTGGGAAAAATACAACCTACTTACCCAACAATCAAACGCAAAATACTCAACCTCCCAAAACGTAAACAAAGAAACAGCCCAAATTAACAGAATTATTCTGGTTTTTGTGCAAACCTTTTCATCCCACAAACCTCACCAAACACCCGTCCATACAGAGTTCCATGGTGAAACAAACACCTCGACCAACTACGAAAACAAAAACAACTTGCTTGGAAAAAATGCTAAATTTAGGTTCCAACTAAAAAAAAGTAAACAAGAAAGGAAAGCTAACTTCGGGCGGAGCCGAAGTTGATATACCCTTGCAGTTCAGTCGCAGTCCGCTAGGTGGCGCCACCCAACTTATTTTATTAGATATGTAGCGGATCGTATATAGTCGGCCGATTCCTATGAAATTTGGCATATTGAATTATTTTTCCCAAAATAGAATGTGTACCAAATCCCATCTTTCTAACTTAAAAAACACCAAAGTTATGCCAATTTCGATCGTTCTATGACAGCTATAGGATATAGTCGGCCGATCCTTATGAAATTTTGTACACAAGATATTTTGGTCAAATATAACATGTGTGGAAAGTCCCAACCCTCTAACTTAAAAAACACCAAAGTTATGGCATTTCCGATCAATCAGTTATATGGCAGCTATAGGATATAGTCGACCGATCCCGGCCGTTCCGACTTATATACTACCTGCAAAGGAAAGAAGGGTGTGTGCAAAGTTTCAACTCGATAGCTCCAAAACTGAGAGACTAGTTTGCGTAGAAACCGACAGACAGACAGACAGACAGACGGACAGACGGACAGACGGACAGACGGACAGACGGACAGACGGACATGCTCATATCGACTTAGGAGGTGATCCTGATCAAGAATATATATACTTTATAGGGTCGGATTTGTCTCCTTCACTGCGTTGCACACTTTTGACCAAAATTATAATACCCTCTGCAAGGGTATAAAAAGAAGCCTCACCTCTACCATCCAATCCGCTACCCACTCATTAAAAATTTGGTTCAATATAAGACGCTTCTGCGGACTTAACCCAGTTACGCAAATTCATGCAATCACAAACCCACATAACAATGAGACAACATTAGCCAGCAACGAAATTGCCAACATATTTGCACGATATTTCTCAGACCTCCCCGGCGACTGAAACTTTTCGGAAGAGTTCCAAAACCACAAATACAAAAGAAACTTTCAAAACTATACCCCCTCTGCAATAGCCCAAACCATAGAAAAAAACATAACATACTTAGAACTTTCCTTACAAACACTAAAAGGATCTGCCCCAGGACTAAACAAAATAACATACCAAATGATTAAAAATAGCTCTACTACTACAAAAAACAGAATAACAAAACTTTTCAATGAAGTATTTACCAAACACACACCACAATCTTTCAAAACAAGTCTACCACTCCCACCACGACTTCCCTGTGGGCATGTTTTACATGTCACTCGGGCACATAAACCACGTTAGAAATTCTTTATGTCGGCTGCTGGACTTATGTTTCGTTTCTGATCCTGATGGAATTACCCTGTCCAGAACTTTGCACCTTTCTGACCCTGAGGCTCCATATCATCCCACTCTTGAGCTTTCAATTGAAAACAACTCCTTAATTGACCTTAAGTATACACTTAAATCTCATAAAGTTCGTTCCTTTCGTAAGGCTGACTTTATGAAATTAAATAAGTTAATTTCGGAATTTGATTGGTCTGATTTACTGGCATGCGAGGATATAAACTTAGCATTACAAAAATTTTATTTCACTGTAAACTCATTTTTTGACGCTTGTGTGCCGTGGAAATATCCGTCCGCTTCAACGAATTCGCCTTGGTATACAAGGCACCTTATAAATTTAAAAAATAGTATGAGTAGACTTTTAAACAAACATTGATTATCTGGCTGTACAGTTAGTTATTCTAGATACTTAGTAGCCCGGTCACCGGGCTACCGTGCATTTCACCGTGCATAACGCAGAATGTTATAGGAGTTATATTCGCCGCTGCAGGATTCAGTTTACTCAAGATCCGAAGCAGTTTTATAACTTTGTAAACCCTAAGCGTAAACATGTATCTTTTCCCCCACTGCTTACGTTTGAGAACTCTTATGCGAACACTGATCAGGCAATGGCCGATCCGACGCTGCGAATTATAGAGGCATCTCTAAATTGTCAGCAATTCCAAAACTTTTTTGAACAACTTATCACTCCACATTTGCAACACTAATCAACTTACCATCATTAACAAACCGTAGAACGATGCTGGGTGTCATGTTTCTATACAATCTTATTTGTGGAAATATTGACAGCCAGCATTTACTAACACGCTTAAATTTTAACGTTCCTAGTAGAAGGACCAGAAACTTTCGTCCTCTACTCCTCAGCCATTGTAGTTCGACATATGCCCAACACGATCCGTTCAGGGTATTATGTTCGGACTACAATGGTCTCTACCACATCTTGTCACCTTGTTGTACTAACAATCTTAAATCGCTTATATTAACCGCCTTATCTGTGCAACACTCTTCCTCGTGATATCTTTCTCCTACTTTTCGCTTAACTATCTCGGATCTATTCCCGCGAATCGAGCCATACGTCACGCGGCAGCGTCCCTCGCTCGGTTGGACGGGAGGTGGGCTGTATGTATGCAGTGGGAACCGCGCAAAAAAAAAACTATCTGACTATCGGCTTTATCTAGACTAACTCATAACGAAGTCAAAAATGCACACCTCCCTCGTAACTCTTGATTTCTCAAGAGCCTTTGATCGAGTCGGTATACACTGAAAAATAGGTCCAAAAATAATCAGCTACATCAAAAACTTCATGGCTAACCGAAAAATAATTGTACGAGTCGGGCCACATACATCAAACTCTGCCCCTATTCAATGGAATACCCCAAGGTTCCCCCATATCCGTAGTACTATTCCTTATTGCTTCAATAAACTATCAGACCTTATATCCCTTCATAAATAAACAAAATGTAATGCATACGCCGACGACTTCGTTCTTATAATAAACTTTAAGAAAAACCAAATGCAAACTTCAAACAAGACAACCTCTTCAACAATATAGGGAATTGGAGCTCCTACTCAGGGGCATCGCTATCCTCATCCAAAAGCCAACACCTCCACATATGCAAAAAACACAATTGCGCTCGCAAGATAAGCTGCGGAACACACACATTCCTACCGTTACTTCATTAAAAATTTTAGGAATAACAATAAACAACAAATCTAAATGGAACACCCACATAAAGACACTTTTGCCTAAACTCCATAGTAAACTTAACATAATAGGTTTACTATGCCATACCATAACAAACCATATTTAAAAAAAATAACCCCCTAAGCTTCCTTAGCAACCCAGACAACACAAAAACAAGAAGCTAACTTCGGGCGGAGCCGAAGTTGATATACCCTTGCAGTTAAGTTTGTTCCATTTCCGATAGTTCAGATATATGGCGCTTATAGGACTATTTCCTTTAGCTGCCATATAATTGAACGATCGGAATTTGCCTAGCTTTGGTGTCTTTTAAGCTAGAATGATGGGTTTTTCTTCGGATTCCATTTTGGGATTCCAATATTATTTGTTCTGCCAAATTTCATTAGGATCGGCCGACTATATCCGATAGCCGCCATATAACTGAACGATCGGAAATGGCACAACCTTAACTGCAAGGGTATATCAAATTCGGCTCTGCGCAAAGTTAGCTTTCCTTTCTTGTTTTTTATTGTCTTATTACACTATTGTAATAAATAAGCGTAACACCGTAAATAATGATTATTTTTAACTTTTTATTTTGAAAATCATTACTTTTTAAGCGCAAATATAAAAATAAAAAATAATCGATACTATCTAAGCGAAAAAAAAAAAATAAAAAATAATCATTATTCTATGAGTGAAAAAATCAAAAATAATCATTATTTTTAATTTTTATTTTTTTTTGCTAAAAAATATCACAAATATCTCATTTCATGATTACGGGATAGTATTAAATTTGTATTATAATAGTATAGTATTGTATTGTAATAGTATTTTGACATATTAGTGCATATCTCGATAGTTTAGTTTATATACCCTTGCAGAGGGTATTATAATTTTAGTCAAGAGTGTGCAACGCAGTGAAAAAGACATTTCCGACACTATAAAGAACAATTTCTCTCATTTTTAAAGTTGAAACTTTGAACATATCCTTCTATTGTTTGCAGGCACTATATAAGTCGGAATGGGAGGATCGGTGGACTATATTCTATAGTTGCCATATTGATTGTTTGGAAATTCCATAACTTTTATGTTTTTTAAGCTCGGAGAAATTGCTCACTTATAAGAAATATAACATTATTTTTACTAAGAAATTTGCGCGTAATTTACATTACGTGAAATTTAGAAAGAATTTAGCTATAGCGACTACCGGCCTTAAGCTAGTATTTATATAAGTTCATAATGTATGCTTACAACCATGTGAGGTTCCTAATTAAATTTTAATGACTATTTGTTATACAATAGCGATTATGGCATTTACATATACGACTGCCTATATTTATATTATGTGGTACTTTTATATTTTTTTAGGTATTATATTGTTTGTTGTATATTATTAAATAAGGTAATTTCAGTTTATGTTTGTTTTAGGAGTTTCGATCTCTCTTACTGTAGCGCAGGGAAGTGATATATAATATAATATGTTCTTGTGTTAAGACTGTGTTGCAGTTTGGGCAGATTGGAGGTGTGTGCTATTAAGTAATTGGCTATGGGTTAGGTTGGTGGGTCCTAGTCTTATTCTTGTGAATTTAATTGAGTCTGCCCGAAAGAGGTTTTTCCTTGATTCACTGTCGTGGTTGATGTTTTTGTAGTGGGTTGAGGAACTGTTTGGAATTTTTTTTTGTGTTTTTTATTTTGCAGAATTTTTTGCTGTAAAGGCATTTAATTACGCCTAGTCTTCTGGATACTTTCAGAGGTAGGTTTTATATGTGTTTGTTCTATTTGTAGTTTTTGGTTAAAGTAATCCCAAGTATTTTAAGGGAGGTTATTTTATTCCGAGGTATTTTTCGGAAACCAACGATCAACTCTTTGTCGCGGTTCCCACTGCATACGTACAGCCCACCTCCCGTCCAACCGACTGAGGGACGCTGCCGCGTAACGTACGGCTCGAATCGCGGGAATAGATCCGAGATAGATAAGCGAGGATTAGGAGAAAGATATTACGGGGAAGAGTGTTGCACAGATAAGGCGGTTAATATAAGCGATTTAAGATTGTTAGTAGAGCAAAGTGACAAGATGTGGTAGAGACCATTGTAGTCCGAACATAATACCCTGAACGGATCGTGTTGGGCATATGTCGAACTACAATGACTGAGGAGTAGAGGACGAAAGTTTCTGGTCCTTCTACTAGGAATGTTAAAATTTAAACGTGTTAGTAAATGCTGGCTGTCTATATTTCCATAAATAAGATTATACAGAAACATGACACCCAGCATCGTTCTACGATTTGTTAATGATGGTAAGTTGATTAGTAAAAGTCTACTATGATAAAAGGGGAGGTAAAGATTTGCATCCCAATTAAGTCCCCTAAGAGCAAAAGTAATGAAGTTTTTTTGTACAGATTCAATATGATCTTGGTGTACTCCATATTGAGGACTCCAGACACACGATCCATACTCAAGAATCGGAAGGACCAGTGATGTATATAACGTTTTAGTTATGTACGGGTCATTAAATTCTTTTGACCATCTTTTAATAAAACCAAGCACACCCATAGCTTTATTAACCATGATAGATACATGGTCGGTAAATTTAAGTTTCAAATCTCAAAACTCTTTAAGCCCACTTTTGGTCTATCGCATGAAGTATCGCATTTCATCTTGGACAGCTAGAAACCCACTGCAGCAAAAATGGAGGCCAGTTCGGCGGGAAATGGCTTCCGAGTCAAATTCTGTAAGGCCAGCACTTTTGGCATGTGAGACAATTTCACCCAACCAGCAATAGATGCTGGCCTGGGACGATGAAATCGACTTATTGCACGATTTTTACGAGCAGACAACATTATATTCCATTACTTTAATTTTATTTAATTTAAAAAAAATTTAATTTTTTGTAATACAAATTAGCCTTCAACCACTTAAAAAGTAAGTAGAGAAGGGAGTTAGTAAAGAGGAGACAATGAGAGAGATACGGAAGAGCACAAGGGGCAACAAATAATTAAAAAAAAAAATAAATGCAGAAATAACTGCAAATATACAAAGAGACTGATAAAGAAAAAAAAAACACAACTATATTTGGATTAAAAATGTTTCTAAATTGATAAAATGCTCACCCAAATATGTGACGGCACAAACGCCTAGCGATACGAATAAAACTTTACTATTAAATCACACAAAGAAGTACTCACAAAATTTGTGTTTAAAATAAAGTCTCAAACCCGCGTTTGATGAGCTCAAAATTTTATAACGCAAGCGCAAAAATAAACCCACGACCCATCGCTGTAAAATGAAAGAGCGAAGTGAATTGTAAATGTACTTATTTTATTATAAATAAACTTACTTCTTGGTCAAGATCCTGAACCAGGTGATCCATTTTATCATTTATCTCTTCAATAAGTATATTAGCACAAGCCATCTCAGAGCCTTCACCCAGAAATGCAAAGATGTTGTCCAAGTCAACCGAATCCTGCTGTGTTGATAATTCCAATGAATTTTTTGCAGTGAGTTCACTATCCATTACAGATTGCTTTATATTTTCGGCAAAATGCGACAGTGCGTCCAATTCTTCCTGCACGAGCCTTAAAAAAATAAGTTTAAGGAACATATATAATACTTATATGCTATAAGGTGTATTTTATGAGAAAAAAAAAATTACCAAAATACCTTATCATTTATTTTTGTACTCACCCTTTGGACATGGTAAATTGGTAAATGGTAAATTGTTTTAATAATAGAATCACCAAAAATGATTTGAGGCAATTGAAGTTCGAGCATAATGTTAGGTATATGTAAAACTACAATCGATAATGAATAGAAGTAAAAAATTTTCAGTCATTCTCAAAGTTATTCGGCCCAAAACGATTGTGAGAGGACTCCTAGAATACCAAGCTACCGAACGGGTAGCAGGATGCAGATAGCGAACGACTTTCAAATAAGGTTAAATAAAACAAAGTAACCCTTAGTAGGATTCAGCACCGGACAGCTAGCGCATATTCGCGCCATTCCTGGCTACCCCCATGTTTAAAAAGCCTGACCGGAGTGTCGCGGACCTCCGCGGAAAATCCCCGCGGACAATGTTACTAAGTTACTAAGTGAAGAGTGAATATATTATAGATTAATAATATAAATAGATACATTTAAATAATGGAAAATAGAATTTGAACTTAGCATAGGGCGGAGCGGGAGCGCAAGAAAAGCTCGGTTGCGCTCTCTTGTGAATTCGCCGCACTTCGCCGCAATAGATAAGCTAGGCTAAAGTTTATTATGGAATATATTCGAAATTATTACGTAAAGCCGAATGCACCCATTTTGTGGCGTAGTTCTTGAAATTTAGTGATATATACAGCCCCCCCGCTTTTTCTTGTTTTCGTGATCAATTCGTTTTTTCTCATAAGTTCTTAACCGGACCGAAATTGTAGGTTGATCTTCCATTTGGCAATCATTTCCGACCACAAAAGCAGATTTAATTCTATCGACAGAAACTGCTCATCGTAGCCTTGAACGATCTGTGCCATCTTTCGGTCTATTCTATTTGATTGTGGGTGGTAAGAAGTCGTGTGGACGGGTTCACTACCCATAAGTTGAGCCAGCTCTTTAAACAGCGCCGATTCAAACTAGCTGCCTTGGTCTGTTGTTATTGTTTTGGGTGTTAAAAAAGTGCTACCCATTGTTACCAAAAGCTCTAAGCCACTGTTTCGGCTGTCATGTTTGGACGGGCTGCGAGTGAATCTGCCTATCATGGTGAGGAATGGCATGATAACAATGTCCAGCTGATCAGCCACGTTCATCTGTCATTGGGAACAGTGATCTTCTCTGGAGTTAGATGATTATGGCGGCTTATTTTGGCACATTGACATGGATGGCAAATCCTGCACCACTCGATTATGTTTCTCCTCATTTCTGGCCATATAAGATTTTGCTTTATTTGTTGCAACGTGGCTCTGGAATGCGAGAGGTTGCGATGCGAGAGGATGTGAAAGAAAGAGAAAATTTGGTTCCTTAGAATCAGGGGTACGTATGGACGAACGAAATTAGTTGATAGGTCACAATAAAGGGTGGTATTATCATCGTAGCGGATTCGTTGCGGATTCCTAGATTTTCTCTAGGCTCCAGGCATCCGTGACTACATTATCATATCCTTTGACATGAACGATCTCAGTCGTAAACTTCGAAATGTAGCCTAGATGACGAAGTTGCCGCTGCCTCAAAGCATAGACGAGAGGCCTTTGATCCGTTTTAATGCAAAATGGTCGATCCTCTAAGCAGTATTGGAAGTATTTGTTGGCTTCATAAATTTAGAGTAATTCCCAATCATACGTGTTGGAGTGTTTCTACTTGTCGGTTAGCTTTTTTTAGAAAAAACAGAGTGTCTGCCAATGACTGTCAACCCACTGTTCTAATGACGCTCCAATCGCCACATTAGAAGCAGCACATACCAGGGCCAGTCGTGCTTTAGGAAATGGAAGAGCTAATAGATCGGCATCTGTGATACTTTTTGGATATGTGACGAACAGGGCAGGCATCTCCTATAATAGTTGATAATGCCAAGGAATCTTCCAAGGGAGGAAGTTCATTGATGGTGGATGGTCTCGGACAGTTTTGTATAGCCTCCATTGGCTGACTGGGACGCCTGATTCCATGTTCATTAATAAAGAAGCTGAAAAAAATTTACTTTTGCTTGGGCTAGTTGGCATTTGCTTAGGTTGATGAAAATAGTTATAGTTTGCAAAGAATTTCCAAAATCGTTCGAAGATGACTTTCGTGTTCTTCAGGAGAGTTTAACATGATTAGGATATCGTCAGTAAGGAACAGTAAACGAAATCTATACCTCGGAAAATGTAGTCGATGAATCTTTGAAAAGTTTGTGTGGCGTTCTTCAATCCAAAAGGCATGTAGAGGAACTCAATGAGGCCGAATGGTGGGCAAAGAGAGGTTTGCATGGCACATTCCGCCATAAGCTTTTACCAGATCGAGGGTTGAAAATATCTTCTTTCCGTGTAGCTGCTCCGAGAAATCATTAATATGAGGAATTAAGTTTGCGATTGTCCCCGCAGGATCGCCAACCTCCATCCGTTTTTCTAACCATATGAAGCGGGCTTGACAACTTGCTTTTAAAAGGACGACAAATGCCTTCATTGATTTCTGCTTTTGGGGTTAAAAGCTTGTTGCCTGATAAACGTCGGGGACGATCGGAAATTGGGCTCCCTGTTGTTTCAAGGTAGTGTTGTACATCATGTCGATTGTTTGTCCTTTGTGCTGGAACAGTGACGTCCACAAATTCTTGTAACAAGCTTTGCAATTTGTTTACACCTTTAATGCTGGACAGAGTGATGTTTTGCGAAGACAAAACAAGCAGGTATTGATATGTTTGTTGTGGCATTAATGAATTTTTGTTCCTTGACGTTGTCGACATGGAAGGGAATGGCGGAGTCCAAAGTTTACGTCAACTAGCATGTTTCCGTAACTATGGATGAGTAGTCCGTTTGTTGCCAACAAAACGAGATATGTTTGTTTGTAGTCCTGCTACAACACATTTATTTTAAAAGGTGTGCTGGACATAAACTGATGTGACTGAGAACCCCCAGGCAAGTTAGTGCAGAGGCTAGCAGAAGACAGCGATTGGCTCATCACAGGCCTCACTGGACGAGCTTAAATACAAATGACCGCGGTGAGCCTCTTCTTAACTTAATACTCAGTTCAAACCTATCCCGTTTCAATAAAAGAAATAACCCCACTTTAATCATTAAAATTCGTAAGCAATCCATTGATTTAACATAAATATCAAAACATAGAAACACCTGAATGCTTCGAGATACATAGAAACATCCTTTCATTTGAAAAGCTTAAAGCCAGTCGCTTGGCCCAACAAAAGCGTCCCTCCCAGGAACTTTAAGCTAAGCTTTGACAGAAAACCCTATAGGAAATACTTAGCTTCAAGCCCTCCAAATAGGTTCTCAAATATCCTAAAAAGATCCCTGTCGCGAGGAAATCTTCCAGAGCCGTTTCCCAAATCGCAGATTGTGTTCATACCCAAAGCGGGCAAGCCCTCACTTACAACCTCAACAGACCTAACGCTAATAAGTCAATCATCCTTCTTCCTTACGACCCTAGAAAGAGTCATAGGTCTACACCTAAGACCCACTCTTAGCGCACCCCTTATATCAAGCGCACAACAATTCGATTTTATGTAAGATGGCAGAGGTTCAAATACTTTTTACAGGAAAATACCCTTATACACTTTGTGACCTCATGAGGGCAAAACTACAAATCCTAGGCAACTGGACAAGCAGTAACGGCAGGGGGTGAACGAGCAAAAAACAGAGTTATTTCTCTTTAGTAGGAGATATAAAATCCCACCCCTTAGCCCACCAAAGTTAAACAGCCAATGGCCCTCTTTCAGCGCCAAGTACCTAGAACCTCAAAAAATAAAAAAGCTTAAAGAAGCCTACAGTCGCGGTCCTACCCTCCAAAAATCAATAGGACTTAAATGGGGCATGTCAGACCTATACTATTGTATGGAATACTGGTATGGTGGCCAGCCCTTAAAAAGTTAGCCCTAGTAGTTAGGAACAATTCAGCCAACAGAAGCACTATGCATAAGTAGTGTAATCCAAACCACTCCACACGAAGCCCTAAATGATATACTCAGACCCAACCCAAAACCAGCTAATGTAGAACAGACGACGGTAGCGGCAATTAGCCTAGGAGAAACACACCAGTAGAGCCCCTTTAACAATGGACACCCCACTATTTTAATGAACGCCCTAGTTCCCAGCAATACAAACGGCTGCACTTGCAGGGAATATTAATAAACACCACCACCAAACCCCCATTCCAAATAGAGTGGAGTGCCCAAGTCCAAGTATACTCAGAACAACGAGGCATCACAGTCTTTATTAGACTATCCACACTGCAGCGTCTTCCAGGCCGAGATGATAACTATAAGGTACCTTAATTACCTAAAAAGTTCACACACAGCGAAGTCAATATAAAAGACAACCACCAATGAAATGAATCATCTCAATCACCAGTAACTGAAAAATACACCATATAAAGCCTCATATAAACTTTAACAAAGGAAAACCGAACATCGGAGAAATCACCTCAGCCGGGACTCCGTTCCTAATTGACGGTTGGCCCGCATACAATGGCGCAATACTCACAGTAAAGAACAACCCAATTACTGAAGATGAATAGAACCCATATCAGCACGAATATATGAGCCATATTGGCGCACTGGTTAGTACGAACATATGCTAGGCGAATGTATTCGATAGGGGTGAAGAGGAGGGAGAAACTGTCGAACATCTTCTATGCCGCTGCCCAACACTGATATATATATTTATTTGTATACGTATATTTGTATATTTGTATACGATATCTCGAAGGTATAAAAATAGATTCAAGTAAGATATAAAAGTGCTGCTCCGCCAGCAGCTAAGCAAATACCAGAAAACTCAGTGAAAAAGAAAAAGAAGTGGAGTGCTCTAGAAATCGCGAAAGGACGCTTTTGGACACACATAAGTCTCGAGCTTCAACTAACACACATAAGTGTCCAACAACTAACACAAAATCAAAATTTATTTAATTCAAAAATTGAAATGCCATCACGACAAATTAAACCAACAGCTTGTGCACATTTATTTAAAGAAATAAGAGCGGCCCCTCTGCCTGCAGTACCTAACATAAACACCAACAACATGAACGAAAGTAAGCTCTCTGTTCCAGAAACAGAGAAAGATCATACTCTCCCTGGCACAAGCAGTGCATTAACCTGGAGTGCGCAGTGCACCTCCCCAGCACTATCACCCTCTGGTCTATCAACTCCGTTATATTTGCCTACAACCAGCAATACTACATCGATTACCATCGTACACAACAGCAACAACAGCAACATCGGTAGCTGTCTCTCAGCGAGTGTCACCTACACTAGCGCAGCCGGCCTTAGCAGAGCCCAATCAATCAAACCAAGCGACCACACGCAAGAGCAAAAGAGAGCTACCCCCAAGCAACAATCCAAACTGGCATTGACCGATATATCCAAGTAAAACGAAAGCTCAGTCCTCAGCGGAAAAAAATGCTAACACTGCAAAGCAATGAAAGTCAACAATCAAGACGAACCGATTAATTCTCTGTCTGAAAACAGATTTGCTATACTAAGCGAAGACCGTAATAATGAAGAGAATACGGAAGTTCCCAAAGCCAAACAAAAGCCGCCACCCATTTACATACGTGATCAAAGCTGCAGCGATATGGTAAACTGTCTCGCTAAGCTAATTGGAAATAACAATTTTCATATAATGCCACTGACTAAGGGCAATATACGGGAGACCAAGCTCCAAGTTTACACGGAGGAAAATCATCGCTTAGCCACGAAAGTCCTAAACGACAATCAGAAAAACTATTACACCTACCAATTGAAGAGCAGCAAGGACCTCCAAGTGGTCATAAACGATATTGAATCGTCGGTACCAATAAAAGAAATCATCGAAGCCCTTTCAAGCGCAGGTTTTAAAGTTAAGGAAGCCATTAATGTCATCAACAGACAGAAAGTCCCCCCCCAGCCTATGTTCAAAGCTGAGCTGCAACCTGAATCGAAAACAACTCCTAAAAATATGATTCATCCCATATACAAACTACAGTATCTTCTGCATAGAAAAATCACGGTAGAGGAACCTCATAAGCGCAACCAACCTCTACAGTCTTCAAACTGCCAAGAATATGGACACTCAAAGTCGTACTGCACCTTGCGTGCAGTCTGTGTGGCTTGTGGCGGCCTTCATAACACTGCCTTCTGTACCATAAATAAAACCGACCATAACTCTAAGAAATGTGGCAACTGTGGTGGAAATCATACTGCCAATTACAGGGGATGCCCAGTTTATAAAGAGCTGAAATTCACACTAACCACCACGGCATCTTTGACTACACCTGGAGATTCTTTCTCTAGCGCTCTACGATGGCCAGGACTACTAAATAGCGCAGGTTCAGCACCACTGGAACCTGAAACTATAGGATATCCACCTCCGCATCCAAAAATCTACACGGGTACTACGAGGGAAAGAGTAGGCCAAGAATCTGCAACCCCCGAAATAAAGGGTATCGAAGGAATGTTGTCCACACTTATAAGTCTAATGGTCACAATGCAAAATAATATGCAGGAGCTCATGCGAAACCAAAATCGACTAATGGAGCTTTTAGTCAAACAAAAATCCAATTAGATGGCTTATTTAAGAATCTGTCTAATGCTAACGGCATTTCAAAGCGCAAAAATGAACTTAAGACATTTCTTGATGATAACAATATCGATATTATGCTCCTCTCCGAAAAACAACTTCTATCTGACGGGCTATATATTTCATGCAACAAATCATCCAGATGGGAAGGCTCATGGAGGAACTGGGATCCTCATAGAGCAGCGCATAAAACACCAATTCTAACGAGTTGCTACAAATTCCCTGCAATCAACTTCAATACGAATTCAGAATGTGGAAGGTCATCTAAACCTAGCTGCAATATACTGCCCACCACGTTTTTGCATATCTGATATGGAGTTTATGTTATTCTTTGATTCACTAGGCGATTGCTCTATAGCAGGCGGCGACTACAATGCCAAGCACCCACACTGGGGTTCTCGCCTAACCAACCCAAAGGGTAAACAATTACACAACGCTTTGATACAGCCTGGAAATAAACTAGACTTTCTATAACCGGGAAGGCCTACATACTCGGCAGCGGTCCCACGGAAGAAGCCAGACCTAATTGACTTTGCGATCACTAGAAAAATTCCACGAAGCATCATTCGAGCCGAACCTTTGGATGACCTATCGTCTGACCATTCAGTTGTCCTTCTTCATCTATTTGAACATGCCGAATTACATAATAATCAAATGTATCTCACATCAAAAAGGACAAACTGGCTTAGGTACAAAAAGTACCTAAACTCTCATATAAACATAAGACCGTCAATTAACTGTAGCAAGGACATTCAAGATGCAGCCAACCACCTGGAAGACATGAAGACCTCAGCAGCAAAGCTCTCGACTCCTGCGATCCTAACCTAATGCCGCCCATAGAAGCAGATATGCCCCTTCGAAAACCAGTTGGATCTTGGGCGCGCAGCGATGAAGAAAAAGCAAGCGTCTTCGCTAGTAACCTTTGTAAAGTTTTTACTCCAAATCAAGCAGCCTCTCCTTCCATTCTTCCAGAGCTACCAATTCCAGCTATAGAATATCAAACAACCGAAATCACTAAGGTTATTAAAGAGCACCTCAAGCCAAATAAGTCTCCAGGGTATGACCTCATTGCGCCGAAAATGATTATGGAGCTCCCTGCGTGCGCCATCAATTATATACAAATTCTATTGAACTCTATTACAAAGCTTGGCTACTTCCCCCAACAATGGAAAAAAATCCATTATAATAATGATACCGAAACCAGGGAAAGACAAAGCTTTGGCCTCTTCATATAGACCAATAAGTCTACTTTCATGCTTATCAAAGAAACTTCTATAAATAAAAAATCTATTCCCACAAACATATACTTCTTGTTAAATAAACTTTTAATGAAGCATAGTTGACCCTATGCTTTATTAACCATTGCACAGTGGTTGGGCTTGTATGGAGCCGCGGCCAAAAATATTTATAGTAGTGACATCGCAATGAAATTTTGTCAAAAAATCTATAAAAATATTCTAAACACACTGTAAAAAATTCGTATCGTATAGCTTACAAACGGATGGAGCGACTTTTCATTAAGGGGGCATGCGCACTTGAAACTTTCAAAAAATCGATTTTTTTTTTTGCATTTTCTTAAAGTGTATATATTTAGAAATGTGTTCACAAAATTTTGATCCGGTGAAAATTCATTGAGATACACATGTTTAAAGGTAGGGGCGTCCGGTTTATATAATAGTGAGTTGAAACTTTAAACACGTTTTTCTCAAAACTACGTTTTTGAAGTCGGTGACCACTCTTACTCGAAAACTAGTGACCCGATTGTCTTGAAATTTAGCATGCTTTTTTAATACATAATAATCTAGTACTTAATCGAATGATTGATTTTTTTATGCAAAACTTTTTTTTTACAGCTGAAAAACTACCGCTTTTTTAACGAAAAACGATTGTTCAACTTTGATAGGTCGCCATTTTGTCGAATCTTTTTTTACGGGGCATAACTTTGATCAATATTTTTAACTTTTTTTCAAATTTAAGTTAAAATGATGTACTTTCACATAATAAAGCGATATCTCAAAAAAATTCAATAGTTTACGAGAAAAATATACAGGCTGCTCGTACAACCTGAAATCTGTCATCGGTGTGTCCATCATTTTTTATGGTAGGTTCCAAGTCGATGAGATCATGGTATCCCGTGACGATTTCCTTCCATAGCTCCTTCATGTGTTGTCTGACGTGTGTGGACACTTTCCGTCCTTCGGTGCGGTTGCACAGAAAATCTTCCATATCGTCTAATCGTCCTTCATGTCTTCGTTTTAACGATGTTAATAGAAGGTCTTCTCCCTCGTTTCCTCGTGATGATTGTGCCTTTGGCTCGAGATTTTCGCCTGTTTTCCGGGGCCTTTGTGACGGGCCTGACTCTGATGGGATTCCATCCGAAAATATTGCTTCATAGTTTTTCACAAGCTCTTCTAGCGCTTTGGCCTTTGTGAAATACTCATTCTCTGGACTTAGTGCTAGCTCATGAAGCTTGACATCATTTTTTTTAAACTGGGTCCATGAGTGAGTGAGCTGTCTGAGTCTCTCCTCGAAGTATCCTCCCTTGAGTTTACGCTCTGCGCGGTCCTTCGTGAAGTTTCTTATTGGCCTTTGGATGACTATGTTGCTTTCAATTTGCTCATCAATGAACATTTGGATTACGGGGTCTGATTCTGATCCCATTGTTGCGATGTATTCGATGAGTTAAGTTGCGTTGAGTTGCGTTTGTGTTCAAGTTGTGATCCTAAAGGATACCGTCGGGGTCACCAAATGTTCGTCCGTAGAGCATTATGCGGCAACTACGTCAAACTTGAACTCACGGAAGTAACGGTAGATACCGGAGTCGTAGTCAAAGACCGTATAGTCTTGACTAAATTAACCTGGATTCTGCAAGGGACTGCTCGGGTTGGCCAGACGCTTGCGGTGATCAGGCTGGAGTTGATGTGCTTGAAGTCCTGGGGTGGTTTTCCTCAAGTACCGGTGGTATGGTGGTTCGGCTGATTCCTTATCGGCCGGTCCTACTGACGGTCCGTTTCACGGGAGCAACACTCGAAGTAGGTTAGATAGCGCGGAATCTGCTGTTGGTCCGTTTCACGGGAGCAACACTCGAGCTAGGCTGGTATGCCGCGGGGTCTCCTCGTGGTCCGTTTCACGGGAGCAACACTTGGAGTAGTTAGGTAACGCGGGGTCTACTGGCGGTCCGTTTCACGGGAGCAACACTAGAAGTAGACTGGTATGCCGCGGATTCTTCTTGTGAACCGTTTTACACAGGATCACTCGAAGTAGGTTGATTTTAAGTGCCGTGGTTCAGACACTGAGTAACGAGACGATTGACTCTGATTTCGAAACTATCTTTATTTCAGAAGAACAACTCTTATATAAGATGCTAAATTAAAAAGTCAATGTTATGGACGTGCTAAACCTAATGTTAATGCCAGGGTCACCCACCTCTGAATCTGCTGACTCAGATTGTTTGTTTTTGCTTGCATCGGTCAGTCGGTCATTCTTCCCGCTGATATGCTGATTCTGATTCTGGCGCCGTCTACTAGTGCTGGGTTAATAGGTTGGATATAGTTTTATGCTTATTACTAATTATTTATAAGTGAAAAAATCGGTTAGTGGGTTTGTATATTGCGACATGCTGATGCATATTGATTGTAGGGTAGTAGGTCTTGGCACTAGGTGCCAACAATCCCCATCCGTAATCCCTGCCAGAAATTTTACGTAACTTGGTATTAAAAATTTCTTATGAAAGATATTTTACTAATAACAAAACTACGAATAAGCAAATATTGATCTTTACTCATATTTGTATCAAGAAAGAGTGATAAGACTTCAACAAGATTAAATTCTGTTGAGATGAATTGCACGAGCGTAAGCGTGACAGATCAGCAATTTTCAAACGCTTCTTTAAAATCAGCTTTGGGTCATCCACGGTCAGGATTATTCGATGTTGATTGGGCGCATCTTTCATTCAACCAATCAGATTGATATTGAAGAATTGACGATTTCATGCGTTTTTAATTTACCCAAAACGTTACAATCTTTTTGCAAACGTATCCAATTCGCTTTGATACATCAATCTTTGTCAACAATATAGCCGTTTTTAATAATATTTGCTTCTATACCTTCAATCAATTTTTTTCGCCTTTCAATGGCGCTACCCTCTTCGCTTCACCATACATTAAAAATATATAAACGTGAGAATACACACTTATAAGAAGAACCTATTAAAGTTTAAAGTAATGGATTTAAAAAAAAAATTAAATCAAAACTATTAAGAAATGAAAAACTTTTAAGAAAAACAAACTCAAAAGACGAAGACAAAGCAACAGAAAAACAATCACACGAGCGATAACATATTTTTGTAGTGCAAAACTGACCCTCAAAAAGTTAAGAGGGTGTTAGAATTTTCACGATGTGAAAAACACATCTGCAGATTTCTGCAAAAAAAATTTACACATTTATTACCTTAAGAGCCAGGCGAACATATTGGTATACAACTTAATTATGGCATTTCGTGGCATCACAACTAAAACTTTAGCTAAACATAAAAAAGACGTTCAAAATATAGAAAAAACAAGAAAGCTAACTTTGGACGGAGCCGAAGTTTATATACCCTTGCAGTTGAGTCGCAGTCCGCTAGGTGGCGCCACGCATCTAATATTATTAAATATATAGTGGATCGTATATAGTTCACCGATCCTTATGAAATTTGGCATATCGAATTATTTTCCCTAAAGAGGAACCCCCATTGAAACTCCCATCCTTCTAACTTGAAAAACAACGAAGTTATAGCGTTTCCGATCAATCAGTTATATGACAGCTATAGGCCTTATCGGCCTTATAAAATTCGAAAAATCAGATTGTTTTTCCCAAAATAGAATCTGTACCAAATCCCATCTTTCTTACTTAAAAAACACCAAAGTTATGCCCATTTCGATCGTTCTATGACAGCTATAGCATATAGTCGGCCGATTCTTATGAAATTTTGTACATAAGATATTTTGATCAAATATAACATGTGTGGAAAGTCCCAACCCTCTAACTTAAAAAACACCACAGTTATGACATTTCCGATTAATCAGTTGTATGGCAGCTATAGGATATAGTCGACCGATCCCGGCCGTTCCGACTTATATACTACCTGCAAAGGAAAGAAGGGTGTGTGCAAAGTTTCAACTCGATAGCTCCAAAACTGAGAGACTAGTTTGTGTAGAAACCGACAGACAGACAGACGGACAGACGGACAGACGGTCATGCTCATATCGACTCAGGAGGTGAACCTGATCAAGAATATATATACTTTATAGGGTCGGAGATGTCTCCTTCACTGCGTTGCACACTTTTGACCAAAATTATAATACCCTCTGCAAAGGTATAAAAACATGTATTTTTTCAAATTAATATAACTAAAACAGTTTAACTAGTACCATTTTTTTATAATATCTCAAATTTTAGAAAATAGCTTCAACTTCAAAATCCATTACGAATATTTTAAATTTGGATACGTAATAAATGATCTGACCACTTCATAGTTCGGTTTTGTTCTGAAAAATTCGCGATGCGCGCAAGATGCACTGTGAAAATGAACACCTGCACTCAACTTCAATTCCATTTTTAGAAAGAACTGTTAATTTTCCAGACAAACCTAGTATGCCACAAAGAAGTTTGGACAATTTAGAAGCGATTTGTTTACTTTTCCTCTGCAATGCGTTTACAATGCAACCACTGTGCATTGTAAGCCAAATATGGTCGGTGTAAATGCATTGTGCTTACATTCCCGCTGGTTTTAAATTGACAGTAAAGCGGTAGTCATTTTTCTAACGTCACTTAGTGTTCTTTTGGATGCGCCGTTGCTGTTAGACATGTTAAGATGCTCACAATAGCAGTATCATCCGCGAAGCTTGAGATAAAAAACTGGATATCCGCCGCATAGACGATATAAAGAATCGGGCTGTTGTGAATACCTAAAGAGAGTATAACTGTCTACTCTACCCTAAAATTTATTTATTTCAAAATTTATTTCATTAATGAAAATTTAATGTTTGTTTCTTTTTTTCTAACTCATAATTTTAGTGCAGAATTTCGAAAAAATATGTCAACCAAATTCATAGACCATAAAAGCATGTTGTATCAAAATATTCTTACTAGGAATCTAGGAAAGATTACTAGGAAAACATATCCTACTTAATGAATTCATAGGACATACTAAAAAATTAAATTTTATATTATGCCAAAAAAAATAATACCCTGACAAATAAAATATACCCTTGCAGTTAAGGTTGTTCCATTGCCGATCGTTCAATTATACGGCGGCAATAGGATATAGTTGGTCGATCCCTTCGAATTTGGCAGATCTGATTCGATTGCCCAAATGGAATCCGTAGAAAGTCCCATCATTCTAGCTTAAAAGACACCAAAGTTATGCTAATTCCGATCGTTCAGTTATATGGCAGTTATAACATATAGTCGGCTGATCCTTATAAAATTTTGATATTTTTAAGATATTTATTTTAAGATATTTTGGCCAAATATAACATATGTGGGAAGTCTCAACCCTCTAACTTGAAAAACAACAAAGATATGGCATTTTCGATCTATCAATTATATGGCAGATGTCTCCTTCACTGCGTTGCCCACTTTTGACAAAATTATAATACCCTCTGCAAGGGTAAAATACGAAATAAATGAATATTCTATTGAAAATTAAGATTTCCAGCTTTATATTTCTATTCCTTTTCATGAAATTTGTTTTCCCATCTTTTAAATTTGCATGGAATTTTTTTATTTTTACCTTGTTGGATATAAGAATATTAATTAAACATTTGGCTTAAACATTTTGGTTGCAAAAATAAACTTTTTACTTTAAATTAGAAAGATGGGTGTTGGCACCTAGTGCCAAGACCTATTACCCTATATTCACACTTAGTAATCTGATCTAATCAATGGTGATCAGCATGTCGCAATACACAATAATCAGACCCACTAACCTATTGGCACACCTAGTAATAATTAGCAATAAGCTTAAAACTATATCCAACCTATTAACCCAGCACAAGTAGCAGCACGGCACTTAAAACCAACCTTCTTCGAGTGATCCTATGTGAAACGGCTCACAAGTTAGGACTCTCTTAAAGCTATCTACTTCGCGTGGCTCCAGTGTAAACGGACTATAAGCAGAACTTTCGTCATCGAACCTACTTCGAGTGGCTCATGTGTAAATGGACTGCAAGTAGTGCTTCATTATCTAATCTACTTCGAGTGTTGCTCCCGTGAAACGGACTACAAGTGGAACCCGCGTTACCCAACCTACTTCGAGTGTTGCTCCCGTGAAACGGACCACAAGTAGAAACCCCGTTACCCACCCTACCACAAGTAGGACCGTCCGAAAAGGAATCAGCCGAAACCCCGTACCATCTGTTCTTGAGGAGAACCAGCCCAGGACTTCAAGTATCCCACATCAACTCCAGCCTGATCACAGCAAGCGCCTGGTCAACCCGAACAGTCCCTTGCAGAGTCCAGGTACATTTAGTGAGAACTTTTATACGTTCTTTGACTACGACTCCGGGACCTACCGTTATGCCGGCGAGTTCAAATTCGACGTAGCGGCCCCACAACGCTCTACGGACGAACATTTGGTGACACCGACGTGATCCTTTTCTATAGAAATACACCCTGAACGCAAGCCGCATCGCAATTTAACTCATGGAAAAAAAAAAACAAAAAAAGGACATCGAAACCATGGGATCAGAATCAGACCCCGTAATCCAAATTCTCATTGATGAGCAAATGGAAAGCAATATAACCATCCAAAGGCTAATGTCACTAAGGAGAAACTTCACTAAGGAGAAACTTCACTAAGGAGAAACTTCACTAAGGACTCTGCAGAGCGAAAACTCAACGAATGATACTTCGAGGAGAGACTCAAACAGCTCACTCACTCATGGACCCAGTTTAAGAAAAATGATGCCAAGCTTCATGAGCTAGCACTAAGTCCTGAGAATGAGTATTTCACAAAGCGCTAGTACAGCTTGTGAAAAAATATGAAGCAATATTTTCGGATGGAATCCCATCAGTGTCAGGCCCGTGACAAAGGCCCTCGAGCCAAAGGCACAATCATCACGAGGAAACGAAGGAGAAGACTTTCGATTAACATCATTAAAATGAAGAGAAGAAAGACGATTAGACGATATGGAAGACTTTCTGTGGAACCGCACCAAAGGACGGGAAGTGTCCACACACGTCAGACAACACATGAAGGAGCTATGGAAGGAAATCGTCCCGGGATACAATGATCTCATCGAACTGTAACCAGACATAAAAAATTTTTGACACCGATGACAGATTTCAGGTTGTACGAGCAGAATACTTTTCGTTTCTGAGCGAAAAATCGCAATCGACTTCAGCATCAACACAAAATCCCGCGATCGCACCTTCGTTTGTAACCACCAGTAGAAATTCCAAAGTTTGACGGAGACTACCGACATTGGCTACGATTCTACGAAATTTTTACGGAATGCATCCACAATCAAGACTACACCGATGCAGTAAAATTCCGTAATTTGAAGAATCATGTAACAGGTGAAGCAAAAAACCCAATCTCAACGTCAATTGGCGGACAGACCAGTTACCAGGATACCTGGAAACGAATAAAGAATCGAGAATCGCTGTTGATTAAATCCGCGATCCAAGAGCTTTTCGGACACCCCAAAAGCTTTTCGACTCCGAACGGTCGCCACTCTCAACGCACTTAAATGGGTAACATGCATCTCCAAAATGGAGCAAAAAGAAAAGCCAAGAAAGGACCAAGAGTCCTGTAAGCGCACTGACCAATCAGAAAAAACGTCTAGTACTACATGGGATGCCCAAGGAGAATGGTTACGAGGGCGCGCAAAAAGGCGAAGGAGACAACAGGCCGGATAGAAATATCATTGGTATTTTATGAATGTCTTATGAAGCTTTCTCACCCACATGATTAACATTTTTTTTGATATTAAAATTAGATTTATACTAAGTAGTTTTATGAGCCACAATATTTTCTAGTGCAATGGTTCACAACGGTTCACTGAGACGGTCCAAACACAACGCACAGCCGCATTGGATTGAGTCCCTCAATGTGGGTGGAGAATGTTGGTATGTCAACCGCAAGCGCCTGGTCAACCCGATCAGTCCCTTGCAGAATCTAGGTACATTTAGTGTGAACTTTTAAACGTTCTTTGACTACGACTCCGGGACCTACCGTTATGCCCGCGAGTTCAGATTCGACGAAGATTTGTGGCGCCCCCGGGTGGGCACGAACCACCAACCTTTCGGTTAACAGTCGAATGCACTTTCTACATATTCTTCTTTGGGCAAACAATTTTGATCCTGCAAATTTCATAAAGATGGGCCTATATTCCAAAGCTGCCATATAACTGAACGATCGGAAAATTACACAACCTTACTTTTTTTTATGTCGTTTGGAGTTGTTTCCAATATTTTTATTAGAAAATGGATTTGATAGTGAAATTCTCATAAGGATCATCCAACTATATACTATCCGATATATGTATATCTAATAATATAAGTGCCACGTTACAGCATGGGTATATTAACTTCGGCTCCGCCCTAGGATGTTTTTATTCTTGTTTTAAATAAAATATCATGTTATCCACTCATTAAAATAGTGCAATACGACGATTTCATCGTCCCAGGCCAGCATCTTTTGTTGTCTGTGCCGTATGCCACTGTGAATGATGTCAGGAGTCACCTCTTCAACCATCGTAAGGTAGTTCCAAATGAATTTAAGCTTAACCTTAAACATAGGCATAGTATCTTCTTTCACAATAGTTCAACCTGATTCATACTCGAAAAATAACTTGAATGAATGAATTTTTAGCCAAAGTCCTTAAGAATCAACTTTAACCTAATCCTAATTTTAACAAATCACACTAATTTCCTTCAAATTTAACTATATATGTCGATGGTACTACGGATTCTCTTGCTTTTCGACTGAACTAAATTCTGATCAACGAGAGAAAGTGTTGCATAAGCATATTCGGATTGGTGTTTGAGAAATGGTATTTTCCTAAGCCCTTCCTCAATTTCCTAATATGTCACAATCCCATATTCGGCCATCCTGATTTTTTATGGGGCCCTGAATGAGCTCAATTTTTTCATATACTCTTCCAACATTGTTGTTGTTTGCTTTGGCCCTTCGTGATTTCCTTCTTTTTATACCCTTGCAGAGGGTATTATAATTTTGTTCAAAAGTGTGAAACGCAGTGAAGGATACATCTCCTACCCTATAAAGTATATATATTCTTGATCAGGTGATCCTGAGTTGATACAAGCATGTCCGTCTGACCGGATCCACCTACTGTACCTATAGCTGTCATAGAACGATCGAAATTGGCATAACTTTGTTGTTTGTTCAGTTTAAAAGATGGGACCTGGTACAGATTCTATTTTGGACAAAATAATCTGATTTGCTGAATTTCATAAGGATCGGCCGATTGTTTGTTATAGCCGCCATATAACTGAACGATCGAAATTGGCATAACTTTAAGATTTTAAAGTTAGAAAGATGGGACTTGGTACAAATTCCATTTTGGGCATAATAATCTTATTTGCCAAATTTTATAAGGATCGGCCGACAATATCCAATAGCCGCCATATAATGGCACAACTGCAAGGGTATATCAACTTCGGCTCTACCCGGAGTTAGCTTTCCTCTCTTGTTTAAAATGGTGCTTAACAAGAAAAATGAATGTATTAGTCAAAATTTTGAAAACTCTCTCGCTCACCCAAGCCAATTGGACTTAGCTGACTTTGTCGTTGTCCGTCGTTTCTTAGGAATACTGTTACTGCATACGTGAATTTAGCTTTCCTCTTTGGTGCTATTGCCTAAACCTACTACCCAATCAAGATGCATCAGCATGTTACAATATACAAGAATATATAATATATATAGTAACATATCAACAAAATTTCTTGAAGTGTATATCAGTAAATTTTGTAAACCAAATTTGTAAACCGACGCTGAAGCCTTTTGTATTGAAATTCATAATCCAGATGCAAATAACATCATTCCAATTTTTGTAAAAACATAAACATTTAATTTTTCAATTCGGCTGAAAACAGCCTCATCTAAGATTTTCAATTTCTAAGAGTCACTTCAGATTGAAAACCAAAACAATATTTTGATAAACAGAATCCCGACTCAAATCTTTCTCACTCCTTTTAAGTGAAATAAAACTAAACAGCTCAAACCATTCTTAAATGGGCATCCACTTCACAGGAAATTTCACATGTTCTTGTCACCTCGATTAATTGAGACCCAAAGTCTTCCACGTCAACTGACACCTCAAGTAATAGGTTCCGACTCAATCGATTTCCTTCAGAAATCTCTGAGAGAAAAGCTTCTTTCGAGCTTTGATCTGCAAAAAGCTTCAGCAAGAGTAGCTATAAAAAGGACTTAGAGCCCCAAAGTTAAGTTAGTTCGGAAATTCTAAAATTCTAAGCAGTAGTTCTGAAATTCTAAGCAGTTTTATTTGGGTGGTGTTGTAATTACCATTATTTTTGTTGGTTTTTTGTCGGTTTGTTTTCGTATTTGTAACCATATTATAAAATTCCATTAAATTTGCGTGAAGACGCCTGTTTATGTTAAATTATGTGAATAGGTCTCATGGCGGTGAAGACGAAATCGAGCAAAATTGCGTCAAAGATTCAAACAAAGTGGCTTCGTTGGCCTCTTCTACTATTTTGTTTCTTAAAAGGTTAGGAATTCGAAATACTGATGGCTTTTATGGAATTGGGTTTTTGATAGGTTTAGTAATCAATTAAATTTCCAGAGAATTTCGGCATAGATTGGATGGAATTCGGATGGTTCATAAGTCCAACATAGTACATACATTTTTTATTTCATGCAGCGGTATAACGTTGCTAGCGGTCAATCGGACGATCATTTGTATCTGTCATTTTGATCAGGATCACCTCCTGAGTCGATATAAGCATGTCCGTATGCCCGTCTGTCCGTCGAACCGTCTGTCTGTCTGTTTCTAGCAAACTAGTCTCTCAGTTTTAGATCAATCGAGTCGAACCTTTAACACATCCTTCTTTTCCTTGCAGGTAGTATATAAGTCGGAACGGCCGGGATCGGACGACTATATCCTGTAGCTGCCATACAACTGATTGATCGGGAATGCCATAACTTTTGTGTTTTTTAAGTTAGAAGTTGGGACTTTCCACACATGTTATATTTGACCAATATATCTTATGTACAAAATTTCATAAGGATCGGCCGACTATATCCTATAGCTGTCATAGAACGATCGGAATTGGCATAACTTTGGTGCTTTTTAAAGATGGGGCTGGGTACAGATTCTATTTTGGGCAAAATAATCCGATTGCCGAATTTCATAAGGATCGGCCAACTATATACCATAGCTGTCATATAACTGAACGATCGAAAATGGAACAACCTTAAGTGCAAGGGTATATCAACTTCGGCTCCGCCCGAAGCTAGCTTTCTGTGGGAGCCGGCAACTATCGGTGGCGTCACAAACGAGTGCGGAGATGCTGCCAGAGAGAGAGAGTAAAGGGATCGACGGACAAGAGCGACTTGGGAGTCGAGGAATAGAGAGCACACAGAGCGGCTGTATTACAATAAATAGTGGTAAACTTAATTACCAAAAGTTCATCATTCTTGGGGGAACTTGCGGGTTAATACATTGGCGACGAGGTAAATTCTATTTTGGAAGTTTTTTTTTTTATAAAATAATTGGCATTAAACCGAATATCAGGCGTATAAAAAAAATGTTTCTTTGTCACACGGCATTGCCAGCCCAATAAATTGGGGAACGAAGCAGGAGGTGGGACATAAAGGCGAAAGATGTGCCGGCGTGAGAGGCTTTGTGTTCTCTTTCAAAGGGAAAAATTGCTTCACGAAGAGAGGCTGCGTTAGAAAACAAGCCAAAATTGATTTGAAGAGATTTATAAATGCAATAGAGGCTGCGTTCAAAGAAGCCTAAACTGTATTGAATTAAATGGATTTAATTGTAAATCAAAAGAGGCTGCGCGGAAGAGTTAAAATATGACAAGCCAAAAAGGAAAATAATGATTTAAGAGGAGGCCGTGCGTAAGAGTTTCGCCCTACTTAAGCCAACTGAATGTGTAGACTATACACGATAGAGATACGAGTAAAAAAAAAAAGGAAAGGAAATAAAGTATATAACTCGAGGCTGCGTTCAAACAAGCCAATATTGGAATAAAAACAAACATTTTTTTTTTTGTTTTCTGTTTGGTTTCAGGATGGCCGAAAATTGTTTAAAACCGTTCCTATGCGACACCATTGAGAAGTCGGTGCTTCGAAATGAATGGGAGAGGTGGTTTAGAGCATTCACCATATCATTGGAGGCCGAACAGATCGAGGCACCCAAGATGAAGAGAACTAAAGTTCTTCACATGGGGGGCGTGCAACTGCAGACTGTCGCGTTCTCGATACCAGGTGCACTGGTGGATTATGATGAAGCCCAGGGAAATGATGTCTTCGAGATTTTGGTGGAGAAGCTAAATGCTTACTTTTCGCCTAAACAAAACTCCACTTTTGAAAAGCATTTGTTTCGAAAGTTAGCACCGCTCGAGAATGAGAATTTTGCGAAGTTTATTTTACGGTTGCGGCAGCAAATCTGCAAATGTTCGTTTGGCCAATCTAAGGTGGAAACCGGGGAGATTTGTCTAAAAGACAAGATAATAGATTCGTGGGCGCCGGTAGATTTGAAGAAGAAACTATTAGAGAGGGAGTATTCCTTGGACGAGGTCATAGAAGCTTGCCAGGTTGAGGAACAAATAAATAAACAAAGCCATGCTGATAAAACCTAATAACACCGACTCCATCAACAAAGTTACGGCTGGGAAAGCAAAGGCGGATGTTGATTGTTCCAGATGTGGTCGAATGGGTCACGCGAGTAACGATTTCTCCTGCCCGGCGCATTTTGCACGGAAATGCAGAACGAAACTGTATTCTCAATCAAGAAACGGGAATCTTAAAAGGCGGCAGAGTAATGTTCGATGCGTGTAAGATGAGCACGGTGGGTGCAAACGGAAGAAAACATGTGAGAATTGTTTTAAGATATGCAGCGACAGAGAAGAAGGACTTATAAATTGCCTAATAGGAGGTTATGAGATACCCCTAATTATTGATTCGGGATCGAAATTTAACCTGATTAGCCATACAGACTGGATGAAGCTCAACCACGGCAATACGACCCTTTTTAACGTTAGATCGCATTCACAGAAACAATTTCGTGGATACGCATCTGAAAAATTACTGGAAGTAATTTGCGTTTTTGATGCACCGATATCAGCTGTGCCAAATGCGGAGGTGATTGCTACATTTTTTGTCATTAAAAATGGACGTCAGTCATTATTGGGCCGAGAAACCGCCATTAAACTCAACGTTCTTCGTCTGGGCCTAGATATCAAATAAGTGGAAACGACCACACCGTTTGCTAAGTGGAAAGGGATTAAAGTTAAACTATGGGTTGACCCCCCCCCCCAGTTCGAAGGATTCCGGTAGCACTCGAAGAGAAAGTAGCTGCCAAGCTGGAAGAAGGTTTAAGTCGAGACATTATCGAAGCGGTTAATGGTCCCAGCGCGTGGATCTCTCCCATTGTGCTGGCGTTCAAGAAAAACGGTGATGTTAGGTTGTGTGTTGATATGCGGAGAGCAAATAATGCCATTCGTCGGGAAAATTACCCGATGCCGACATTTGAGTCTTTTATGACCAAATTAAAAGACGCAAAATTCTTTTCGCGTCTCGACCTAAAAAACGCCTATCATCAACTAGAACTCGACGAAGCCAGCAGGGAAATTACGACGTTCATAACCCCAAAAGGACTCTTTAGGTACAAACGGCTAATGTTCGGAATCAACTCTGCTCCGGAAATATTTCAACGTCACCTCGAACAGCTTCTGGCACCCTTTACCAACGTCATGAATTACATTGACGATGTCATTATATTTGGAGCTAGCGAGGAAGAACATGACAAGACAGTAAGAGAGGTCTGCAAAGTATTCGATGGAAACGGTGTCTTACTGATCGATCAAAAATGGAAACCAAACAGACTCAAGTTCCTGGGTCACATCATCTCGGATAAAGTTATCGAAGTGGACCCGGAGAAAGTTAACTTAATCCGAGGGTTTCGGGACCAATTAACAAGGAAGAAACTCGAAGTTTTCTAGGGCTGGTGACATACGTTGGGAAATTCTTTCCAGACCTGACTCATTACACGGAACCGCTAAGACAATTGCTAAAGAAGGACTCGAAATTTAGCTGGGGAGAGGTGGAAAGAGATGCCTTTCGGAATCTAAAAGATCGATTGGCGAAAGTACCAAACCTTGCATATTTCAACACGCGAAATCGAACTCGGCTAATAGCAGATGCCAGTCCAATAGCGCTTGGAGCGGTATGACTGCAGTTCTCAGGTAATGGTAATCCCCTAATTATTTCATTCGCTAGCAGAGCTTTGTCAGACATTGAGAAACGTTATTCCCAAACAGAAAAAGAAAGTCTGGCTCTAGTTTGGTCGGTTGAAAGATTTTACTATTACCTGACAGGACTTCACTTCGAAATTGTGACCGACCACAAACCGTTGGAGGCCATTTTCAAACCGAAATCCAGACCGCCAGGCCGCATAGAGAGATGGCTACTACGGCTCCAAGCCTACCAATTTAAAGTCATATATAGGCGGGAAAAGAAAACATATCGGACTCATTATCCCGACTCTGCCAGACATCTCCATCCGATTCTTGTATCGGAGACAAGGATAACAGTATACTACGGGTGGTCGAAAACAGTATTCCCCAATCGATGACCATTTCGGAAATTGCCAACGATTCAACAAAAGATGAGGAGATAATCGATGCAATGTCCTGTTTGGAGTGCGACTCATGGAAACCTGGATCCTTAAAACCTCTCAGCTATAGGAGCCCTTCTGTTGCGTAGTAACCGCATCGTGATCCCGACATCGCTTCGAAACCGAGTGCTTGAGCTGGCTCACGAAGGAAATCCGGGAGAGTCTGCTATGAAAAGACTTCTGCGATCGAAGGTATGGTGGCCGCTGATTGACCGTGACGCAGAAAAATACGTAAAACATTGCAGAGACTGTCTTCTGGTGTCGCAAAACCCAAAGACAGCACCGATGGAACGGAATCCATTCCCAACAGGTCCGTGGATTTGGGTAGCTTCAGACATATTGGGGCCCTTACCAAGCAATGAATCTGTAGTAGTATTTATTGACTATTACTCTGGCTATATGGAGTTCAAATTCTTACGCTCTATTACGTCAGCCAGCCTGATTGAAGTGATGAGGGAGATTTTCTGTAGGGTGGGGTACAAGAAACATTTAAGAACTGACAATGGACGACAGTACATAAGTCAAGAATTCGAGGAGTGCTGCCAAACTTGCGGTATAGAACAAGTCAAATCTCCACCATATTGGCCTCAAGCTAATGGAGAAGTGGAAAATATGAATAGATCTCTGGTTAAACGCTTAAAGATAGCTCATTCTAATTCAAACAAGAAAGGAAAGCTAACTTCGGGCGGAGCCGAAGTTGATATACCCTTGCAGTTCAGTCGCAGTCCGCTAGGTGGCGCCACGCATATTATATTATTAGATATATATCGGATCGTATATAGTCGGCCGATCCTTATGAAATTTGGCATATTGAATTATTTTGCCCAAAGAGTAATCTGTACCAAGTCCCATCTGTCTAACTTAAAAAACACCAAAGTTATGCCAATCCGATGACAGCTATAGAATATAGTGGGCCGATCCTTATGAAATTTTGTACATAAGATATTTTGGTCAAACATAACATGTGTGGAAAGTCCCAAACCTCTAAATTAACAAACACCAAAGTTATGGCATTTCTGATCAATCAGTTATATGGCAGCTATAGGATATAGTCGACCGATCCCGGCCGTTCAGACTTATATACTACCTGCAAGGAAAAAAAGGATGTGTGCAAAGTTTCAACTCGATAGCTTTAAAACTGAGAGACTAGTTTGCGTAGAAACGGAAAGAGACGGACAGACGGACATGCTCATATCGACTCAGAAGGTGATCCTGATCAAGAATATATATACTTTATAGGGTCGGAGATGTCTCCTTCACTGCGTTGCACACTTTTGACCAAAATTATAATACCCTCTGCAAGGGTATAAAAATCTAGACTCAAGATTCTAGAAATTTTATAGAATTCAATAAGACAAAATTATAGATTTAACAAACCTAAGGATAACTAAGTAAAATAAAAAAAAATGGATGCAAATTTTATGACTCGATTGATATTTTCAATTTTACATATTTGCAGATGTAATCTATAATAATACTTACTTTTCACAAACATCAAGAGCATTGCAGTCGTTATTAGGAATTTGCATCATAGTTTTTTCACGCTTTTTTATTTCCTCATCAACCCGTCTTAACTCTCTTAACGCTGCTGCTACCTTTAAACAAAAAAAACATAAACAATATTTTTTATTTGGTTAGAAGCAATATTATTTGGTTAGAAAATTTAAAAATCGCCTTTGTTGATAATTTTTCGATGTTTTACGTATTCATTGATAACCAACGTCGATCGGAGGCAATCTACCGATGCTGATGACCGAAGGATTTTCACCCCTGAAACCCCAATGGTTTCGTGCCGCCGACTTACCTCCAGTATATTTAACTGGACGTATGTAGCATCGTACCAGCATGGCTTACAACACATTACCCATTACACACTACACATTGCCAAATTTGGCGGGTAACGTCGAATCCATATCCATTTTTTTTCTTTGTATGTGCGCAGACCAGTATAAAGCGATGCAGTATCTTTGGTCTTATTCGCAACATGTCAGACATCTATAGTTCATTATCTACCTTTTTATTACCGCTTATCGACTTTGAATCGACTTTTTGAATCGTCTGTCTTATGAACGATCTTATTTCGTCCTGAACAGCTAGACAACCATCACATCAAAAGTGCATACCAGACCTACGTGAAATGGCATCCGAAACTGAGGCCGTGAACCCGTCACACTAAGCGTGGTTTATCCAAACCACCAGCTTCAAGTGCTTATCAGCAATATTTTGTACAAACAAACAAGTGTTCCAAAGAGATGCAAAAACCAACAACAAATAACGATCACGCGATCATAAAACTAAGAACAGGGGCTCGCCCCACCAAACCAAAATGTTGTCACCAGACAAAAACAAGCTTTTTTCCAAAAACACAACCATAGAACAAAAATATATAATTATCAAAAGAAAAGACAATATATCCCTAGAACACACAAACCCTTTCATTATTAAAAAATCAATTGACTACACCTGCGGAGGGGAAGTCGATAAATGTAAAACAACAAGAGCTGGCACACTCCTAGTCCTAACAAAAAATACTCAACAAGCCGAAAAATTATTGAAAATTAAAAAAAAAGGCACAATAGATGTAGAAGCAAACGAACACAAATCCCTTAATGAAACCAAAAGAGTAACCTATTGCAATTTACTCAGGTATGTTACAGAAGCCGGATTAAAATCCCAAAAAGTCACACATGTATATAAATGGACAAAAATGGTAGTCCACCACGAATTCTATTGACGATCTCCTCAAAAATTTAGACAACAAAATGAAAAAAACCAACATCTCACCTAAACGCACCTCTTTAACCTACGAATTATACGATGAAGACGAAGATATGGACTTAATTACTAGCTACGACTCCCAAAAACCATCTACATCAGCTAACTCCCGCATACTCAGAAGCCAAAACAAAGCAAAACCAACCCTCTTAAAAACCCTAAAAGCCAAAGAACAAAAAACAAACCCTACTAGCACAAAAACTTTAAAACAAACACAAACAACCCACTAAAATATGTCATTAAAAATAATACAATGGAATATAAAGGTATACTCCAATCACTACTAGTACTACTAGTACTTAACTAGTTACTAGTACTTAAAAAACGCCGGGGCACGGATTCTGGAGGCCCCAAAACACATCCCAAAGCCAACCGACGAGGCGGTGGCTAGCTTGGCCGCCCCGGCAGATCCTGCGACAAGCCAAAACGTGGAGCAATCTTCAGCATTCATGAGCAGCTCGAAGATACTGCGTTCACCCATTCTCTCGGAACCTCAAAGAGCGACACCGGCGAAGAAAACCAGAGCGTCAAGTGAGCGGTCCGGCGCCGGCATGCTGACTGAACTGGAGGGGATTCTGGAGGACATCATCCTCCAAACGCACGAGAAGCAGGTGAGGAGCATAAACCTGAAAATGAAGAGGATGTTCTGCAGGATGAAGGAGCTGCAGGAAGGACTCAGTGGTGCTCTCATTTGCCAAATCGACGAAAGCCAACCGGGGTTGATGTCGGAGGCTATCTGCTCGAGATGTGGCCAGCAAGACGTCCTGATGGCCGACAAACAGGCGCAGACCTTGCCTATACGGCGAAAAGAAGTATCGGTACAGACTGAGCCATGGCGACGGCAGGACGGTCAGGACAGCACGAAGACCCATCTGCAGGATGAGCAACGAGCACCCCCACAGGCTCTGAGGAAATCCGCTAGGCTAGGTCCCTTCCAAAGGACAGTCAACCGCCCCAGTAACGGAAGCGCCGAGGGCGCGGGACTGAGCACTCCAGCTAACGCCGCTGAAGCAGGTCCGCGATAGGAAACGGCGAAACGGAAGAAGCCCAGGACGTCCACTCGCCCCGACGCGCTGGTAGTGGAAGCCAAGGGGGAGGACAGCAAACTCCGGTTCATAGAGCTAAGGGAGCTCGAGGGACACCCAAACTGTCATTATTGGACTCTCAAGCACGAAAGCGGCGGAGGTGGTGAGCAGAGGAAGAGTAAGGATTGGTTGGATAGTGTGTCGCATCCGCGAAAGGGACAACCAACCAAGGTGCTACAGATGCCTGGAAGTCGGCCATATCGCTGGTAAGTGCAGAAGCACTACAGATAGGAGCGGGTGTTGCATGCGGAGAGTAAGGGCATAAAATAGCCAGATGCCCCAATGATAGCTTATGCTTTGTGTGCGCAGAGAGGGGTGAGCGGGACACTAAACACCAAACCGGTAGCCGGCAGTGTCCTTACTCCAAGGTGGTTGTTGAAGATAGAGCAGGATGGAAGGGATTAAGCTCAACCTGAATCATGGCAGAGCGGCGCACAACCTCCTGCGGCATTCCATCCTAGGATGTGGCCATCCTAAGCGAGCCGTACAGCGTCGGATCGGAAGAGGAGTGGGTGACGGATTCCACTGGAAAGGCGGCAATCTGGTTCTGCAACGGGACAATGGAAGCGCCAAGTCGAATCAAGAGGGGCGAAGGGTTCGCAAGAGCACAATGGAAAGGCACCTGGGTATATAGCTGTTACCTAGCACCCAGCCAGCCCCACGATGCTTTCTGGAAGGTCTTGGAAGAATTAGTGATCGATGCCAGAGGCAAGTGCTCATAGCAGGGGACTTCAACGCATGGGCCCAGGAGTGGGGGTGTAGCACCACAAACGCCAGAGGTAGAGCCCTGCTGAAGATACTGGCTCCCCTGGACCTGGCGCTACTTAACGAGGGTAACCAGGAGACCGTTAACAGAGCAGGCGCTGGATCAATAATCGACCTGACCTTTGCGAGAGGAAGCTTGGGCCGTGGCTCCAAGTGGAGAATTTCCAACATCTTCACGGCCAGCGGCCATGAAGCCATATTGTGCACACTGGTAGCGGGCCGGGTTGACCCGAACCCACCCTACAGTGGAAAGGCGTACCGCCAGGACACCCTCGACGTCCAAACCGTAATAAACCAAGCGCAGAACGCGACTGTGGTCCCCCTTGCCTCGGCCAACGAAACGGCGGCAGCACTTGCTGAGGTACTGGACGATGTCTGCAGGGCAAGTATGAAGCCTCAAACGACCTACTCGCGTCACCACAAACCGACGCCGTGGTGGAACAGCGAAATCTCTTTACTCCGTAGGGAGTGCCTAAAGGCCAGGAGCGCTGCAACGCGAGCGCGGTACGGACGCGCAGGAACAGAGACGATTGGAATTTAAAGCGGCCAGGAAAGCCCTAAAAAAAGCCATACGGGAAAGTAAAAGGGAGGCCTTCCTAAAGTTGTGCGACGAGGCTGAACACGACCCGTGGGGCCAGGCCTTCAGGATTGTCAGGCCACCAGGCGCCTTCTGACCCCGAGGAACTGAGGGGCATTATCGATGTCCTCTTCCCGAACCTGCCGAACCTGATCGAGAACAACGAAGCGGAGTCGGTTAACGACGAAGTGGAGTCGGTGGAGCTGGTCACGGCGGAGGAGGTGCGTAAGGCGGCCAGCAAACTAGCCCCCAGTAAAGCCCCCGGCCCGGACGCGGTAACAAATAGGGCGCTGAAGATTATCCTGGCGTTGATACCGGATAAGATGGCCGTCATTTTCAATCAGTGTCTACTGGAGGGCACCTTTCCGGCAATTTGAAAGATGCAGAGGCTACTCCTCCTGCCAAAGACTGGCAAGCCACCCGGGCAAGCAGCATCGTACAGACCGATCTGCCTGTTAGACTCTGTGGGCAAGGTGCTAGAAAAAATAATAGCAACGAGACTACAGGCGGCCATAAGCATAATATGGCTTCCGAAAGGGCAGGTCTACTGTGGACGCCATCAGACGGGCAGCACGCGCCATTCAAGGCACCCGGTGGGAAGGGGGCACCAAAAAGTACTGCCTGGCAGCAACCCTTGATATCAAGAACGCCTTTAACACAGCGAACTGGTCGCGGACGTTAGAGGCGCTGAGGAAGATGAATATACCCCGATATCTTCTAGGGATGGTGGACAGTTACCTGAGCAACAGAACACTTTTATTCGACACGAACGAGGGACGCAAAGAGAGCGAGGTCACCGCTGGAGTGCCCCAAGGCTCAGTGCTCGGGCCACTGCTCTGGAAAGCAATGTATGATGGTGTTCTTCGGATTCCAATGGCCGAAGGAACATCCGTAATTGGATTCGACGATGACGTTGCTGTGATGGTCGTGGCGAAGACAGTCCGGGAAGTGGAAGCTACTGCGAACCGTGCGATAAAGAAAGTGGAGGCTTGGCTGTCCACCGCCGCACTACAGTTGGCACCGCACAAGACGGAGGCAGTGCTAATCTCGAGCCGTAAAAAGATGGAAACGGCGACGGTCCGAGTAGGAGGAGAGGCCATCACCTCAAAGAGAGCCATTAAATATCTTGGAGTGATGCTGGACACGAGGCTCTCATTCCGGGAGCACCTGGAGTATGCTCACAAGAGGGCAAGTGAGACGATAAGGGCACTCTCACGCATGCTGCTCAACATTAGGTGCCCGAAGCAGGAAAGGCGTAAGCTGATCACCAGCGTGGTAAGCTCGCAGATACTGTATGCCGCCCCGGTGTGGGCCGAGGCAACGACCGTGCGGGCTTATGTGCAGGGCATCGAGGCCGATTATAGGCTTTGTGCGTTACGCACGTCATGCGCCTTTAGAACGGTGTCGGACGACGCGGCACTCGTGATCGCCGGTCGCGGCACTCGTGATCGCCGGTCTCATTCCGCTAAGGGAACTGGTCCGGGAGAGGTCAGAGCTGGCCGAGACGGCGCAGGACGAAACCACGTCAGCGTCGGCTAGGAAGTTAGCGGTGAGAGCCAGAAGCCAGGTCAACTGGCAGAACTTATGGGCAAACTCCACAAAGGGACGTTGGACGCATAGGCTCATTCCGGATGTGGGCATATGGACCGGAAGAAAGCACGGCGAGGTGGATTTCTACATGACCCAGGCCCTTAGCGGACACGGGTGCTTCAGAAGCTACCTGAAGCGATTCGGGCACGAACGAGAGGATGGCTGCCCCTCATGTGGCAGGGGGGTCATGGAAGACGCCTACCATGTCTTCTTCGACTGTCGGCGCTTCGACCTGTCGCAGCAACCTGGAGGAGAGCCTGGAGGAGACCTTCTCACCAGAGAGAATGGTGCCACTGATGATGGAGTCGGGGCGCAAATGGGAAGCCACAGCCAAGTTTGTGGCGAAGGTCTTGAAGGAGCTGAGAACGGGGGGGAGGATTAAGCTGCAGGAGTTGGGCGAAGCATTGCTTTACAGCCGTACCGTCCAACACAACAGCATCAAGTTCCTCTAGCCCCATTAATAACTTAAATTATAGTAATGTAAATAATTGGTAGGATAAATTTAACATAAGAGAAAATAAATAAAATACGAATATAAAAAAAAAAAAAACTATTTACCTATACCGATAAACTACGTTATACTAACAAACACCCCATCTAACAGATTTGGAGGAGTAGCCCTACTAATCCACAAATGTATCCAACACTCAAAAATTAATATAAACGACGACATAGAAGCAATAGCAGTGGATATAAAATCAAAACAAAACTTTTAACTATATTCTATCTACATTTCACCCAGCAAATCCTTCTCACGCCACAACCAGAACAACGTAGTTAGCATCAACAACGAAACGGTCATGATAACTGGAGACTTCAATAGCTGGCACCAAATTTGGGGATCTACACACTCTAATTCAAGAGGTAACATAGTTGCTAAATTTATAGAACAATCGCAACTAACCCTTCTAAATGACAAGTCACCAACCCACTTCACTACACACAACACATCACAAATTGGACTATAACAGACAACCTCCATGGAAGTGATCACTTCCCAATTCTAATGGCCCTTTTCCCGATCGACAAGAGCACTAACAAAAATACAACGAATTTTAAAATAAACCAAGCAAACTGGGACAAATTTGCAACCCACACCAACAACAACAATAACCTATATCCCCCCTCAACCAACATAAACAAAGAAACTGCCCGAATCAAAAAAATTATTATGAAAAGGGCACACCTTGCAATACCACAAACCTTACCCCACAGACACACACACACAGTTCCTTGGTGGAACAAAGACCTAACAGACTTGCAGGAAAAGAAAAAACAAACCTGGAAGGCACTGAAAAGAGACACAACCCAAGAAAATATCATTAAATACCGGAAAACCAACGCACTTTTTAAAAGAGCAGTTAAAATAAGAAAAAAAGAAGCTACGTCGAAATTTACATCAACCATTCAACCTAACACACCAACAACTAAAATATGGAACAATATTCGACGATTCTGCGGGCTAAACCCTACATAACGTTACAACTAACGACAAACAAAAAATAGCCAACCTACTCGCCCAGCGTTGGTCCCAACTGTCCAAGGACTCAAACTTCAGTCAAGAATTCACATCCCACAAATACAACACAACAACACTCAACCACATCCCGTCCAAATCAGCTATGGAAATTGATAAACCTATAACCAAATTAGAACTAACGATTGCTCTCCGATCCTTTAAAGGGATAACCCCAGGTATCAATAGAATCTCATACCCAATGTTAAAGAATAGCCCACTAGCAATACAAAATAGAATACTTACCCATTTCAACCATATCTTTGAAAACTATATACCTCAATCCTACAAAACCAGCCTAATCATACCTATATTAAAAGCCCAGAAGGATAAAACTGACATAGCTTCATACAGACTCATATCACTCAACTGCTGCTTAGGGAAAACTCTGGACAACATAATTGCAAACAGACTATGGTGGTACCTAAACAGCAATAAACTCCTACACCCACACCAATATGGGTTCAAAAAAGGTAAATCGACCTCAGATAATCTGCTCTATGCAGATCACATCATTACGAAGTCGCTTAATACCAGGAAACATACCTCACTCATCTCTCTTGACTTTGCAAGAGCTTTTGACCGAGTAGGTATCCACTCATCTCTCATCTCTCTTGACTTTGCAAGAGCTTTTGACCGAGTAGGTATCAACTCAATAGTCGACCAACTAATCGAATGGAAATGTAGCCACAAAATAATAAACTACATCATAAATTTCACCAAAAATAAAAGATAGCTGTCCGAATAGGGTCAAGTATCTCAAACTTCTACCCCTTGGAAAATGGAATTCCACAAGGATCGCCAATCTCGGTAGTCCTATTCTTATCATATAGCATATAATAAACTTGCCAATATCCAAACAATATACAAAGAAATTAAATTCAGCGCATATGCCGACGACTTTCTTTTATTAGTCAATCTAAAAAATCAAAAAAAAACTACCATAAATCTTACCCATATTTTAAGGAAAATATATGATTGGGGAAGCTACTTAGGCGCATCTCTATCTCAACCAAAATGCCAACACCTACATATTTGTAGAAAACACAAATGCAACTGCACAATCACAACACAAACTCTAGCATAAAAAACGTAACATCACCCAAAACACTTGGACTAACCATAAACAATAGGTTCAACTGTAGCTCACACATAAATTCTCTCATACCATCTCTGTCCAATAAACATAACATTATTAAATGCCTAGCCGGCCACAAATTTAACTGCAACACAAGCACCCTAGAAGGGTGACCCTACTTAACATTACTAAATGAATACTCATATCAAAAATCGACTACGCTCTTTACATATAAGGATACACCCCGAAAAACTTTCTAAACAAATTAAAAACCACATTAAACGCAGCACTCAGAACAGTCCTAGGCGCCTTTCGCACTACACCAACACACAACCTACTTTATGAGGCCAACATTCCAACAATCGAGCAACAACTCGACCACCTCACAACCAAACTGTTCACAAACCTTACCCGCTCCAAAGATACACCACATCCAACTAAAAACCAACAACAAAAAATGAACCTCAACACTAGAACGAACTATAGAGAACTGTCAACTCCATAACATCCCATTCAAACCTACGAAACTATACAAGACCAAACCACCATGGCAACTACCCCAAAACATAATCAACACCTCTTTGCACAACTACAAAAAAACCAACACGTCATCTGATACATTCCAGAAACTTTTCTTTGAAATTAAAGAAACCTACAAAAACCACACATTTATCTACACGTACGGATCTAAAATAAATTTAAACACTGCCTTCGCTGTAACCACTGAAACAGAAGTTTTGCGGTACGGGATTTTACCGCCCTGCTCATCCATCCTAACAGGAGAAATGACACTTATACACGCCTAATGAAAACATAACGGACATAAATAAAATGCTAAAAAATATACTTATACAAGAAAAAGAAACTTTAATAAATAAATGCAACACATGGTACAAAAACATTAACACTAACAACACTCACATATCAGCACTTTCTAAAATACAACAAGAAGAAATTAGCAGAATTGACCAAATTAAATTTATAAGACTTCGGCTAGGACATACAAGCATAACACACAAGCACCTCCTCGACCCCAACACCCCACGCAACTTCTATCGCTGTCAATCTTCAACCCCCACAAACATGGAACACATCTTAGATTCCTGCTAAAATCTACTAAAAAATCGGCCAGCAACTGAGTATCTTAAGAACCCAAAAGATAACCCAAAACTAACAGCAGAAAACATTAAAGCAATCATCAAATTCCTAAAAGAAACCAATTTATACAACGAAATTTAAAATTAAAATAAAAATACTGTTAACTTAGCTAATTATAAACATAACTAAATAGTTAAAACATTTAGTCGAAAGCCTCGTAGCTAGCACTACACCCCTAAACTGTTAGTCATAGTTTTGTAAACTGTACTATCATATCCAATAAATAAATAAAAAAAAATTAATAATAAATATTTGTTGTTTTTATTATTGACGTACCATGAACCACAGTACCAGGAAAACGAAAAAGGGAGATTAAAGGGAGCGTTTAATGGGGGTTAGTAAACTGCAAGGAATATAGATAAGAATCTCTACTGAGCGACAATATTCGTCCGTAGAGCGTTATGCGGCAACTACGTCAAACTTGAACTCACGGGAGTAACGGTAGGTCCCGGAGTCGAAGTCAAAGACCGTAAATAGTCTTGACTAAATTTACCTGGATTCTGCAAGGGACTGCTCGGGTTGGCCAGACGCTTGCGGTGATTAGGCTGGAGTTAATGTGCTTGAAGTCCTGGGGTGGTTTTCCTCAAGAACCGGTGGTATGGTGGTTCGGCTGATTCCTTATCAGCCGGTCCTACTGGCGGTCCGTTTCACGGGAGCAACACTCGAAGTAGGTTAGATAGCGCGGGGTCTGCTGGTGGTCCGTTTCACGGGAGCAACACTCGAGCTAGACTGGTATGCCGCGGGGTTTCCTCGTGGTCCGTTTCACGGGAGCAACACTTGGAGTAGTTAGGTAACGCGGGGTCTACTGGCGGTCCATTTCACGGGAGCAACACTCGAAGTAGACTGGTATGCCGCGGGATCAACTCGTGGTCCGTTTCACGGGAGCAACACGCGAAGTAATAAGGTGACGCGGGGTCTACTTGTGGTCATTTTCACGGGAGCAACACTAGAAGTAGACTGGTATGACGCGGATTCTACTTGTGAACCGTTTTACACAGGATCACTCGAAGTAGGTTGATTTTAAGTGCCGTGGTTCATACACTGAGTAACGAGACGATTGACTCTGATTTCGGAACTGTCTTTATTTCAGAAGAACAACTCTTATATAAGATGCTAAATTAAAAGGTCAATGTTATGGACGTGCTAAAACTAACAGGGTCACCCACCTCTGAGTCTGCTGACTCAGATTGTTTGTTAATGTACTGCTTGCGCATTTCGGCTTAGCTGGCTGGTTTTTACTTGCATCGGTCAGTCGGTCATTCTTCCCGTAATTCTGCTTTCGGCGCCGTCTACTAGTGCTGGATTAATAGGTTGGATATAGTTTTATGCTTATTACTAATTGTTTATAGGTGAGAAAATCGGTTAGTGGGTTTGTATATTGCGACATGCTAATGCATATTGATTGGATCAAATTACTAAGTGTGCATATAGGGTAGTAGGTCTTGGCACTAGGTGCCAACATTCTCCCTCCCCATTAAGGGACTCAATCCAATGCGGCTGTGCGTTGTTGTTGAACCGTCTCAGTGAACCAATGTGTACCCTTGCACTAGAACAAATTGTGGATCTTAAAACTAGTTACTAACTAGTTACTCTAATGTTAATAACAAAAAAATTTTGCTTCATGTGGGTGAGATCTCCAACATTGATACGATACCAACGATAATTCTATCCGGCCTGTTGTCTCCTTCGCCTTGTTGCGCGCCCTCGTAACCATTCTCCTTGGGCATCCCATGAAGTACTAGACCTTCTTTCTGGTTGGTCAGTGCGTATACAGGACTCTTGGTCCTCTCTTGACGTTGCTTCTAGCTCCCCTTTGGAGATGCTTGTCACCCATGCCAGATAGGAGGTGACTTCAACTTCTTGACCTTCCTTGGTTACTGGCCAATGCACTCTGTGCTCTTCAGATGTGAGTTGACAACCTTGGGCTTGTGGTTTGGGGTCCGTCTGCGGCTCTCCTTGTTGATCTTGTCGTGGCTCGTTAGCTTCTTGTTGATCCGCAATGAGTGGGGAACTATGTACTCTTCCGGATTTTACTATTTGCTCCTTGCCGATGCACGCAATCAAACCTTGTCGTGGCTCGTTAGCTTCCGGTGTCCAAGCCGTCGTATTACCGACGACTTGTTCTGCCTTGATATTCGGAGCTGATTCCGGTCGCACTGGCCCCATCGCAATCCATCCAAGCGCGGTAGTTTTTAGTAGTGGTTGTCCTTCTCCCAAATATGTCTGTTGTGGCCTCATAAGCTGGGAGATGATTTCGGCGCCCAACAACAGATCAATATTCTGGGGCTGCGTAAATTCAGGATCGGCTAAGCGCAACTGAGGTGAGATGTTTCTTGGCGCTTGAATAGGGTGGGATGGTTGATTGGGCATTATTTCCGGTAGTACAACGACGTTGATTTGATCTTCGAAGTCAGTGGTTAATGATGATAGGGTCACCACAGCCTTTTTTCGTGATGTTTTAGTTGTTCCTCCCAGTGCAGCGATATTCAGGGTTGATGGCTCCAATTTTAGTCCAAGTGTGTCAGCCATTCTTCTGGTGATTATGTTAATCTGTGATCCAGAATCTAGGAGTGTGCGGCATTGCTGATTGGTTCCGGCTGGTCCATGTAATGCCACTTGGGCGGTTGGTAACAGAACGGTGGGCTTATCTGTAAGCACGGCTGTGGCTGAATACACGTGATGAACTGGATCGAAGTGGAGCAGCCGACGTATTTTTCTGCATTTTTACTTGACTGGTTGCCTGACGCTCAAGATATTCTAACATCTGCTTCAGAGATTGTCGATTGGTTGGATCGGTGACGGCTAGTTCTAGAGATGACAGCGTGTGTGGGTCCAGTCTTTCCTCAATGATGTGTATCAAGATTGGGTCCCAGTTGTCTTTTGACACCTTGAGTGCGTCGAGAGTGGCGACCGTTCGGAGCACGGTATCATGTAAGCTGCGCAGCTGGTCCGCTGATCCATTTGTTCTGGGGTGTCCGAAAAGCTCTTGGATCGCGGATTTAATCAACAGCCGTTCATTGTGGTACCGATTCTTTAGTCGTTGCCATGTATCCTGGTAACTGGTCTGTCCGCCAATCGACGTTGCGATTAGGTTTTGTGCTTCACCTGTTACATGATTCTCCAAATGACGGAATTTTACTGCATCGCTGTAGTCTTGATTGTGGATGCATTCCGTAAAAATTTCGTAGAATCGTAGCCAATGCCGGTAGTCTCCGTCAAACTTTGGAATTTCTACTGGTGGTATTACAAACGGAGGTGCAATCGCGGGTTTTTGTGTTGATGCTGAAATTGATTGCGATTCTTCGCTCAAAAACGAAAAGTGTTCTGCTCGTACAACCTGAAATCTGTCATCGGTGTGTCCATCATTTTTTATGGCTGGTTCCAGGTCGATGAGATCATGGTATCCCGTGACGATTTCCTTCCATAGCTCCTTCATGTGTTGTCTGATGTGTGTGGACACTTCCCGTCCTTCGGTGCGGTTGCACAGAAAATCTTCCATATCGTCTAATCGTCCTTCATGTCTTCGTTTTAACGACGTTAATAGAAGGTCTTCTCCCTCGTTTCCTCGTGATGATTGTGCCTTTGGCTCGAGATTTTCGCCTGTTTTCCGGAGCCTTTGTGACGGGCCTGACACTGATGGGATTCGATCCGAAAATATTGCTTCATATTTTTTTACAAGCTCTTCTAGTGCTTTGGCCTTTGTGAAATACTCATTCTCAGGACTTAGTGCTAGCTCATGGAGCTTGACATCATTTTTTTTAAACTAGGTCCATGAGTGAGTGAGCTGTCTGAGTCTCTCCTCGAAGTATCCTCCCTTGAGTTTACGCTCTGCGGAGTCCTTAGTGAAGTTTCTTATTAGCCTTTGGATGACTATGTTGCTTTCAATTTGCTCATCAATGAGCATTTGGATTACGGGGTCTGATTCTGATCCCATTGTTGCAATGTATCTTTCTTTTTTTTTTTTTTTTTTTTTTTNTGTTGAGTTAAATTGCGTTGAGGTTTGTGTTCAAGTTGTGATCCTAAAGGATCACGTCGGGGTCACCAAATGTTCGTCCGTAGAGCGTTATGCGGCAACTACGTCAAACTTGAACTCACGGGAGTAACGGTAGGTCCCGGAGTCGAAGTCAAAGACCTTAAATAGTCTTGACTAAATTTACCTGGATTCTGCAAGGGACTGCTCGGGTTGGCCAGACGCTTGCGGTGATCAGGCTGTAGTTAATGTGCTTGAAGTCCTGGGGTGGTTTTCCTCAAGAACCGGTGGTATGGTGGTTCGGCTGATTCCTTATCGGCCGGTCCTACTGGCGGTCCGTTTCACGGGAGCAACACTCGAAGTAGACTGGTATGCCGCGGGATCAACTCGTGGTCCGTTTCACGGGAGCAACACGCGAAGTAATAAGGTGACGCGGGGTCTACTTGTGGTCCGTTTCACGGGAGCAACACTAGAAGTAGACTGGTATGACGCGGATTCTACTTGTGAACCGTTTTACACAGGATCACTCGAAGTAGGTTGATTTTAGAGACGATTGACTCTGATTTCGGAACTGTCTTTATTTCAGAAGAACAACTCTTATATAAGATGCTAAATTAAAAGATCAATGTTATGGACGTGCTAAACCTAATGTTAATGCCAGGGTCACCCACCTCTGAGTCTGCTGACTCAGATTGTTTGTTAATGTACTGCTTGCGCATTTCGGCTTAGCTGGCTGGTTTTTACTTGCATCGGTCAGTCGGTCATTCTTCCCGCTGATATGCTGATTCTGCTTTCGGCGCCGTCTACTAGTGCTGGGTTAATAGGTTGGATATAGTTTTATGCTTATTACTAATTGTTTATAGGTGAGAAAATCGGTTAGTGGGTTAGTATATTGCGACATGCTAATGCATATTGATTGGATCAAATTACTAAGTGTGCATATAGGGTAGTAGGTCTTGGCACTAGGTGCCAACAGACAATAGAAGCAACATTGTAAAAGATAAAGAAGCAGAGCAGAGATATGTTTGGAAGAAAATTAATAAAATTATTCTTTTAACTCCAAATATATCACTGCATACGCATGTACTGCATGCGGTACGGATATGTTTGAAATGTAAAAATTAGTTTTAACAAGAAAGAAAAGCTTACTTCGGGTGGAGCCGAAGTTTATATACCCTTACAGTTAAGTCGGAGTCCGCTAAGTGGCGACACGCATATTTTACTTAGCGGACTATTATTAAATATATCGAGGATCGTATATAGTCGGCCGATCCTTATGAAATTGGGCATATCGAATTTTTTTGCCCAAAGAGGAATCCATTGGAACTCCCATCAGTTATATGGCAGCTATAGGATATAGACGGCCGATACTTATGAAATTTGGCAGATCGTGTAAGTTTGACCACATTAGAATGCATAGAAAGTCCAATCTTTCTAACTTGAAAAACAACGAAGTTGTGGCATTTCTGATCAATCAGTTATATGGCAGCTATAGGATATAGTCGACAGCTATAGGATATAGCCGATCCCGGCCGTTCCGACTTATATACTGCCTGCAAAGGAAAGAAGGGTGTGTGCAAAGTTTCAACTAGATAGCTTTAAAACTGAGAGACTAGTTTGCGTAAAAAAAGACAGACGGACATGCTCATATCGACTCAGAAGGTGATCCTGATGAAGAATATACATAATTTATAGGGTCGGAGATGTCTCCTCCACTGCGTTGCATAATAATATCCTCTGAAAGGGTATAAAAATATAAATAAGTTAAAATAAACACCGGATTGTCCGGACACCGGAGCACGTCCGTTCGCTTTAAGATAAAGAGAGGACAAATATAATATATATATACAAATATATCATATTCTCTAGAATAACGAAAGTTTTGAAGTCAAACCGAAAAAGCTCGTTACAAAATCGCAAGCTCGATAAGGTTTAACAACTTCCCAACCAATACTAATCCGAAAACAAAACACAAATTCATTCATCTATAAAGGTATAAACGTGCTTGCCCTCTCGGTTGACAGGCGGTGAATCCCAATCGGTATGATTTGCATTGTTATCACCAGATGACGTAAGGGGTTAGGTTGGTTTGCACGGCCGAAAAATTGACTATTTTCAAAAATGTATTTTTATATAAAGAATGATAGCATTTCCGATCAATCAGTTATATGGCAGCTATTGGATATAGTCGGCCGATCCTTATGAAATTTTTGTACATAAGATATTTTGGTCAAATATAACATGTGTGGAAAGTCCCAACCCTCTAACTTAAAAAACACAAAAGTTATGGCATTTCCGATCAATCAGTTATATGACAGCTATAGGATATAGTCGATCGATTCCGGCCAGACAGACGGACAGACGGACATGCTCATATCGACTCAGGAGGTGATCCTGATCAAGAATATATATACTTTATAGGGTCGGAGATGTCTCCTTCACTGCGTTGCACACTTTTGACCAAAATTATAATACCCTCTGCAAGGGTACAAAATGCGATCTGTAAAAATAGCAAGGTTGTGGCATTTTCGATCATTCGGGTACATGTCAGCTATAAGATATAGTAGGCCGATCCATTTTTTGCTTAAGTTGTCCAAAATGGAATCCGTAAAAAGTCCCATCCATCTAGCTTTAAAACAACAAAGTTATGCAAATTCCGATCCTTCAGTGATATGGCAGCTTATGGCAGCGACCCTTATGTTGCAGGTAAGATATAAAAAATAAAAAAAATAGCACCAGTGAAAAGTTTTAACGCTCTAACTTAAAAAATACCAAAAGGGGTGCATATCAATTATATGGCAGCTATAGGATATAGTCGACCGATCTTCCTGCAAACAAAAGAAGTATGTGTGCAAAGTTTTAAGTCGATAGCTTTAAAACTAAGAGACTAGTTTGCGTAGAAACAGACAGTCAGACGGACACATGCTTATATTGACTCAGGAGGTGATCCTGATCAAGAATATATATTGACTCAGGAGGTGATCCTGATCCAGAATATATATACTTTATGGGTTCGGAGATGTCTCCTTTACAGCGTTGCACAATTTTGAGCAAAATTGGTTTGGTCATTGAGCCTTTTCAATGACTTTTTCCCTTTTTCCAAAAAAGCAAAAATGGGAATTATCTATTTCACAACGTCATAAAGTGTTTATTTATTTGCATATGAAATGGAGTGCCAGAAAGCTCTGATTAAGAATGCGTATGCACTGAGATAGAGAGTACAAGAGGGCCCGCCTTTTAGCATCGGACGGGCGAAAGCTCGTTAACTTAATGACAAAGATAAAATAAAGTCGAGCGGCCGAAGAGAGTCGGCTTGCAACTAACAACAGCGATAAGAAAATGATTATATGCTAAACTATAATTATTACATTTATATATATAGTGACATATTCACTCTCACACCCATCTACTAATATCCAATTACTGCATATCCAATTACTGCAGCCAAGTAAACAAATAACAAGAGCTGCGCATCATTTTTGCTGTGCAGAAAATTTAATATAAACAAATGACCGATATTCAGCGGCGATCGCGCCTTAAGCATCTTCGCTTATACAAACCAAATAATCTATAAGCTCTCTCAATGAATAAAGCGACCAACTGCACTCTCATTCTAATGTAAACAATAGACAATAGCCAAAACCAAGATTTTCATTCTCTTTGTAAATTAGTCTTAAGCTGAAATCCAATTGACACACACGAAACCTTTCTTTCGTCCCGTATAATTTTAATAAATAATAAATAACAAAACAATTTTAAAATTGGTTTTTTATTTTATTAAATACGGATCTTAGCGTTGTCCTTAGTCTTTCGACGGGACATTTATTTGACTCAAAATATAAACTATTTCAGTATATATGTTAAATTTATGTTGATTCAATTTATGCCGTGGCTGCTGCCTGACCCGAGAATTATAATACACTGCAATTTTTAAATAACCGTTTGTACAGAAACATAACTAGAGTGGTAATTACGATTTTAAGAGACACTTTTGGTGGCGCTTGATTTCCCTTTTGTTCGCACCTAGTGCCAACCTACTACCCTATATGCACACTTAGTAATTTGATCCAATCAATATGCATCAGCATGTCGCAATATACAAACCCACTAACCGATTTTCTCACCTATAAATAATTAGTAATAAGCATAAAACTATATCCAACCTACTAACTCGGCACTAATCGATGGCTCCGGAAGCAGAATCAGCATGATCAGCGGGAAGAATGACCGACTGACCGAGGCAAGCCGAAAGCAGCAGAACTTTGACCTTTCTTAGATGTAATGATATATAGTTTAGCATCTTATATAAGAGTTATTCTTCTGAAATAAAGACAGTTGCGAAATCAGAGTCAATCGTCTCGTTACTCAGTGTCTGAACCACGGCACTTAAAATCAACCTACTTTGAGTGGCTCCTGTGTAAACGGACCACAAGTAGGACCCGCGGCATACCAGTCTACTTCGAGTGTTGCTCCCGTGAAACGGACCGCCAGTAGACCCCGCGTTACCTAACTACTCCAAGTGTTGCTCCCTTGAAACGGACCACGAGGAGACCCTGCGGCATACCAGTCTAGCTCGAGTGTTGCTCCCGTGAAAGGGACCACCAGCAGACCCCGCGCTATCTAACCTACTTCGAGTGTTGCTCCCGTGAAACGGACCGCCAGTAGGATCGGCCGATAAGGAATCAGCCGAACCACCATCCCAACGGTGCTTGAGGAAACCCTACCCAGGACTTCAAGCACGCCACATCAATTCCAGCCTGATCACATCAAGTGTCTGGTCAACCCGAGCAGTCCCTTGCGGAATCCAGGTAAATTTAGTCAGACTATTTACGTTCTTGGACTACGACTCCGGGACCTACCGTTACTCCCGCGAGTTCAAGTTTGACGCTAGGGAATTCATACGCATCTGGGCTTGTGCTCGCATGAAAGTTAAAAAAATAATAAAATAATAGTTGTTAAATGAGATTAGTTTATCTCAACAAATTTCAAAACGAAAGGTGTCTGTTTATTATAAATTTTGAAAACGACGAAAAAGAAAAATACGTGCACTCGGCTAGACGTTATAATTCGATACATATTCAAAAAAAATAACTTAACCCAAACTTATCTATTGCGGCGAACGGGGCTAATTCGCAAGAGAGCGCAACTGAGCTTTTATTTATTTTAAGTCAATCTCGGACCCAACAACAAAACGAACGTCGATTGTCGTCATCAAACAATGATTCTTTTCAAACAATATGCTCTTAGTGTCCCCGAGGTATAAGGTTTTCCACAGCAATTGGGATGAGATGCCTTTATTTTGACCACAACCTAAACATTTCGTGTTAATATATCAATAATGTTACAGTTATTTCAAGCTAAGAAAATTCCCTTGACATTGAAAATATTTAATTGGTAAATTATTGTGCAGTCCTTGTCTGCCACCAGCCCTTGAAAGTCAGCTGTTCTTGAAAAGTTTCTTAATTTTGGCTTTCTCGTATTTTTAAACAGTTTGACGAATTAAAATACATTAAAATGGGAAATGTTTCGCATGGTATGTAGAAAATATTTTTATAAGTTTAATTATACATATGTGCTATTGTGAACAACTTATGTGATAGTGTTGTTATGTGTATATTCAGACAGCATTTAAATAATTTGCGGGAATTCGCGGAGGTTGAATATTTCAATAGATGCGAGCAAGGTTGCTATTCGTCGTCCTGACATTTTAAAAGTATGGCAACAAATATCATGCAAATATGACGTTTGTTTAAATAATTTAAAGAAATTTTGTGAAGAAACGCTTCGTTTGCATTTAATTAAATATCCAAGGTATCCAATGACCGCTACGGTCCAAAAATTTTATTTTCATGGTCATCAAATAATTGACATCTGTACTTCCTGCTGGTTACTTAGATGAAAACGTTACTTAGATGAAAACGCATCTAAGACTCGTAACAAATATAACAAGAGCGATAGGATAGGAAATAGGACCAGGAAAAATAGCCGAGCGAACAATTTAACCGACGCATTTCAGCCAGCTTTGGATTCTTCTGATCCTTACTTATCAAGCATCACTCTAAAAAGATTTTAAAATCACACTCACACACTGCATCCCACTGCACCCCTAATGACTTTAGACCTATAAGTCTTTCATCCTTCCTCCTTAAGACTATGGAAAGACTCTTGAGTCTCCATCTCCAACTAACCATTAACCCAAGGGACATCTCATGCTCTCAGCATTCTTACAAAAGCGGCCGATCAACAGAAACAGAAATCACTATGATCGCCGAGCGAGCGATCAACTTTAAGGAATTCGCACTTGTTGCTTTTCTAGACATAGAAGGGGCCTTCAACAACATCTTGCCGTGCTCAATAATTGATGCACTGACGGAACTTGGAATAGACGACCGATCAATTCACCTAATACGGCAGATCCTGGTCAACAGGAGTGTCGAGGCTACTCTTGGGGGTTCGACTATTCGAAGATACGTCAAGAGGGGCACCCCGCAAGGAGGTGTACTCTCACCACTGCTCTGGAACGTGGCGGTTAATAGCCTACTACGATCCTTGGAGGGTGGCGGCTGTAAGATCATTGCGTACGCGGACGATGTTGCTATTGGCTTCGTAGGGAAATACCCACAAACGCTATGCGACCTAATGACAGGGAAGCTCGAAGTTCTGTCGGCCTGGGCGCAAAGGAACGGGCTGGGAGTCAATCCGTCCTCTTGGCTCTGTCTTAGAGCTCGTGCTGTTTACCAGGAAGTACGAAATACCAAATCTAAGGCTTCCGAAACTTCTAGGGGAAACACTAGTTCTTAGTGATAGTGCGAAGTACCTAGGCATCACTCTAGACAGGAAACTGGACTGGAAGCTGAACACCGCAGAAAGGACTAAGAAAGCGGCAATAGCACTCCACAACCTGCCGCAAGGCGGTAGGCCTAAAATGGGGAATGTCCCCCAAGATAGTCAGATGGTTATACACAGCGATAATCAGACCAATCTTATTCTATGGAGTTGTAGTCTGGTGGACAACTCCTTATGCAGGGAAAGGTTTAGGAAGACGCAGCGCATGACGGAGGTCTGTATAACAGGCAGTCTACGTACTACGCCTAGCGACGCCCTAGATATCATCCTTGACCTACTACCAGTAGAACTGATAGGGGTAAAGATAGCCACTCTGGCGGCAATAAGACTGCGAGAGGCGAATGGAGTATGAATAGTTTTGGTCATACCAGACTGGACCTACATCACTTCATGCCTAAGGGGGGCACGGATTACTGCGTGCCCATCGACCAACCCACCAATAATTACAGAATCATCATCCCCTCGAGGGAGGAATGGGACGCCCGGACACCGGGACCGGAGGGCTCCATTCATATCTACACAGATGGATCAAATTTTAACGGCCGAAAGGAGTCCTTCAGACTCCCTGACCACTGCAGAGTTTTCCAGGCTGAAGTAGTAGCCATTAGGGAAGTACTGGAACCCCCAGCACTAAAGGGCAATCGGGATACAATATGCATATTTTCAGTCAGTCAAGCAGCGCTTAAAGCACTTGACGGATTCTCGTCCAACTCGAGGACAGTCAATGACTGTTGCAGATCTCTCCACGAGATGGCTGAACAGCATGACATCTACCTCATTTGGGTTCCCGGTCACAGGGACCACGAGGGAAACTGCGCTGCAGACGAACTAGCTAGGGCAGGGACTACCTACCCTCTCCTACCGTAGAAAGAATTAGTGGGCATACCCTTGGCTACTTGCAGACTAAAGTGCAGGGTGTTTTTTGACCTGGCAGCCAATAGGAAATGGAGAAATCTCCAGACCTGGCCGACACGCTCTCAGAAAAGATCAGCGAGACTTATTGCTTTCACCAGACCAGACTGCAGCCTAGCGATTGGGGGTAGCACTTAGGTAAAACCTTTGCCCCAGCGGTAACACAAGGAGCCCTAGCGGCTCAAGTGGAAGAGGGGGGGTCTTCTATTACCCCCTAGCATAACCGCCATATCCTAACCTACTTATCAAGCATCACTCTAAAAAGATTTTAAAACACACTCATTGCCAAGTAAAGTTATTGCACTTTCATCATCTCCAAAACCGGAACATGCTGCAAAAGTACATAGTGTTGAAGACGAGCTTACAAGTATACCATACTATGGTACGTTTATATTAATAAAAGTTATTTTTAAGATTTCGTTAATTAAGATCGTAAATATGCAAAAATATTAAGATATATAAATTTTTTAACAATTGTGGATAAAAAAAAATGCAGAAAAAACAAGAAAGGAAAGCTAACTTCGGGCGGAGCCGAAGTTTATATACCCTTGCAGTTGAGTCGCAGTCCGCTAGGTGGCGCCACGCATCTTATATTATTACAGGCGGAGCCGAAGTTTATATACCCTTGCAGTTGAGTCGCAGTCCGCTTGGTGGCGCCACGCATCTTATATTATTAGATATATAGCGGATCGTTAATAGTTGGCCGATCCTTATGAAATTTGGCATATCGAATTATTTTGCCAAAAGAGGAATCCATTGAAACTCCCATCCCTCTAACTTGAAAAACAACGAAGTTATAGCATTTCCGATCAATCAGTTATATGGCAGCTATAGGATATAGTCGACTGATCCCGGCAGTTCCGACTTATATACTGCCTGCAAAGGAAAGAAGGGTGTGGGCAAAGTTTCAACTCGATAGCTTTAAAACTGAGAGACCAGTTTGCGTAGAAACAGACAGACGGACAGACGGACAGACGGACATGCTCATATCGACTCAGGAGGTGATCCTGATCAAGAATATATATACTTTATAGGGTCGGTATAAAGTATATATACTTTATACCTTCACTGCGTTGCACACTTTTGACCAAAATTATAATACCCTCTGCGAGGGTATAAATATTACAACATTAATATGAATTTTATATATTCTGCAGTTCTATTATGTGGGAATAATTCGAAATTCACAAATAATATAAGCAGCAAAATTCCTCAAAATTTTCCAAAACAACTTTCTAGCTTTAAAATTACGGTTGTGGCCAAATTAAGGGCATTTCATCCAATTGTGCAATTTCTGCAAAGGGAGTCGTGCCGGTCCTCTGACGACACCGGCGATTCTGTCACATGCTCTACGAAACATACCATCCCGACGGCAAAGCAAACGGCTTGACAGGAATTCTTGTAAGAAACCCTATTAAACACCCCTACCATAAAGAATTTGCATAGATTTACGATAAGAATAACATTGATAACCTATTAAGTAAAACTGCAGTTTACTGATGCCCTCGGTTCACCATATCTGCAGGCGAATTCATGCCCCTTTTCAACTCACTAAGAGATCATTTTGAAGCAGCAGGAGACTATAGCAGCAAGAAATCTCTCTACAGGGTAAACAGCTCTACCAAAAAATCCAAAAGTAAAGTGACCCGTCAGACCCTAACATAATACCAGATTCAATCGACACCGTAATCACCAAAAATATTCCATGATATCAGGTTACCGCCGAATGTATCGCAAATCTTTCGTCTAACCCGTTCTAATCAACCTACACCGTGATCCATAATACGCAGAACAACCATTTAGGATGACTTACGTCAATAATGTTAAGTATATAGTTGTATATATAGAGTCTTGTGATTTTCATAATTGGTGGAGGGCGGTGTCTATTAATATCAATATTTTAATAGGTTATGGGCCCAGACCATGCCTAATAGAAGTTAAATCAATAAGAGTAGTTTTTTTTTGTAAATACACATATGCCGTAGCAGATTCTTGTGAAATTCGTTTTTTTTCTGCGAAGTCTCTATACCATTGCAACGTGTGGTGAAATTAGTTTTGATTTTTTTTTTAAATTCTTGTGTGCGTGTGTATAGGTGATAGAAGAAGTAATGGAGAAATTGAAGCGAAACATAAAACCGTTTAATGAAGAGAAGTACTCCGTATGGAAGTTTTGAGTTCGCTCATTGCTTGCAGAATTAGATATTCTTAAAGTTGTAGATTAGGAGAAGCCTGATAGTGAGGAATCAAATTGGGTCAAGGATAATAGAAGTGCAAAGGGTGTGCTCATCGAGCACTTAAGTGATTCGTTCATAAATTTTGCTTTTAAAATCTAGTGACGTTTTACTATTAAATTTTTTAATTGTGTTTGATGAACTAATTAGTGAATTGTTAGCTGCAGGCGCCAAGATTGAGGAAATGGATAAAGTGTCACATCTATTACTCACACTACCTTCGTCATACAATGGCGTCATTACAGCAATCGAAACGATGTCCGAGGAAAACTTGACTTTAAGTTTCGTTAAGAATAGGCTATTAGATCATAAAATTAAAGTAAGAAGTGATCAAAAGGATACAAGCAAAAAGGTTATGAAAGCGGTAGCTCAAAATAATAACAATAATTTTAATAAAAATAAACAAAAGTATCCTTTTAAGAACAGAGTGACAAAATCAGTAAGCGAAAGTAGACGTAAGCCATTTGGCAATATTAAGTGTCACAACTGTGGTAGTGTAGGGCATATTAAACGAGATTGTTATCACCTTAAAAGAATAATAAATCTAAATAAAAATAATAATACAAATGAAAAAGAAAACGACAATAGGTAAGCTCAAACCACCACATCATATGGAGTTGCATTCATGTTAAGCAACTGTGTCACGGATAAATACTGTGTCACGGATCGTGGATTTTGGTGCGAGTGACCACTTAATAAATGATGATTCTCTGTATGCTGATTATATGGACCTGAATCCGACATTAAAGATCTCTGCGGGTAAGCAAGTCCAATTCATTTATGCCAGCGTGGTGTCGTACGATTACAGAATGATTATGAAATAACACTGGAGGATGTGCTGTATTCCGAGGAGGCTGCTGGAAATCTCATATCGGTCAAACGACTACAAGAAGCTGGTTTGACAACCGAGTTTGACAGTGATGGTGTCACCATATCGAAGAATGGAATGACAATCAAAAAGGATTCAGATTGCAACCATAGATTGCTTGTAAAGAATCCAACAATTATAGATTATGGCACGAGAGGTTTGGGCGCATTAGCAATGCTAAGCTATTAGAAATAAAGAAGAACAATTTATTCAATGACACAAGCCCTATTAATATAATAGTTTAAAGTTATCAGAGCAAATTTTTGAATTTTGTTTGAGCGGAAAGCAAGCTAGGCTTCCGTTTAACCAATTAATTAAGGATAAAAAAAGGATAAAAGACATATTACGCGACCCTGTTAATAATACATTTTTACGTGTGTGAACCTATCACACCAGTTTCTTTAGATCACAGCAGTGCACAATTAGATAAAAGATTCAGGGGTGAAGCAGTGTTGACTGCAACAAACCTAATTAATAGAATTCCAAGTAGAGAACTAGTAAATAAAAAGAGGACGCCATATGAGATAAGGCATTATAAAAAGCCAAACTTAAAATACTTGAAAGTACTTGGTTCAACCGTATATGTGCATAATAAGCACAAAAACGGTAAATTTGATGATAAATCAAAGAAAAGTATCCTTGTAAGATACGAAGCAAATGGTTAGAAATTATGGGATGCTATTAATAGAAAATTCATTGTAGCTAGAGATGTTGTTGTCGATTAAACCAATGTGATTAATTCTAGAGCCATCAAAATGAAAGTTTCCCGAATGATAGTAAGGAAAATAATAGCTTCCCGAATGAAAGTAAGGAAAGTGAAAATATCCCGAATGATAGTACGGAAAATGAGAATATCCTGAGAGTAAGGAAAATGAAAATATCCTGAATGAAAGTATGGAATGTGAAGGAGAGAAATTTCCGAATGAGAGTAGGAAAAGAAAGCAAGTTGATTCTCTAAATGAAAGTAAGAGAGACCTTGATGGCATTGACAAGAATAGGAATGATGTTGTAACAAATAGAAGAAGTGAAAGGTTACAGAAAAGGCCATATATATCATAAAAAGAAGATATACTTAAATAAATTTTTTTTAAATGCTCATGCAATTTTTAATGATGTCCAAAATAGTTTCGATGAAATTAAAAGTAGAAGCGATAAAAGTTGTTGGGAAGAAGCTATAAAAGCTGAACTGAGTGCTCATGAGTTAAACAATACTTGGACAATAACAAAGAAGCCTAAACATAAAAATGTTGTTGATAGTAAATGGGTATTTTCTGTCAAACATGACGAAATGGGAAACCCAGTTATATACAAAGCTAGATTAGTAGCTCGAGGTTTTACTCAAAAATATCAAATCGATTATGAGGAAACATTTGCCCCTGTTGCCAGAGTTTCAAGTTTCCGATTCCTGCTATCATTAGCAGTGCAATATAATTTGAAAGTCCATCAAATAGATGTTAAAACAGCCTTTTTAAAGGGTGTGTTAAAGGAAGAAATTTACATGAAACTTCCTCAAGGTGTGTTGCGTGACGGTGATAATGTGTGTAAGCTAAATAAGGCAATTTATGGGCTCAAACAAGCAGCTAGATTCTGGTTTGAGGTTTTTGATAAAGTTCTAAAAGAATGCGATTTTGTAAACTCCCAGGTGATCGCTGTATATATACTCTAGATAAAGGGAACATTAGAGAAAATATATATTTTTTATTATATGTTGATGATGTGGACATATCCAAAGACTTTACAAATAGGATGAATAATTTAAAAAAAATTTTTAGTGGAAAAGTTTAGAATGACTGACTTGAAAGTTATACGACACTTCATAGGCATACGAGTAGAAATATGCGAAGATAAAATTTTGTTGAGCCAATCTGCCTACATTAAGCAATTTATAGATAAATTTAATATGAGTAATTGTAATCCGGTCAATACCCCTCTATTATCAAAGCTAAATTACGATGCGCTTAACTCAGATGAAAGCTGTAGCGCACCATGTCGAAATCTTATTGGATGCCTAATGTACGTAATGCTATGTAAAAATAATTCAGAGCTATTGAAATGTTTAAAAAAGGTCCACAGATATTTGAAGGGTACCATTGATTTGAAACTGGTCTTCAAGAGAAATGAGACGTTTCAAATATATATGTTGGTCGTGTTGATTCTGACTGGGGGGGAATGATAATGATCTAAAAAACCCAAAATGTTATCTATTTAATATGTTCGAATCAAATTTAATTGCATCTAATTAAATTTCATTAATCAAATAGCAGATGTCTTCACCAAGCCATTACCAGTGGCCACTGGGACTACATAAAGATACAGATATCTAAATGAACGTCGATGGTGTAAATGGATTTTGTTTTCTTTAAATCTCAATATTATACATTTAACTTTATATCAATAAGTCCTTGAATATTACTTTGAATATTCGACACTGAAGTCGTCATATAAATTTTAAATTTAACGGTTATGAATATGAATATTACTTTGTAAAAAAATTAGTTAATAAGTACGGGTTTTCCTGGGTTTTTCCCCGTACCCTTGCAGCAAATGCTGGATCAAATTGCACCCCGAAATTCACACCAACCACATTAGAATAAGTATAAATGAACTATAATTTGAAAACTTATGGATGTTATTTTTGATTGGGGCATGTTGGAATACCCCTATTCAACTATCAAAAATACCATTTATCGATATATATAGATTTAAGTTTTTCTAATACTGAACGTCTGGTCACTCTGAAGTGCCATTTTTATACCCTTGCAGAGGGTATTATAATTTTGGTCAAAAGTATGCAACGCAGTGAAGGAGACATCTCCGACCCTATAAGGTATATATATTCTTGATCAGGATCACTTTCTGAGTCGATATGAGCATGTCCGTCTGTCTGTCTGTCTGTCGGTTTCTACGCAAACTGGTCTCTCAGTTTTGGAGCTATCGAGTTGAAACTTTGCTCACATCCTTCTTTTCCTTGCAGGTAGTACACAATTAGGAACGGCCGGGATCGGTCGACTATATCCTATAGCTGCCATATAACTGATTGCTCGGAAATGCCAAAACATTGGTGTTTTTGTTGAGTTGGAGGATTGAGACTTTCCACACATATTATATTTGGCCAAAATATCTTGTCTACAAAATTTCACAAGGATCGGCCGACTATATCCTATAGCTGTCATAGATCGATCGGTTTGATGTTAACTTTGATGTTTTTTAAGTTAGAAAGATGGGACTTGGTACGGATTCCATTTTGCGCAAAATAATCTTATTTGACAAATTTCATAGGGATCGGCCAACTACATCCAATAGCCGCTATATAACTGAACGATCAGAAATGGCACAACTGCAAGGGTACATATATCAACTTCGGCTCCGCCCGAAGTTAGCTTTCCTTTCTTGTTTTCTCTTACTGTTCTTGCTTGATCGAGAACACATGTGGTGTGGTGTTGAGCAGAGGATAATAAATTGAACAAGTGAATACATAGAGGATCTTGTGTTTTTTATAATTGATGTAGGGCGGTGTCTATTAATATCAATATTTCAATAACTTATGTCAAAAGAAACAAGATCAGATAATGCGCTCAAATAGTATGCACAAGCTCTTAGAGTCATATCTGTACGAGAAGAAATTCGTATTAAAATGTAATTCTGCTACGCCGATATTCTTGATCAGGATCAGGATCACCCCAGTTTGTTTAAAGCTATCGACTTCAATCTTTCTTTTGCTCGCACAAATGAATTGTTCTGAATTTCTATTGCTAAGCTTTCATTTACTTGCAATTTTGGCACTGATTTGAGCGGCGGCGAGTTTAGGGTTAGATTGAACCCCAAAATAAAAATTTGGAAATAAGTTGAAATCGAACCGTGAAATCTGCTATTTATTCGGCAGCAAAAATTATTAATAGCGTAAACTTATAAATGTATATATATATGGGTGTATTTCAGAAAGATGGGACTTGGTACAGATTCCATTTTGGGCATAGTAATCCAATATAACTGTCATTCATATAACTGGACGATCGAAATTGGCATAACTTTCATATTTTTTGGGCAATCTAATCCGATTTGTCAAATTTCATAAACATCGTCTGACTATATCCCATTGCTGCCATATAACTGAACGTTCGGAAAATGGCACAACTTTGCTATTTTTAAAGATACTTGGGGCTTTTTCCAACATTTTTATTAAAAAAATGTATTTTTATTATTATATATTTATTTATTATTATATATATACTATCCGATATACATATATATAATACTTTTGCTCCGCCCGAAGTAAGTTTTCCTTTCATAGTTTTTTGATTTTGGGTCATGAATGCGGATTCAGCTCTGAAATCGAGATCTGAATCAGGACGTGACCTATGTATACATTAGCGACGCGACATTATTAACGTTAATAACAAAAGCCCTTTTATACATTCGTAAATGAAATCATCATCGCCAACGTTGTAGACCCGATTCGGTGCGACTTCCTACCCTTGCTTGCGTTCAAAATGCCTTGCGGCAGGGCTGCCAGCAACTCTATTCTATCATTGTAAAAACTTTGGGGCGAAATCCCTACTGCCAGTGAACAAAACTAAATAACTAATACTGTTTATATATGTATATATTAAATGTACATAAGTATATAAATTAAGTTAATATATTAATTAAATTAATATATTACTGCTTCAGTAGCCGAGTTGCTCTTATTAGTGTTCCTCACCTACCTCGTAGATTTACGACGATTATGTCGCTGCATTACAGCAAAATTCGGAGAAGTTATCTATGCAGGTAAAGGAAGTACTTTCTGTCTATGGAGACAATGTCAATGTGTAACAATTCCCTCACATGAGAAGGGATTGGTGTCTCTCCTATATCGTGTTTACTCGGGTGTCTATCATATTTGGCCCTGGCGCATGTTTTGAAATTGGTTACAATTTTGTTTGCCAGTTTAGCCATTTTCGGTGAGTAACTGCTTCACGTTTTCTTGGGCTGCTCTATGGCCCCTGTTATGGGATTTCTCTCCTCTCGTCAACTGCAATAATATCTGTCTCTATTTTTGCAGTGCCAGAACTCTGTGGCCGGGAATGCACGGACCAGTTCGTCGTGGACCATTGCAAGTGTGTGTAAGTCAGAATGTATTGCATTCACACTTTTGGGGACGACTGTGTCTGTGTGTTTCGATGGTATGAGTGAGCGAGCGCTCACTGTGAATCGTAGCTGCACTGGACTCAGCTGCTTGCTCTCCCTCTGCATTAAGCTGTTGTCTGCATAGAGCATCAGGAACTAAATTCTCTTTTCCGGGTTTATAAAACATTCGCACGCCGCTTTCGTCGATTTGAACTTTCCATCTTTTAATCTTTGCGGTGGGATTTGAATCCGACACTGCATTGGTTAAAGGTTGATGGTCGGTGTTATGTTCTTCACTGCGTATAGGTAATGCCACAATTTGGCTAATGCCCATACAATCGCATAGTTAACCTCCCTGTCCTTCAATGTCTTCGAGATCATTTTAATAGGACGACCTTCTTGGGAAAACACAATGTCATAGGCTGAGGCATCAGTCGTTAGATCAAATGCCTTCTTGTAATCCGGATATCTGTGAATGACATCCTTAGACGCCAATTTGTTCCGCAATTTATATGAAGCTTTTAGCTTCTTTTCAGAAAACTGCACTGGGATATTTCTGGATTTATACTAGATACACTCTTTTTCCTCATTTAAGATTTCGAAAATAGGCCTTTATGAAGCATCTATAGTAATTTGCTAGACCTAAAAATGACCTTACCTCAAACATTCTTTGGCTCAAGAAATTCCATTACTGCCTTTACCTTCTCTGGTGACAATAAACCCGAGAAATTTAAGTTTTACAAAAATAAAGGAGATTTCATGTTTGCATCGTATAGGCTCTTTAGAACCCAGTCTTCGTGCTTGATGTGAGAGTTTTCGTCTTCCGAATAAATTATGACGTCGTCGACAAAGACATAGCAAAACTTGCCAATTTTCTCTTTCAGGATATCGTCAATAGTTCTTTGGAAAATGATGGCCCCATTTTTTAGCCCAAAAGGGAGTCTTCGAAATTCATATTTACTGTTTACCGAGAAAGACGTTTTTTCGCCGTCTTTTTCAACGAGAATGATTTGATGATAGCCGGACTTTAAGTCCAGCGTTGTGAAGTACTTGGCTTTGCCCAATATCATTGAGATGCTTGGCATGGGAAACCTGTCGGACACCGTTCTTTTGTTTAGCTTGCGAATGTCTATCACAAGTCGCATTTTTCGATTACCCGCCACATCGGTTTCTTTCTTGTCCAAAACCCATATTGGGTTGTTATAAGAGGAGACAGATTTCTGAATTATGCTGTTTTTGAGCAGGTCTTGGACTTCCTTATTGACGAAATCCGCAATAACCGGAAAAATTAGGCATCGTTTGGATCTGCAAAGGATTTTTGATGCAAAGGATGACAAGTCCGGTGGTATGAAGAAAGTCGTTTTTATGTTGAATAGGCGGACGAAGCATTTGTTTGTTATGGTAGTTTCGCAGTGAATTGAGGGAATGGAAAAAGGGGAATCCACTGAGCGGACACCCCGCAACACCTTGTGGGGTCGGATAAAGTTCTTGGATGCACCAGTGTCGATTAGAAACTTCAACTCCACCCCCGCTACTCTTCGTCTTTTCCTTGTCACGTCGGAAGCACTACGGTCGTAAGCCTTCCCTCTTCCTTTTCCTCCGCCAACAGGAAAAGATTTCTGTTGGCGACCTTGCTTTTTTCGTTCGGTCTACGCTTCCTATCTTCTTGATTTTTTGCGAAGGTAGCCGCAAAAGCGTACCTCTCGTGATTCGCCTTAGGCCTGATATGAACACACACAGGTTTTCACACAGGTGCTTACTTTATTAGTTATCATGCTTACACTTTTACAGTTACAGTTACAACAATGCTTAATTTATTGGTTAACAAGATGAGCTTTTTCTCTACCTCGTCATAATACTGCAATAAGTTTAGTCCCCTTGTCCTAAGGTTCCTAATTCATGCTCGATGACGTGCATCGACCGTTTGTCAGTGTATGTAAAATCGAGGCGACTTATTATCGCTTCGTAATTAAATACCGTGCCAAAGGAGGATAGTACTGCATCGGAAGGACACCTGATTTGACTTCTAATTATGATGACGGCCTGGTAGTGGCGTGAGCTGCCATCGGACCGACGGCAACACTTTTGCCTGGCAAAGTTATGAACAACAAAATAAAATTAAATATTATATAAGACGAAAAAAATAAACCCTTTCTGCTTTTAAGTTGGTGTAAAAAAACTTATTATTTTATGTAATTAATTTATTTTTATATGTACTTTTGCATTTTTTTTTTGGACACCTGATTTAGTGTAAAACTCTTTTCTGCTAACTCTTTTCTACCATATGAGTCGCAATCAACTTCTGAACTGGCATCAGATTAAAATCACTTTTTAACGAGGAGTTAAAATCATTCGTTAATTTTTTTATTATTAGCCCTTCTATCGCTTCTATACAAACACAATTTTGTTTGTGGCCCGACCGCGTATAACTTGGATATGCAAATATGTAAATATGAGTATTTACGGCTGGTGCCTATTACATTGGGTTTGATATAGTTTTAATATTATTGAGAATGAAAATTTCATTCTAAATCTATTTCTGAAAACAAAAAAATTTTAATAGTTCGAAACTATCTGTCTATTTTCTATCTATGCATATCTAATAGGATATAGGCCATTTTGGTAAGCGCAGCGAGTAACAAGCATGTAGTTCAGCCACGCAAGCCTTACGACCAAATCGATGTAAGTACAATACCTTTAACCTTAAAAACCTTAAATAACAACTTTGGCTGCTGGCGAAGTTGTGATTTCTTTCTCGTTTATAGATGAGAATCTTTTTTTACTTATTTTTCTCATAGTAAAACTTACCTCTCTAGCAAAAACTCCACGTAGTCGACTTTGAATAATAATGGCACTTCTCCTCATTCTTAAAAACCGAATTCTTAGTTTCCATCCTCTATATGAATGTTGAATAATTAGTACAGCTTTCTTAATTCGTAGATACGACTTAAAACAAACAAACTTTTTCCAATGTTTTTGTATAGTGACTGCATTTCTGTATATAATTTGCTTTCGTCTATCTTCCAATAATTGATATGCCACGTTTCTTAAGAAAACCTTTGACTTGCCAATTTGCCATTCTGAGCTTGAAACTTTTATTATTTCTAATATATCCGATATATAATTATGTGTATTTGCGAAGGATTTTCGTATCATTAAACATTTATACTTTATAATGAATTCTTCATGATTTAAATGAATCGGAAAGCCCTCTCTTCTTATTCTAACTATATCAACAATTCCTAGATATTTTAGTTGATCTAGAACTAATAATGCATTATAACAGTTTGGCCGTTTTTCAAGATTAGGTTTTATGCAGCGGACGTACCTGAAAGAAAATGAAATAAAATTAGTTTTATAGTCGGATTAAATTAATTTATTAGTATTTTACATATTGAATATAATAAAAACACATGCCACGCCAAAAATATCTCAAATCAATTTTGGCGACAAAAAAATGCTATACAGGTGAACATAATTGCACATAAAAACAAGAAAGGAAAGCTAACTTCGGGCGGAGCCGAAGTTGATAAACCCTTGCAGTTGAGTCGCAGTCCGCTAGGTGGCGCCACGCATCTTATATTATTAGATATATAGCGGATCGTATATAGTCGGCCGATCCTTATGAAATTTGGCATATCGAATTACTTTGTGAAAAGAGGAATCCATTGAAACTCCCATGCTTCTAACTTGAAAAACAACGAAGTTATAGCATTTCCGATCAATCAGTTATATGACAGCTATAGGATATAGTTGGCCGATCCTTATGAAATTCGACAAATCAGATTGTTTTTCCCAAAATAGAATCTTTACCAAATCCCATCTTTCTAACTTAAAAAACAACAAAGTTATGCCAATTTCGATCGTTCTATGACAGCTATAGGATATAGTCGGCCGATCCTTATGAAATTTTGTACATAAGATATGTTGATCAAATATAACATGTGTGGAAAGTCTCAACCTTCCAACTTAAAAAAACACCAAAGTTATGGCATTTCCGATCAATCAGTTATATGGCAGCTATAGGATATAGTCGATCGATCCCGGCCGTTCCGACTTATATACTGCCTGCAAAGGAAAGAAGGGTGTGTGCCAAGTTTCAACTCGATAGCTTAAAAACTGAGAGACTAGTTTGCGTAGAAACAGACAGACGGACAGACGGACCGACGGACATGCTCATATCGACTCAGGAGGTGATCCTGATCAAGAATATATATACTTTATAGGGTCGGAGATGTCTCCTTCACTGCGTTGCACCCTTTTGACCAAAATTATAATACCCTCTGCAAGGGTATAAATATTCTCATTCGGCACGTGGAAGAACAAAAATCCGGCAATAAGAGGATTAGGACATTCCATACATGTTATATTTGGCCAAAAATCTTATCTATAAATGTTATAAGGATCGGCCGACTTTATCTTATAGCTGTCATAGAAGGATCGGAATCGGCATAAATTTAGTGTTTTAGTTAGAAAGATGGGACTTGGTACAGATTCCATTTTGGGAATCCATTACCTGTCATACATATAACTTAACTTGGCCAATCTAATCTGATCTGCCAAATTTCAAAAGGATCGGCCGACTACATCCTATAGCTGCCATAAAACTGAGCTATAGGAAATAGCATAACCTTGCTATTTTTCAAGATCCTTGGGGCTGTTTCCCACATTTTTATTAAAAAATTGATTTGATGTATACTAGAGGTGGACAACTATCGATAGTCGGCGCAATCGATAGCCGGCGATTGCTTTTCTCAAACCCTCGATAGTGTCGATAATGCCATCGAAAGTCACCGATACTATCGTCCGATATTAAAATTTTTTTTTAAGTTTTCAAGAAAATTGTTATATTTTTATCAAATGTTCTGAGTGACGCCGATCTAGATCCCAGGGATTGCCTCTAACACCCTGGACTCGTATTGAGCAACTATATGAGCGTTTTATTCTGTTTAAAATACAAACTTAGATTTGACTTCAACCTATTTTTTTCTACATACCGCAGTATCTTCTCCCTTCTCTTATGGGATCGCCGATCGAAGTAACCGTGGCGCCAATTTAACTTAACTTTTGACCGTAAACAGTGTGACCAGTTGCAAACATAGTACGAATCACACTTAACAAAAGTGCACCCTAGTGGCGCGTAATTCAAACAAAATTTTTGCCTTTTAATAAGGAAAAAATCCACTCGTGCGTTTCCGACTTTGCTATTTGATCGCTCACCCAAAAAGTAGGCGTTGCGAACCTCAATTTTTTTTTAAATCCGATAAATAATTATTAGTTCCTTTTTAATTGCCGTCAATTTTACACAACATTTTTCAATTTTTACACAAGCGAATGTTGAAATTATTTTAGCAATGTGAGACGCCAGCTATCAAAAGCACCATCGATAGTGGTTGGGTCACTATCGAACGCGTCTGACAGTGTCGATTGTGGCTCGATAGCGACCAAACATCGATAGTGTCGTTAGCGCCATCGATAGTTCTCCACCTCTACTCGATAGCGGCCAAACATCGATAGTGTCGATAGCGCCATCGATAGTTCTCCACCTCTTATGTATACTATGTTATACACTATCCGATATATAAAATAATATAAGCTGCTACCTAACTGAAAAGGTATATCAACTTCGGCTCCGCCCGAAGTTAGTTTTCCTTTCTTGGCTTTTTTGATTTTCGGACTTCGACCCAACAAGGAGACCAGAATCAGGTATCATTATGAATTTGAAAAGTTTTGAATTCTTCCACAAAATTCATAATTATTGTGAATCCAAAGTCGCCATCACAAAAAAGTTTTTTTTCATTGTTCAGTTACCGAGACTTTTCGGGAGCTTTGTTTAAGTCTAGGCTTTAATAAAAACAAGCACTGTTCGATTTCTATGTATGAGTACAACTTATTTTATTGATTTGGTTTATATAGAAAACATATGACATATGTATGTGACTGCGTAGGGTTAACGACCGAATTAGAATTAAAAGATGCTGCGGAGCGACCGAGAGATACCGCGAGAAAGCGAGACAACGCTGGCGCATGACGGCAGATGCAGGCGGCCGATTGAATGCAAGAGAGCGGGCGACGCGAACATAAATATAAAAGAAAGTGACGTCACGAATTCTATAAATTATTGCCGGCCAAATTTTCCGGCGGCTGCTTGACCCGGCATACTCCCCCCGTTGAAAGATGAGCTTTCAACAGCATCATAAAAGGGGAGCAGGCACGATTTGGTGACAGCCTTGTTGCTCCGGACGCCGCTCTCAGCAGCGCATCCGACACACTCCGTCATCGTAGTCTTCATCCTCGTTGTCACTGTAGCTGGGCGATGGCATCTCGGTAGCCATTTCGCTGCCAAAGTCAAGAGCGGCTTCACATGCATATATGACCTATCACACTAGCCACCACTGTTCTGATCCCCGCCAGACGCTTCTCCGTACGCTGCTCGAAGTGACGACGGTGTCTGTAATAGTTCTCCTTCTTGCTGATCCCCTTGCGTAGGCGCTTCTTCTATGGCTTGGAAACACAACTGCGATGAGACTCCACCTTCACCGGCTCCGTCTGAGGCTTGACGAGAAACTCTGACTGCTCAGCTGCCATGAGGACCTTACCATTGTCTGGGCCTCCTCTTCCACAAATAATCTAACCGAGCCGAGTTTTTTGGATGGAGGGGAAACCAGGAGACAGATCAATTTGCCCCACACAAAGCAGCTCGTAAAATAATCCATCTCCAATTAGCAAGTCCACTGGCTGAGGCTGGTGAAAATGAGGATCCGCTAGCTCTACATTGGCGGGAATTTTCCAAGAGCTAACGTCCAATGCATATACGATCGGAGTTCGGAGGATACGATCGGAGTTAATTGCGCAGAGTAGTCAGAGCATTAGGATTACAAGCTGACTTGCACAGAAAACCCATCTGTAGAGAACCCTGCGCCTCCTATACCGGATACAGTCACCGGAGACCTTATTATCCGCAGCTGCAGCTGGTCCGCCAGCCTAGAAGGGACCAGATGCACCTGCGAGCCAAAATCGAGCAGCGCTCGGCAGGGCAGTAGAACTTCCTAACCAGAATTTTGGCAGTGGCTAGCAGAATATTAGTCAGGCGAAAAGCCTTAAAAGCTTGGGCAGGAGTTGGTAATCACAACCACAGAGTGACCTGGATGAAAGGGTCTACGTCGTCCTACCGCAAGGTTTGGTGCATATGATGTCGGTAAATCCATGCTCTCCAAAGTCCAGCATCTCTGCTCAATAAAACTGGCGATGGACTCCCACATTTGAATGGAATCCAAGGAATCCGAGTCAGCTTGCATTTATCTCTATAATCACCCTCTATAATACCCTATGCAAGGGTATAAAAATAAGCCTGCGGTTACTAAACATTTTGTTTAGCAGCTTCAATGCGTCGTCATAATTTTTGTCCGTAAGCTTTAACGATCGAACAGTCACCAAGAAGGCAGAACCGCATCCGCTGAAGCTTCTCGACCCGACTTATGAATGGGTTTTTGTCGACCATGGTCGTGAACAGTGACCGGAGTTCAAACCACTCCGCATAACCTCCAGTAAAGGTGGGAAGTGGCAGTGGCGGCAAAGACTGGAAAATTGTGCCAAACATCAAAATTAGTGGCAGAAGTAGCTTTGATCAGTGTTGAACTCGCCGGCAACAAACTGAAGCGGCGCATCTAGGTCAAAGATAAATCGTGCCTTTCTCGCCGCATCGTTAAAGTTGACTGGCAGATCGCTTCTGAGTTCTGAAACATCCAGCTCGGACAGCTTCGAATGCCTTTGAATTCGCTAAGCCGCACATTTATTTCTTTATTTATCATCGCCTCTTGAAAGGTCTTTGCAATCCTAGAAGATCCTCAAAAAGGACAACTGCACTTTGACTCAGGAATACTTCCCTTCCAGGAAAAGCACACTCGAGAAACAAATTCATTTTCGCAACAAAAAATTTATTTTAGTTCGTTTATTTATTGTCAGCTCACGACCCACTGTGCAACTTATATATAACGGGGTAATATATGTATGAGCGATTGTAACACTCTATGTATGTCAACAGATGTTAATATTGCGCGCACAAATCACAAACCGAATAATGTTTTTTAATGTTTTAATTTGTTTATTCGTTTATTTTTATATATTTTAAGCCGCGCAGCTCAAAAACAATGCGGTAGTAGTAAAACAATGCGGATCGGAGGCCAAGGCAGGGCAATCGGGGGAGGGACAATAAAGAAAGCCCGCCGATAGAAAAACGGCGGGATTGGAGAAAGCTAACGGAGAAAGTGAATGAGCGGAGGATTAACGGCAGGAAGTAGATTTGCAAGAATTAACGGGCGCCTCTGGCACTAGGAGGGCCCCTGGAGCAAATTGAGACCGAGTCTTCAAGGGGAGCTGGAAGAGTTGAGTGAAAGACCCCCGTGGTTAAGTCTGACATTCAAGCGGGAAAGTTTCCTTGGAGGAATTAGGATTATAGGCTGAAGGACCCCCCGTGGGTAAGTCCGACAGTCTCAAGTGCTGTATTTAGAGCAAGTGCGAAGGATCTGCGAGTCAGTAGCCAAAGAACCCCCTGTGGGTAAGTCCGGCGGCGGTACGCGAGTCAATCAAGCAATAGAAGTCAGGAGCAAGTGGGAACAGGATCAAGGATCCGCGGCGGAACCGAAGCCCAAGGGCAAGTCGAGTCGGGTTGGGTTATTCCTAGCAATAGCGACAGATCGGCCTGGCGTACGCCTTGTCGGTTCCTGATCAATAAGTCCAGGTGTGATCCTGTGAAGCAAGGGATGGCCAGATCGGGAACTCAAGCCCAACAGTGAAACCAAGCAGGGACACCCCGGGAGAGTCATTAGAATCCTGATCCAGGCGCTGGAGTTAAAGGAGACGCGACGCCAAAACCTTTGGCCTGCCATAGATCCTGCGGGGCGTATGCACGCAGGTGTTTGGAGGCGAGTGACGAACGCGACAAAGGGGTGTGTCCTGCGGGGTAGATAGGCCCTTCGTGCCCTGATCCGGCCGCTAAGCAACGAAAAGCATATCCTGCCCGGCGTATGCTTGAGAGGTGAGCCGATCGGTCTGTTAACACGGATTAGGTGCCGGCCACGGCGAAAGGGCATCCACGGTGAGCCGAAGATACCAAAGGTCTACGGCACCCGCAACGGAAGAGCAGCAACAGAAGCGGCGACGACGAGGGAGCAACCGCGACGACGAGGGAGCAGCAGCGACGTCGAGGGAGCAGCAGCGACAACGGGCGAGCAGCGGCAGAAGAAGACTACAGCAACAACACAGGCCCCGCAACCCAGAGCCCGTGAGTCCAAACGAAGGGAACCGCGAGCCGTTTCGGCGCCAGGCACCAAGACCACACGACCTGCCGGGCGCAAGCTTTGGGAGGGCGTGTGTATTGGCACCAACCCGGAGCGGGGATCGGGGATCGACGGGAGGACGAGCGGTCGGTCGGCTGAGCCAAGCGGCCGGTGAGATTCACCCTTTTTGTAAACTTACCATAGTTTAAGGGGGATAAACAAGGGGATTTGTTTTAAACGAAGCATACCGTGTTATTTCTGGGCTCAGGCAAATCTCGTCGAATCTATAAATTCGATGGAACGTACCCCAAACTCTGTGAGCAAAAACAGTTCGTTACAATATTGGGTTTCTTGTAAGTTCGCTTGTTTTGTTAGGTCATTCCAGTAGGTCATTTTTACCGTTGATATTAATGAATTTGGTTTCTGGCATGGTTAGTCAATGAGTGCTGAAGCTAGGTTATTAGATGCCAACATTTGTATGCACCTAAAATCTCCCGTGCTCCCGTCCTAATCTAACCTTCATTAGGGTTAACCTGGTGCTGGCCATTTATGAAAATATACCCCTAATGTTTTCACCGACCCTGACGAATTGAGTTTTGCTCGTCCTAATACCGTAATTGGGACTTTGGATTACACGGAGAAAAATAAATCATCGTTATTGGTTTTGTCGTCCCAAAAAATTCACGCATTTGGTTGCGCCCAATAGATGGTATTCTTGATTGGCTCAGGTCTTCATATGTCTACCAGATGTTTTAATATCGCTGCCATTGAGGTGCGTCTCGGCAAAATAGTCTTTGTTCAAATTCGCAAATTATTATTGAGAAGTGGTGTTTTCGATTATCATCTACCATTAAATACCTTGTTTCTGTTTTTTTTTTCATCACTAGTTCTTTCTTAGTCTTTTAGCGCCCCACGTTTTTGTCATAATCTCGTGCATCTTGGATCTCAGGCTTTTCAGAAACAAGGCCTTGATTGGTGAGAGTCAGATAATTCCGTTAGTGGCTCCCTAATGAGAAAATGTCCTGGGGTTAATGCCGTCAGATCTCTTGAGCTGGAAAAATAGATGTCAAAGGGCGCGAGTTTAAAATGGCTTTTTTTATACCCTTGCAGAGGGTATTATAATTTTGGTCAAAAGTGTGCAACGCAGTAAAGGAGACATCTCCGACCCTATAAAGTATATATATTCTCGATCAGGATCGCTTCCTGAGTCGATATGAGCATGTCCGTCTCTCTGTCGGATTCTAAGAAAACTAGTCTCTCAGTTTTAGAGCTATCGTGTTGAAACTTTGCACACATCGTTCTTTTCCTTGCAGTAGTATATAAGTCGGAACGGCCGGGCCATATAACTGATTGATTGGAAGTGCCATAACTGTGGTGTTTTTTAAGTTAGAGGGTTGGGACTTTCCACACATGTTATATCTATTTCCCTTTTCCACTTCACACTTTTTGAACATGACCAGCTAAGTTTAATTTTGGATTTCGCGAAAATTTTTGTTTTGCAACATTGATAGTCAGTCTTCTCTGAATACAATGCGATTAAAACCAATTCTTCATTTTAATTATTAAAAATTGAATTTTGGCCAATAAAAGTAGTTGTCTGGACCATATTGAAGTGGGTCCAGAATGGCCCGCAATAATCCACTCTATAATTTTTAAATGGCCGACATTGTTAGAACCTTGTTGGAATTTTGGCCATGATTCTAGATCTTGTGCCAAATATAGTGGTCCGGAGTACCGGAGTTTTGAAAACCGAAGCTGAGCTCCCGTACATTCTCAGGAAAATATAAGATTGTTAGTAACATATAAGATAAAAAGTCTTGCTGTATTTTTATTAAATTTTGAACTGTTCATAAAATTTGTTATAATAGTGCGATTTAAGTCAAATATGCGTCGTTTTGTTCGATGACGAGTTCCCAACGAGGTGCCAACTTCATAATGCCCCTCTTATAGTAACTCGCTTCCCGCTAGGTGCGAGATCCGGACTATACGATGGATGCAAAAGAACCTCCCTTCCGAGCTCCCGGAGCTTCCGCCGCATCACTAAAGATGTGTGTCCTGGCGTTGTCCTGATGGAAGGCAGTTCGGCCTCTGTTGATCAAAGATGGCCTCTTCTGCATGAGTTCTTTATTCAAGCGGTACAGTTGTTGGCAGTACAGGGGAGCAGCTTATAGTGCATGATTCCCTGCCAATCCCACCAAACACACAGAAGAACCTTCCTGGCCGTCAATCCAGGCTTGGCCACCGTCTGGGCAGCTCCACCGCTTTTCGACCACCTTTGCGCCTACCTATCGGACACATATCGGAAATACCGCAAGGCTTTTTGGGCAACCGTATATGTCTGTCTGTAGCTCCAAGCTTGTTGTTTCCTTAATCCAGGTAACTCGATTTACCACAAACGTGTGGAAGGATGACGCGATAGTGTTGGTCATTTTAACCCTATCTCTGAATCTGTTCATAAATATGCTGATTCTAGTCTTATATATATATATATAGTCTCAGCTTCGACTCTTTTGGTGACTTTACCTGCTAGCACGGTTGTTATCGCCGGGACGTATGGCTCCCACGTCCCTTTAGCAAACACAATTTCTTAATAATAAAGTGTGAAAAGCTAAAAAACTTCGTGTTTTTATCCACACGTTAACTTCACCCAATTTTCTCTTATTCTTTCTTTTCGCGATGGCCGACGCTGTGCCTTCTTTTGGCCGTTACTAAACCTATCGATAAGTTTACATATGAGTGCTTATTCTAAACAATTCAAATTTAAATCAAAATTCTATTACGGCGGCAACATTCCCTCCCCCGTAATTGATCCCGGTTCGTGGTCAGTTACCATCCTTCAAGCTGACGTCCAAAACCGCTATCTTCGATGCTGGTCTTCAAAACGCCGTGCTGGGTCTTTATAGTCACTCGTCGAACTTGCCCATCCTTGGCCATCATTGTGTCGACCACTCGTCCCTTTAACCACAAGTTCCTCGGTAGAAGCTCATCTACGATGACTACGATGCTTTCAATGGTTATGGGTGGTACCTTCTCGAACCATTTGGTGCGCCTGGTTAATACGGGCGCATACTCTTTAATCCATCGCTGGCAGAAACGGTCCCCGAAGCGCTGAGTCTCAATCCATCTACGCTGCAGATTCATCCCTTATTTTGCAGTGGCTTGTATCCATTCGATGACCCCAACAGTAGGTGGTTCGGGGTCAGAGCGGCGTCATCCTCAGTGTCCAGACTTACGAACGTGAGCGGTCGCGATTTAATGATAAATTGTGCATCCATCAATGCGTTTCTCAGGCCCTTGTCGTTGAAGGAGTAATTTGGGCAAATGTTTTTCAAAATTCCTTTTGTTGTCCGGACGAGTCTTTCCCATGCTAAACCCATGTGTGGTGCTCCTGGTGGGTTGAATCACCACTTTATGCCATCGAACTTAATGGTGATCTTATCGTGCTCGATCTTTTTCAGCTCTTCTCGCACGGCTTTTTCCGTGGCTCTGAAGTTCGTACCATTGTCTGAGAATATTTTCTTTGGTGTCCCTCGAGGCGCATTAAAATTGGAGAGGCACATGATGCATGAACTTGTGTCAAGACTATGGGCTATATGAGCTACCCATCTCTTCTCCTTGCGCCTGCCAACGTTCACCAATAACGGGCCAAAATAATCGACGCCTGTGTAGGTAAACGGTCTCTGGAAGCTTCCTATTCTCGCTCTCGGAATCGGTGCCATCTGGGGTGGTCTGGGAGCTGCACTGTCAACCTTGCATCGTTGGCATGTACTCCGCACAGATTTGTACAACACTCGGAGGCGGCTGATGTAAAACGAAGCCTTGATGTCGTTTATTGCAGTCTCGAGAGCAAGATGATGGTACTTCTCGTGAAAGCTCCTCGCTATTAGGTTAGTTATCCGGCATCCTGGAGCTAGTATAATTGCGTCTTCAGCTATGTCAATTGAATTCAGTCTGCCTCTAGTCCGCAGTACTCCATCGTTGTCTACATATGCGTTCAATCCGACCAATCTGTTTCTTTTGTGCAGCGTTGCTCCCACGGATAGCACTTTCAACTCTTCGGCGAAGGCGATGCCTTGGGATTGCTTATAAAGTAGTATTTTCGCTTTCCTCACATGGTCCATCGTCGTGGCTGTTGGCATGTCTTGCTTGGCGCATTTCGCTCGTAACCGATCGACGAACAGGAATATTATCGCCACTGCTCTATACAACCGCCGCCAGCTCGAGAAATGGTGCGCATTGAACATAACCGCTGATCTCGCACGCGTTGTCATCACATGCTTCCGTATTTCTGAAGTATCGATGATGCTCTCCTGCTTTGTCGATGTTGGCCAATGGCTGGATTCAGCTTTTAGGAACCCAGGGCCCGTTATTCACGTCTTCTGCTGGGTTTGGTCGGTGATCTTTGTAGCTCCGTCTGCTACGTTCAGCTTCGAGGGTACCCACCGCCATTGCTCGACTTGCGTTGTTTCCAGGATTTCGGCGACTCTGTGCATCACGAACTGATGAAAGTTACGGGGGTCCATAGTTAGCCACTGCAGTACTGTCTTTGAATCTGACCAGTATGTGGCGTTGTCGATTCGCAGGTTGCGTGTGCTCATCACCTTGTGGGCTAAGCGTGCTCCCATAACTGCTGCCTGCAGCTCCATACGCGGAATCGAGAACGGTTTTAAAGGTGCCACCTTCGACTTCGCTATCACCAAAGAGACGTCGACTTTGGCATCCATTGCTACACGCAAGTAGCAGACAGTATACTCGCTGGCGTCGACGAATGTGTGGAGCTCCGTTGGACGTGGATCTGATGTGTCTGGGGAAAAGCATCTAGGCACCTCGAAAATCCTGATCTGTCCTAAAAGAGTTTTCCAAAGGCGCCAGTCTTCCAGAATCTTCTCGGGCAGCTCCTGATCCCAGTCGATATTTAGCCATATACGCTGGAAAAGTATTTTCAGCCCAATCGTGTGGCACGACAAGAATCCTAATGGATCGAAGATCGACATAAGGACTTGCAGAACTTCTCGCTTGGTCGGGACTATGTTTTCTGCAAGGACGTCGCGTTTCAGCCTTGCAAATCTGCAGAGAAACTTAAACACATCCTTATAAGGGTCCCAGGACATACCAAGTATCTTTTCAGTCGAACAAAAATCCACAGGTTTTTGGCTACCAACAATGCCATTACTTTGCAAGCTCTTAAGGACTTCTTTTGAATTTGACGACCAGTTGCGGATCTCGAATCCGCCTCTTCGATGAACCTCTATGACTTGATTGGTGGTCTCGACCTCCTGTTCGTTTCCCATGCTATCGATGTAGTCGCCGACGTAGTGGCCCTTTTGGATGGCGTTTAAGGCCAATGGGAAATCTTCTTGATGGGCTTCTGCATTTTTATCTCGAACGAAGTGAGCGATGAATGGTGCGCAACTGATCCCAAAAGTCATAGCCCGCATAACATGGGTACATACTTTATCGCTGCTTCTGTCATACCATAAGAATCGTTGCGCGTGCATATCCTCCTCGCGGATGGTGATCCTGTGAAACATTTCCTCAATGTCTCCTCAAATCGCAATCTTGTTAACACGAAGGGCTGGTAAGACCTCTATGAGTGGGTTCAGGCAATCTGGTCCCCTATGAAAGTAGTCATTCAGTGCACATCCGTGTGACTTCGCGGCTGCATCCCTACCAGCCTTAGCTTACTCGGCTTATTTGGTTTCGCGCTATGAATATCGGCAGATACCATGTACGGCTGTTCTCACGGCAGGTTTCCTCCTTAGATATCTTAACCGCGTATCCTTTGTCTAGAAGGTTCCTGACTTGGGCGTCAATCTTTTCGTACATATCGGGTTTCTGAGAGATCTTTTTCTTTATGCAGGTAAGGCGTTTCAGAGCGTTACCGCGGCTCTCTGGCAGTTTATCGATGCCACTACGCCACGGAAAACCGACTTCGTATTTTTCTGACTTCTCTTGGCAGGTGGTCTCTAATATATTAACTGCTAGCTTATCTTCGGCTGAATATAGCTTACGTGGTACGAGCGTCTCGAGGCTGTAATGGTCCTTGATGTCGTCATGAAGCTCCTGCCAATCGCAGTCGCAGTGATGCATGACAATGGATCGTTGGGGGTTCGTCGATCCTTGGATGGTCCATCCTAGCATACACTTCGATGCTATCGGTTCATTCCATTTCCCTTCTCGGATCCTGCGAGGGACTGCTAGCTTCCAATTATTCGACCCGATTAGCAATGTCGGCTGGGCAGAATAGGACTCTAGCGGTAAGTCTCTCAGATGCTGGAATCTGCTACGTAGTTCTTTCATCTCGACTGTCTGTTTTGGCTAATCTATCGGAATTTATTTCCGAGATTTGGACTGACGCTTTCACGGATTCATTCTCAAATCGAGTTGTTTCTGCGGTCCACTGTAAACACATTGGCGCAGCTTGGCCATGTATTCCTAATCTTTGGAATACAGATGCGTCTACTAAAGTCACGGATGATCCTTCGTCTAGGAATGCATAGATTTCGATCATCCTGCTGCCATTGCGAAGCTTAACTGGAATGATGCGAAAGAATTAACTTCCGTAGTTGTTGTCTTGATGGGTACTCACGAGATTTTGTGTTCTGCCTTGTTCCGTGGAAAGTAGCTCATGGTGCCGCCTTGTACATCCGTTAACTCCACAGTTGCCGGTTCGGCATCTATTGCGATGTACTTTGAGGCAGCAGAAACATGCTTTACTCGATGTGATTATCTGCCACCTGTGCTGCGTGTCGAGGTTCAAGAACACCTGACATTGTGGTGGGCGGTGACTGATGTCCCCGCACGCCATGCACCCCGATTGAACTTGCTTCTGAGCTGCTTCCGTTTGGCTCACGTTCGATCGTGCTTGTCCTCGTGATGGTCCAGGCTCATCCGCCTTTTGTCTTTGCGTTGCGCGACTGTTGTGAGTGTTAACTGCGCCTGATTTGTAAAACGATGGCGCCACTACTGAAGATGCTGCCTCTGCGATCTTGTACAACCAATCGCTAAATGCTTTAACTGCTGCTATCCTATCGTCGCGAGGTTGCATTGCCCAGTTTAGCTTGTGTTGGTTGGGAAGCTCATCTACGAGCTCCTTAACCAGCATTGGATTGTTAAGATGTGCCTTCAGATTGCATGCCTCCATAATCGCACAGACGTTGGAACTGCTAGCGCGTACTCTATTAACGCCTCCAATCTGTCTTTGGGTGGTGCCAGTCTTCGCACCTTTTCCACCATTCTTTCTAGGATATGCTCTGTTCTGCCGAAGAACATCTTCAGAGTGCTGATGACATCTGGAACTAAGTCAGGAAGTAGAAGTTTATCCCTAATCAGTTCACGAGCCTTTCCTTTAAGCGACTTTTGCAGACGTAGCATGTTTTCCACGTTGGTGTATCCAGCTGCTGTGGTGCTGTGTTCGAACGTGCTGATAAATAACGGCCACTCCTCCGGATCTCCACTGAATGTTGGAAGATCTTTTGGTATAGCTTGCCGGGCCGCTATTTGACTGCTCGTTGGTGAATCTGTATCTCGAACCATCCCGGCTTCCGCTACATCAGTGGGATTCATCTGCATGAGAAGTTTATACTTTTCTTCTATAAACTTTGCCTCCGATTGCCTTTTCTCCTCTAGCATCTTTAAAAGCAATTGGTTCCTAATCCTTTCCGGATTTCCTTCCTGCGCGTGTGTGTTCTCTCCGCTGCCGGCCATATCGATTAGAGTATCCACAGCTAGCGCTTTGTCGTGCGGTTTGGGGGTGGCCATTGCGTCTTCCCGTGTTTGGAAGCCATTGCGTCTCCGCGAGGCAGAAATCGCAACTCCAGTCCTTGCTCTCAATGTCGACCTCTACGCCGGCACACTCAAAATGGTACCACCTTCCGCAAACGTCACACTGAACCCAATTTTCTGACGCTGTCTCGTTCTTGTTCTCACAAATTTGGCACACTTCTATGTTCATGCTCCACTCTTACCGGCGTGCGTGTTCTGACGCGTCTGCATGTATACGTTTGCTTCTTCGTTCGATATGCGTGCTTACCTAGCTTTTCTTTCTACGGCAGCCACGCCTTTACCTCTGCCTTGATCCGCAAGAGTCCTTTCGTTCCGGTAATCGACGTGATCAACTCGACCTAGCTGTTATCTGCTAGGAATCCGACGCTTTGATCCGTAGGTAACGAAGTTTTTTCAGAACGAGGTTTTATAGAACGAAGTTTTTTAGAAATGTTGATGCCGGGACGTGTGGCCCCACGTTTCTTTAGCTAACACTCAATGTTTCTTAATAATAATCTTTATTAATCAATATGCTTGAAACAAAAAGCGTGAAAAGCTAAAAAACTTCGTGTTTTTATCCACACGTTAACCTCACCCAATTTTCTCTTATTCTTTCTTTTCGCGATGGCCGACGCTGTGCCTTCTTTTGGCCGTTACTAAACCTATCGATAAGTTTACATATGTGTGCTTATTCTAAACAATTCAAATTTAAATCAAAATTCTATTACGGCGGCAACACATTCATTCTAGAGATAATAATAATCGAAAGCAATCTTCTTTGTAATAATAGGCGTTGCCAAAAGACGGCACCAGAAATCACCGGAATCGAGCCAGAGACCGGGGCGAGCAAAACCAGCGACTTCTGAGTTCGTCTGGAAACCAATACCAAGCAATCTGAGTCAGCAGACCCATAGCAAGTTTACCGAGAACTTTCTTTAATACTTTGTTTAATATTGGCCTTACTCTGTGTACACAACATATGTATGAAATAAAGCATCCTATAAGGACAATCTCGAACTACACCCCACAGTTTCCATAACCGCGGTACCTCAAAAATCCTCAGCGTGCTGCTCCAGCCAGAAGGACAACTAACAGGATCATTAACCGAACCACAACATATACACACCCGAGGCCAGCCATCCATAATTGAGAGACCTCAACTCTCTTCCCGCACACCTCTCTTCATTTGGGCCTCAGCGTGCCGCGTCTAACTCAGAGCGGCTAATAGGACAATCAAGGAAAACATTAGTCAAGCCAATAGTTTTTGACTACGGCTCCGGGATTTATAGTTACTCTCGGGAGTCCAATGTTGACGATAGTGGCCAGAACGCTCTACGACCGAACATTTGGTGACCATGACGTGATTCTTTTTTTCACAACCTGAAACCTTTGAAAAAACACACAAACCAAGAGATCCGAGTAACACCCCGACATACAGATGCTCATTGATGAGCATATTGAAAGAAATACAGCCCTTTAAAGGTTGATCAGAAATTTCACCAAAGATTAATCGGAACGTCGAATAAAAGAAGATTACTTCGATGAGCGACTGAGACCGCTCACCCACGACCTCATTGATTTGATCAGGAGTGTAAATAAAGGACGTCTTCTGCCTAAACGTTAGCAATGCCGTCGGTCTAAATTCCAAAGTTTGACGGAGATTACCGGCAATTCCTTCGATTCTACGAAATTTTCAAGGAATTCGTATACAATCGTGTATTGATTGGTGGACATGCCTCGGTGCCTGGTTACGTTTAAAGAATCGATACCAAAATGAACGGCTGTTGATCAAGTCAACAATTCAACATTTTTTTTTTAGCTGCGCAGCTTGCATGATACCGTGCTCCGAACAATCACCATTCTCAACGCACTCAAAGAGTGAACACATTACGGGCATTTGCTCGTTTATCCAATGCATATGATGCTTATGTCGGACGACATATATTGATTGTTGATTGTAGTCCCAGTTTGTTTGCCAGTTCCTGGGAAATTAGATTCCCTTGTGATCTAGAGTCTATTACTGCGCGACATGTTTGCCGTGCTCACATGGGCCACGAGTAGCACGTATGGGCATGGGGGTTGACTGTGTGATGATGCGCTTATTCGGGTTGTTGTAAAATGTAACATTGTGTAATGGTTGCTTCGGCGAAAGTGACATTTATACTTTCATTTGCAGTTCGTGCAGGCTTAAAGTTTTGTAATTTTTATTGTCCTTTCGTTTTAGATCCTTTCTCTGAGATTAGGATATTGGCTTCTCAAGTTATATTCTCCAAATGATGGAATTTAACTGCATCACTACAGTCTTGATAGAGGATGAATCCCGTGAAGATGTCGTGAATTCGTCATCGCTTTTTATGTTTGACTCCAAGTCTATGATGTTGCAGTATGCCATGAAGATCGATATCGATAGTGCTTGATAGTTTCCATAAACTATCGACGATATTAAAGAAAATCTGTCGTCGATAGTTTTCGATTGTTATAATTATTTTTTTATTTAGCTACATTAATGTGATCAAGAAACGCATGTATGTATGCGTATTTATTTGACAACAAAACGTAATAGCAGCAATGGCATCTTCAAGTAGCTCTTTTGTTATTGTCACACACAATTTTTCGTTCAACTTTATAATACTAAATAAAAATATAACAGAAAATTAACAATATCTTACCTATTTGAAGAAAAAGATCCCTTAGGTTATTAATTAAAATTTGTAAAACTATGCCACAAGTCCGCGCAATTTCCTTTCGTTCACACATTTAAAGTACAGATGGAAAAACCAAAACATCGACCATTATCGACGATAGCGATTGACCACTATAGAAAGTGCGCGCCGCTATCGAGAGTGGGTCAATAGTGGCAAACCATCGACACCCGATAGTGCTATCGATAGTTTTCCACCTCTAGTAGGCGCCGTCTATTGGAGCCGGGTTATTAGGTCCTGGCTTTAAGTGCCAACACCAATATTTTGACAGTCGTACTAAAAGCAATAGAATCAGGCGCATGCGCCACTAGAAAATACATGGCTCAATAAAGATCAAAAACGTCACGGCTGACAATTATATTGCTAGAATTTTTTGGTTTTGTTGTGGTTAATTGGCTGAAATAGTACTACAATTAGTATTGTACACAATATTCCTCTAAGAAATATTTTGCTCAAACAACATAAACAACAGCTCACATAAATAAATCGATATTTAAAAAATTATTTTTTAACTTACCAGGGATTTGTATTCTGCAGAACATCTATTAAAGATTGAAGCTGATGACGAAATTGGTCACTTACAGTTAATTTTGTTTTAGAAGACCCTCGAGAATACGTTGAGCAATATTGACTTTTTATGAATTGCTGATCCTTAAAGCAAAAAATTGTTTAGATACAATTTATAAAATTTGTTATTAATTAAAGGTAGATTCCATTTATTCGTTGAAATATTATACCTAATAGTAAGTGTTAACAAGTAAATTTTTGAATATCAATAAGAAATCATTCGTAAAGTTCGATGGGAACATGTCAATCAGCTTCAACTGACCGAAAGTATCTTAGCTCGCTACAAATTCCTTAGCTAGCTCTTTCTACCTGGGATGGTAGAGTTGTAAGGGAAACATTCGCTTCCCTCGACTTTGTGCCACTGAACGAAACCAACATACGGTGAGAAGAGCCGGGCAAGCTCGGTCAAAGACTCTGCAAGAACAAGAGCGGCAGAGGAAACCGAACATTTGTGGTTTCAGGATGCCCAGTACGTGGTTTTTGTGTGCCGACAGTTCGCACTGGAGACATCGACGTGTTGCTCAGTCCAAACAGGAAATCTTATCGATGTCATGCTGGAGAAGCAGATGCCTTCGGACGCAGAAGCATCTTTTGCGGCAGAGATAATGTATAGGCTCAGAAGCATCGAGCCCAAATGACGGTAGTGTTGAGAGTTAAACATGCCGGCGAGCCCAAGTCCTAAACGTTCCCAATATCTTTCTGTTAATTAAATTAGGAAACTTTTTGTTTTAGATATATAAAACACACGTATACAAAAAAAAAAAATTATACATAAAACAAGAATGGAAAGCTAACTTCGGGCGGAGCCGAAGTTTATATACCCTTGCAGCCAGGAAGCAGCTTATATTATTAGATATATATCGGATTGTTTATAGTTGGCCGATCCTTATGAAAGTTTCACTAATAAATCTATTTTCTAATAAAAATTTATAAGCCCCAAGTGTCTTTAAAAAAAGGAATGTTGTGTCATTTCCGATCGTTCCTATAAGATATAGTCGGCCAATCTTTATTGAATTTTGAGGAGGGGAACCTGATCTAAAGATCTCTCTAAAAGAGAAAGATCTCTCTAAAGATCTCCGAACTCTAAAAGATCGGAGATCTCTCGGAGATAAGAGGATCGGAGATAAGAGAAAAAATGAAAAACGGTTACTAAAACACAACACTTACAATAACCCGGAACGACGAAAACAGCTGATATTCTTTTTATTGAAATCTACATATTAGGTTGTCAAAATAGCCTTGCGGTATTGTTATTGAATTTTCAATTGTTCATAAAATTGGTTACAATAATGCGATTTAAGTCAAATATGCGCCGTTTTGTTCGATGACGCGTTCCCAACGAGATGCCAACTTCATAATGCCCCTCTCATAGAAGCTCGCTTCCCCATTGGCAAAAAACTCGGAGAGCCAATTTTCAAAGGACGCTCTTGTGGCCAACTTCAGACTACCATAGTGGATTATTCCCTGCCAATCCCACAAAACACACAGAAGAACCTTCCTGGCCGTCAATCCAGGCTTGGCCACCGTCTGGGCCGCTTCACAGCTTTTCGACCACGACCGTTTGCGCCTTACGTTATCGTAAGTTACCCACTTTCCATTGCCAGTCACCATACTCTTCAAAAATGGGTCGATTTCGTTGCGATTTAGAAGCGATTCGCATGCGTCGATACGGTCAAAGATGTTTTTTTGTGCCAATTCGTGTGGCACCCATACATCGAGCTTCTTAGGGACTCCAAGCTTCTTTAAATGGGTTTTAACGGTTTGATAACTCATGCCCAGCTCTTGACCGATGCTACGGCTGCTACTATGCCGGTCTCTTTCGAAAATTTACGACGACAGGCCTTCCGGAGCGTAGCGCATCTTCGACCACCTCTACACCAGAACGAAAACGTTGAAACCATCGTTGTGCGGTGGAAATGGAAACTGTATCGGGTCCAAAAACTGCAAAAATTTTATTGGCGGCTTGAGATGCATTTTTGCCTTTATCGTAGTATTACGAAAGACTTTTCTCTCACGAAGGACTTAAAAGAAAAGACAATCAACCGAACCACGTGTTAGCGCGTGAAATGAGCTTTCCAAAAAGGTAAGTATGACCTGAAACGACGAATAAAACAAGAATTACGCACTTTCAGCGCCAACTAGCGAAAATACCGCAAGACTTTTTTGACAACCTAATATTTTTTAACACAAACCACACTTTTCATTGTTTATAATTTTTTACGTTGGGCTATATTTCCATTAATTTACCACCTAAGCAATATGCAAGTATTTATTTATCTATAAACATTGATATTTTATATCAATGAAACTAACTAACTACAAACCTTTTTTGCACTTATTTTATTGTAGCATTTTAATCATTTTATCCCTTATAGAAGCCAATGTAAGGATAAAATAAGAAAGGAAAGCTAACTTCGGGCGGGGCCGAAGTTTATATACCCTTGCAGTTGAGGCGCAGTCTGCTAGGTGGCGCCACTCATCTTATATTATTAGATATATAGCGGATCGTATATAGTTAACCGATCTTTATGAAATTTGGCATATCGAATTATATTGCCCAAAGAGGAATCCATTGAAACTTCCATCCTTCTAACTTGAAAAACAACGAAGTTATGAAATTTCCGATCAATCAGTTACATGGCAGCTATAGGATATAGACGACCGATCCTTATGAAATTTGGCAGCTCGTATACGTTTGCCCAAATTACAACGAAAACAACGAAGTTATAGCATTTCCGATCAATCAGTTATATGGCAGCTATAGGATATAGTCGACCGATCCCGGCCGTTCCGACTTATATACTGCCTGCAAAGGAAAGAAGGGTGTGTGCAAAGTTTCAACTCGATAGATTTAAAGTTGAGAGACTAGTTTGAGTAGAAACGGAAAGACGGACATGCTCATATCGACTCAGGAGGTGATCCTGATCAAGAATATATATACTTTATAGGGTCGGAGATGTCTCCTTCACTACGTTGCACACTTTTGACCAAAATTATTATACCCTTTGCAAGGGTATAAAAACTACAATTTTAAAACATACCTGGTATTGTGAAAGGTCCTTTACAAATGCATCTTCACTGCGGCTCATATAATCAAATAAAACGTCTTGTTGCACATCTCGATTTTTTTCAACGAATCCGTCAACAGTATAAATAACACATCCTGCATAGTGCTTGATTCCAAATTCGCTTTCCCAATGTCGCCGATCAGATCCTTTTATATAATTTGGATGAAACTCAAACTCCGAATGCATATTATTCAAATAAGCAGAATCAGAACCCTTTGGCATGTGACATTGTTCAGTTAAAATTTTAAATACACATCGAGGTGGCTTCTCTATTATTTCTAAGCATTGAGAATTATCAGTGAATTCGACGTGGGTAAACAGAATTTCCTCCTCCATATACTAAAAAGAGAGATGAAGAATTTTTGGAGATCAACGAATTTTATTATGCTCTAAATTAAATCTTCTAAAATATTGAGATTATTTAATCTCCAATAAGAAAACTGAGATTAATAAACAAACTTTAAAGTACATATTTTAAATGCACATAAAATGGGAAACAAAAAGAAAATTCCCGGAGTAACGCTAGTGGGAGCGTTGTTTAATGAAGACTAAGTCCTTTTATATGGCCCAGAAAGACAGCTGCAAGAAAGACACACGTTGCCACCCGTTTTTACGGTTGAAGCTTGTAAAAAACGGTTTTTAATTTTCTGCTCGCAACAATTGTCGCGGCTAACTCACAGTGACGTGACTCCCTGAACCCAGAAATAACACGGTTTGCTTCTGTTCACTTCCGTCCTGTTGGCTCCGGCTTACTGAGTCCCGCCCTAAAATCGTGACCGGCACCTGATCCGTGTTGGTTGCCCATCGACTTACCTGCCAGGCATACGCCGGGAAGGATGTGCTTTTCTGGAGCCCTCCAGCCGGACAAGGGCCCTCCTACCCTTCAGGACACACTCACGGTTGCGCTCGCCTCTCGGCGCCAAACACCGGCATGCATACGCCCTGCAGGGTTTGTGGCCTACCAGAGACTGGGCGTCACGCCTCTCTCACTCCTGGTCACTGTGCGTTCCAGCGTGCCAGGATTGGCGGACTTACCCACAGGGGTCCTTGAGCCACGGATCACAAATCCTTCCGCACTCGATTTAATTCTCGCACTTGAGTTACATTTCGCCAAACTCTCCAAAGGCCAACTCAACTCTCCGCCATCTCAACACTTACAGCTTCCCTAGAAGACTCGGTACCCAATCACTTCAGTGGCCCTACTTATATAGCGCCGGAGGCACCCGTTAATCCTCCTTGATTTCGCTTTCCGCCGTTAATACTTTCCGATTCTATTCCCGCCGTTTATCTTTATTTGCAGAAACCACGCCACGACATTAACCGTCTTCAGGGGCTTGACTAGGGTATTCGAACAGAGTAAGTAAATTTCAGACTCAGAACCGTTTGTTCCAACATAAATACATGCACTTTAATGAGCATGATGGCTTTAAAGGCCCATAAATTTCCACATGGGACTGGGATGAAAGTGACCATTATGGAATTTTTTTAAGCTACACCGTAGAAATCTATAATTCTTATCCCAGTAAAGACCTTAAGGAAGATTCGCATGTTCCCTGTTATGGCCACCCAACTATACCGAGACCCAGGCAAGCTTGGTCTTTTGGGATAGTGGCCATAAAAAAAACGTATTTCCACAAATAAACCTCCGCTAATACAACTTTTCCATGTCGGGATTTTCTAAGGAACAGTAATCCGCTGGTAGATGGATTTGCCAAAAAATATAGTTAAGCTGTGGTCGAGAAAACTCGGATCATTAGATGGCATGCATGATTGCATGAAATATTGAATGTGCAGTTTGCCTGGCTTTCCTTCCACTTAGCCCGCGTAACTGGGTCTAAACATTGAAAGATCAAATGAACAGGAATGCAGTCGGCGATCTGAATCGTCGTCCCAAATCTCCATAAGGCCCTTCTATGGGCATTGAAAATATCCGCAGCCAGAATAGTTTAGAATACCGAGTAGAACCCAGATTTCTCCAAATATGCTCCGCTGAAGGTACAAAGCGGAAAAGACGGCAAAGTCCTAAAAACTTCGAGTGAGCTCTGGGTTGGGCTGCATGGATGAGACTCCGTTGGAAAGGTAGATCGATCTGGAAGGAATTCAAGCAGACTGAACCGAGGCCTGGAGATAAACTGTTCAGCGTATTAGCCTAGCACCCTAAAAAAGCCAACCGACCGGAATTCATCGCCACTAAGCTGTTAATTCGTTCCGCATCGCCGCAAAAGAAAGGCTAGGCTTAAGTTTGATTTTTGTAATAATAACAAATTTATATAAGATGAAACCAAACACACCTTAAATTATTGACGCTCATTCTTTTCGTTCAATTATTTTTTAAACTACATTTTATTTTATTTATTAAATAAAGAAAGTCCGTCTAACTTCGCCGCGTATGGACGTGTTTTTAATCGCTCTGTGTTTTTATTTAAAATTATTAGTGATTAGCTGTGTAAAATAACCTCAATAAATATTAACCCTACCCAGAGAAAAGATGCTTATTTTAAACTTCAAATTTTATGTTATCCCGCATAAAAAGTAAAAAAACAAGAAAGGAAAGCTAACTTCGGGCGGAGCCGAAGTTGATATACCCTTGCAGTTGAGTCGCAGTCCGCTAGGTGGCGCCACGCATCTTATATTATTAGATATATAGCGGATCGTATATAGTCGGCCGATCCTTATGAAATTGGGCATATCGAATTATTTTGCCAAAAAAAAGAATCCATTGAAACTCCCATGCTTCTAACTTGAAAAACAACAAAGTTATAGCATTTCCGATCAATCAGTTATATGACAGCTATAGTATATAGTAGACCGATCCCTATGAAATTCGACAAATCAGATTGTTTTTCCCAAAATAGAATCTGTACCAAATCCCATCTTTCTAACTTAACAAACAACAAAGTTATGCCAATTTCGATCGTTCTATGACAGCTATAGGATATAGTCGGCCGATCCTTATGAAATTTAGTACACAAGATATTTTGGTCAAATATAACATGTGTGGAAAGTCCCAACCCTCTAACTTAAAAAACACCAAAGTTATGGCATTTCCGATCAATCAGTTATATGGCAGCTATAGGATATAGTCGACCGATCCCGGCCGTTCCGACTTATATACTGCCTGCAAAGGAAAGAAGGATGTGTGCAAAGTTTTAACTCGATAGCTCTAAAACTGAGAGACTAGTTTGCGTAGAAACAGACAGACGGACAGACGGTCCGACGGACAGACGGACATGCTCATATCGACTCAGGAGGTGATCCTGATCAAGAATATATATACTTTATAGGGTCGGAGATGTCTCCTTCACTGCGTTGCACACTTTTGACCAAAATTATAATACCCTCTGCAAGGGTATAAAAATTGTGAAATTAATAAACAATAATAATAAACAAAACAAGAAAGGAAAGCTAACTTCGGGCGGAGCCGAAGTTGATATACCCTTGCAGTTCAGTCGAAGTCCGCTGGGTGGCGCCACGCATCTTATATTATTAGAGATAGAGAAAATCGTATATAGTCGGCCGATCCTTATTTGGCAAATCAGATCATTTTGTCCAAAATAGAATCTCTACCAAGTCCCATCTTTCTAACTTAAAAAACACCAAAGTTATGCCAATTCCGATCGTTCTATGACAGCTATAGGATATAGTCGGCCGATCCTTATGAAATTTTGTACATAAGATATTTTGGTCAAATATAACATGTGTGGATAGTCCCAACCCTCTATCTAAAAAAACAACCAAGTTATGGCATTTCCGATCAATCAGTTATTAGTCGACCGATCTCGGCCGTTCCGACTTATGTACTACCTGCAAGGAAAAGAAGGATGTGTGCAAAGTTTCAACTCGATAGCTCTGAAACTGAGAGACTAGTTTGCGTAGAAACCGACAGACAGACGGACAGACGGACCGACGGACAGACGGACAGACGGACATGCTCATATCGACTCAGGAGGTGATCCTGATCAAGAATATATATACTTTATAGGGTCGGAGATGTCTCCTTCACTGCGTTGCACACTTTTGACCAAAATTATAATACCCTCTGCAAGGGTATAAAAATAACAAGAATCGAAAGCAAGAATCAGGCGGATCCGAAGTTGATATACCCATGTAGTTAAGGTTGTGCCCTTTCCGGTCGTTTAGTTATATGGCGGCTATAGGATAAAGTCGGCCAATCCTTATAAAAATTAGATAAGATATTTTGGCCAAATACAACATGTGTGAAGAGTCCCAACCCTCTAACTTAAAAAAAAACGAAAATTAGCGCATTTTTGATCAATCAGTTGGCAGCTATAGGATATAGTCGACCAAACCCGGTTGTTCCGACCTTTATAAGGTCGGACATTATTTTATCGGACAAGAAAGGACGGCTATAAACAAGTTTCTCGACAAACAAATTTTTTTTTGTTTTCCCCGTGGTTTTCGATTAGCATCCAAACACTCATTCCAAATAGAGAGGAATGGGGCGTCCTAACCCAAGGACGACGGAACGCACTTAGCTTCTTCACCAATGGCTCAAAATTTAACAATATATTAGAAGAATGAGAAGGAGCACGGCTATAACAGTCATCACGGCGCACTGGCTAGTAGGAACACATGTTAGGCGAATGAATTCACCCAACAACGGATGGTAGACAAAAGAGCTGGACGAAGAGTAGGAAGCCAATGTGCCACTGCCCTGCCCTGCAGTCGCTCTGACTATTAAACCTAGGTGGTAAATTCTTACAAACAGGATAATTTCCAAAAGCTTCAAGGTTGGGAAACTCTTAGACCATCCGCCCTCCTACGGAAATAAGAATTAGATTTAGTTGCGGTATCAAAGGGAACCGAATACGGTCTAAGTGTCTCGAAGCCTGTCTAGGAGAAAACCAACAGAAGTCTTAATCAAACCTAAGCAATCCTTCTAAAGCACCTTTAAAGCACCAAAGTTTTGTCGTTTCCAATCTTTTAGCTATATGATAGCCTTAGAATATAGTCGGCTGATCCTTATGAAGTTTGGTAGATGAAATCAGTAGGCCTAATATAGAATCCCAAGAACATATATTCTAGTATACATATAAGTTAAAACGATTTCAAAAAAAAGAAATTAATCCTTTTTACATTTCGTTTATTTGAGTATCCGATTGACAGAACTGACAATTATGATTCTTACAATTAATAATTACACCTATGCGTCGCTTCATCGCTGCCGCGATCTCGGTCGCGGTCGCTGCTGCTGCTGGCGTCCCTCGATGTCATTGGTAGCTGATGTTGTTGCAGTAACTTAAGTCCATGTCTTCGTTGCTAATTGGTCAATGTGAGTGCATTGTGTTGTTGGTGGATGCACTTGCCATTAATTTCAGTGAGCTTGCAAAATATTTGGGCGTTTTCATTTTTTTGGTTTTCCCACGATCGCAAGCATAATCAATGCTTACTCAGCGCACGTGTCTCCGATCCTTGTGACCCTTATTAGTGACACGGCATCATATTGCATCCGGTGCACGGTGCACTCAATGCGGTTGTGTAAGCTCGTTTGCAGTTTTTATTAAGAACTTATGCGAGTGTGGCTGGACTTGTTAACTCTTCCCCTCTTAAACGCGAGAAGAGAACAGGGTTAGGTGGGGTTGGATACGCCGGTGTTTTTGTCGTTTTCGGGGCGGCTTTTTTTGGTCTGCACCTTCTAACTAGCATTGTGATCTGACTTATGATCATAAGTGGATCACAAGCAGAATAGTGGCTGACGTATAATTCACGGAAGCCTCGATTGTCTTCTCTTCTTTAATTTTTTTCAGGATCTTAGTGTTATTTATGTTTAATTCTTTGATTAATTGAAGGAAGAGGACTTCGTTAATTTTGGGGCTTACTGCTGACAGTTGGAAAAGCGGAGGTTCTGGGTCTACCACAGTGACCTCTTCTGTTCCAAATGAGTTTTCGGCGATCTGTACTGTGGAGTTCCTGTGTTGGTTGATGAAGGAACCTTGAAGATTAAGGTTCTTTCCGTCCAAAGACACCATTCCAATAAAGTCGTTCAGCATGAGTGTTCCCGGTAGTAATTCCTCAAAATTAAGTTTGACTTTTGAAAATTCTAGTAGTTCTTCCATATTAATAAAAAAAACTATTTTCTTTATTAAAAATTTGTTTTAAAATATTGATTTTAGTTGTTGAGAATATAAAAGAGTTTATAATATAATATTTGTTTTGGCCCAAGTTATTGCATGTAGTATATTAGAAATTTCTTCTTTTACTTTTTGAATTTTATATCTGAGGATATTTGCCTTTTCGTTAATTATTTCGTTTAAATTTTAAGTTATTTTTAGAATGGCATTCGTTACTTTACTTATTTGATTAATTTTCTCTTTTAATAGTTTATTATAAGGTTGTCAAATATCTCCCTTCCGCTTTTTTGCTCTTTATTCAATGCTTTATAAAAAGTGTTACAGTGATCGTATTTAGTTCAAATATGCGCCGTTTTGTTCGATAATCTGTTTCCATCTAGACGGCAACTTCATAATACCTCCCTCGTAGAAGCACCCCTCCTTATTTGCGAAGAACTCGGACAGCCACTTTTCACAAGCCTCTTTTGAGTTCAACTTTACACCACCAAGGGCTTTCGCCATGGACAGGAACAGGTGGTAATCACTTGGCGCTATGTCCGAGCTATATGGTGGATGCGATAAAACCTCCCATACGAGCTCCCGTAGCTTCTGACGAGTCATCAACGAAGTGTGTGGTCTGGCGTTGTTCTGGTGGAACACTACACCCTTCCTGTTGGCCAATTCTGGACGCTTCTGGTCGATCGCCTGCTTCAAGCGGTCCAGTTGTTCGCAGTAGATGGTAGAATTAAGCGTCTGGCCATATGGGAGCAGCTCATAGTGGATGATTCTCTTCCAATCCCACCAAACACACAGCAAAACCTTCCTGGCCGTCAATCCCGGCTTGGCCACTGTTTGGGACGATTCACCGGCCTTCGACCACGACTGTTTTCGCTTGATATTGTCGTATGTGATCCATTTTTCGTCGCCAGTCACCATCCGCTTCAAGAATGGGTCGAGTTCGTTCCGTTTCAGCAGCATATCGCAGGCGTTGATTCGGTCCAGAAGGTTTTTTTGCGTCAAATCATGCGGCATCCAAACATCAAGCTTTTTTTTGTATCCAGCCTTCTGCAGATGGTTTAAAATGGTTTGATGACTAACTCCCATCTCCTGGGCGATGTCACGAGATGCCACATGCCGGTCTAACTCGATGTATTCCATGATTTGATCGGTATTTGTAGTCACAGGTTTTCCGCCGGCTGGCTTATCCATGGTGTCGTTTTCACCGGCTCTGAGTCTTCGAAACCATTCCTCCGCGGTTCGAAGTGATAGAGTACCATCCCCCAAAACACCATTAATCTCACGGAACGTTTCTCTAGCGGATTTGCCTTTAACGAAGGAAAACTTTAAAATAGCGCGAATTTCGGCGTTAGTGAACTCCATGTTTACACGTCTATAACTGTTGAACGCAATATCCAAACTAATCATGCATAGCGTCGTTTTGTAGGTTATGTCAAGACCTTTCAAATTATGTATAGTATTGCCAGATACGAGCTCTGTAGCGCTTTGTACATAGCCGCGAAATTCAAAAGACAAAAAGGCGGAAGGGAGATATTTGACAACCTTATATTACTTGCTGGTTATTTTCCTAATTTTCCGTTTATTTTTTTTTTTTCGAGAAAGAATCAGATCGTCGGCGAGTGCAGACGTGTTTATTTTTCTTTTTTTTCCTATCTTCTTATCGTCAACAAGTAATTTAAATAAAAGCATTGGAAGCTATAAACAACAACACACAGTGGGCGAAAAGACGCTTAGTGCGATGAACTTCGTCATTTGTGTAAATAAACAAGAAGAAAATCCAAAACATTGAGCTATGAGTGAATTCGACACTCATACGGTGCTCCAAAGTCAGCAAGACGACCGTCGGCTCTCTCTGCCACGAAGCAACGCATACGACTCAATCGTGTCAACCCAAGACAACAGGACCGCTAACCCAACAAAAACTACCCAACCGCGATCAATAACTCCAAGCCCGAGTAATGAACTTAATCCAACATCGCTAGGCAGGGCGCGCTCTTGCTCTTCAGCGCTCTTGTTGGACAAAACCTCATACCCCTCCCTCATGCCAACCTGCTTAGCCACGGTCACCAGTACAGTGACGTCACTAGCAACTGCAACGGCAACTTCTACAACAACTACAATAGTATCGACTGCTCGCGCAATACCATTGTTACGAGGCGTACGATGCAGCCACGAAGTAACGGCCCAATTTGAATTTGTCGATTAAGTCGGTGATGTATAATTTAATTTTAATGCATTCATGCCCAACACTAAATAGGAAAATAGTGTAAGAAAAGTTTCAAATGCCATTAGTAAATGTAAAGAGCGGCAAACCACAAGTGAAAGCAAGAAAAGCTTCTATTTTATAATTTTCTACATTTATAATTTAACACAGCTACACAGATGTTCGAGCATCACACGAACACGGGTATAGCTCGAAATGTTCATTGGGTAACAGCTCCTAATATGCAGGAAAGAACTGCGCGAAGTCCAATCCCGACCACGGTTATCGGTCAAAGTATCGATGCAGTGCAAGCAGCACCAACAATGAGCCGGATTTATACCAAGCAATACAACACAAACAGTTCCAATGTGGAATACGGCTGGATACATGGAAAATGATGTTGCACACACTGCACCACCCAAGGGCGCGGCTGTATGCATATCGTATAGTGCTGCGCAGACGGCTCCACCTCAGAATGCCGCTATATGGATGGAAAACAACACATCCAAATTTGGATTCAAAGGAAACTCAGCAGGATTTGTACCGTCAGCTGCTAGAATAGGTCTTACACCGAATGTCAATCCCAACACGGCGGGTTCAAACCCTTACAGTGCAGCATTTAATACTGGTGGAATAGGCGGTCACATGCCGCCGTTTTCGAATACTCAGTTCGTACATGCAGGGTCATGTACTACAATGTTGACGCCAGCCCAAGTAGCGGCGCGACAAGTCATACCGCGAGAATTACCTGTAGTTACTGGAAAGCCGGAAGAGTGGCTGCTTTTTATAAGTAACTACGAACAATCGACGGAAAGATGTGGATTTAGCAATGAAGAAAATCTTATCAGACTTCAAAAGTGCCTTAAAGGAGCTGCTCTCGAAGCGGTACGAGGAAAACTCATGGTTCCAGCCATGGTACCATATGCGATCGGTACTCTAAGAATGTTGTACGGACGTTCAGAAATCGTTCATGCTAGTTTACAACGTAAGCTGGAAGATGAGCCAGCAATCAAACCGAACAACCTGGAGTCTGTAATACGACTAGCACTTGCTGTGCAGAATTATTGTGCCACAATGCTTTCAGTGGGGCTACAGGAGTACCTAAACGACTCTACCCTATTGAGTGAACTGGTTGCTAAGCTGTCCAGTGATCTAAAGCTGGATTGGGGCAGACATCGTTTAGCAGCAGGTGGGGGCAATCTAGTTACCTTCGACAATTGGCTCTTTGGCGTAGCAATGTGTGCTACAATAGTGGCGCCGTACGATTACCAAACAACGGAAAAAGATAAAGGAAGCAGACATATTAAGGAGCGCTTGCTAGTGCACAATATAGCGGAAGGTTCGAGCAAGGACAAGCAGAAAATTGAAGATCCAACAAAATCATTGTGCCCGGTATGTGACGGCGAGCACGATCTGTCTGAATGTGAAGGATTTTTGAGTATGACAATCAGGACTAGACTTGAAGTCATTAAGGCTAAACGACTATGTTTCTGCTGTTTTGGAAACCATACTGCTCGAAACTGCAGAGTGAAGAAGCCGTGTAATTTTGATGGATGTAAATTACTGCACAATGAGCTTCTGCACTTCTGCCCTACGATAAAGTCCGACGTCGATTCGGAGGAACTCAAAAAGGAAGAAACAAAAGAGTCGGCACTGTTCTTTCACGGCAGATCGACAAAACGGGTACTGTTCCGTTATATACCCATAACCTTGCATAGTAAAACTAAAAGAGTGAATATTTTTGCTTTCCTGGACGAAGGATCCTCCTGTACTCTGATGGAGCGACAATTAGCTGATGAGTTAGGCTTGGACGGACCTGAAGAGCAGCTCTGTTTGAAATGGACCGGTGATTTGACACAGACTGAAACCAAATCAAAGGTTGTCTGTACCAGTGTTTCCTCCGATGATCACCCGCACTTAAGGTATGTGCTAAAAGGTGTGCGCACTGTGGGCAATCTGGACCTGCCAGTGCAAAGTATAGACGACCAAATGCTCAACAACCATCAACACCTTAAATCGGTTCCTGTGCCAACGTCATGAACGCCAACCCTCATGAAAGGACCGGATTTGTTGGTGTCCCTGCCAGGAGTACTTTTGCGATTCAGAGAACGCCCTGTCGCTGTAACAGGAGATATTCGAGAGATGTTTCACCAAATTAAAGTTCGTGACTCCGACCAGTCCGTACAGAAGTTCTTATGGCGAAATGGAGAGAACGATCGCCCTCCGGATACCTTTGTAATGCAAGTGATGACCTTTGGCGCTTCCTGTTCCCCATCCCTGGCCAATTTTAAGTAACCGTAACCTACACGAAGCGTAGGGTACTGAGTATAGTAATGTCAATTTTCGACCCCCTCGGACTACTCGGATTCTTTAACATTCGTGCCAAAATAATCCTTCAGAACATTTGGAGATCCGGTGTGAGCTGGGATGACACAATTAAAGATTCGGATGAGAATGACTGGCGGGCTTGGCAATCGTCGTTGTCCAAGCTGAGTAATTTGCGTATCCCACGATACATGTATGGCTCAAAGGCTGCTGAAAATGTCCAACTGCACATATTTGTTGACGCGAGCTTGGATGCCTATGCTGCTGTAGCATACTTGCGGGTTGAACGCGGCGGCGAAATCAGATGGTCCCTTGTCGCGTCGAAGAACAGAGTCGCCCCTTTGAAACCCATATCGGTCCCAAGAATGGAATTGATGGCAGCCATTTTGGGTCTGCGACTTTTAAAGTTTCTGGAGGCAGAGCTATCAATCAGGATTGAAAGGCGGATCTTTTGGACAGACGCTCAAGATGTATTATTTTGGATAAAGTCGGACGTTCGTAAGTTTCCTCAGTTCGTGGCCGTACGAGTCGGAGAAATCCTGGAAGGATCGGAGGTTGTCGATTGGCGCTGGATTCGGAGCTTAATGTGGCGGACGAAGGAACCAAATGGACAAAAAACTGTGAGATGACCAGCTCGATAAGGTGGTTTACTGGTCCCGAATTCTTATCGCAGGACGAGTCAAGATGGCCGTCACAAATCGGAACCCCTGTGAGCTCCGATGATACACTGCTTTATCACGCCGATATGGTGCGGACGGACCCGTCACCTATTGCCTCTATTATGCCAAATCCGTTACGCTTCAGTAGGCTGGAACGTCTACGCGGAGCCCAAAGGCGAGTGCTGGATTTCATACGATATATTAAAGTTCGACAGCCCGGACCTGAATTGAAAAGAATACTCGAACTAAAACGAAATGTTGAGATGGACACGGTCTTTATTCGAGCTTGCCAAGAGGAAACGTTTATAGATGAAATTCGCTGCTTAAAGAAAGATGGTCGTGTCTCAAACCGGAAAAGCAGCTTATTCAAATGTTCGCCGTATCTTGACGAGTCAGGAGTGATTCGGATGCAAGGTCGAATCGAAGCTATCGACAATGTAGAAGTAGACGTGAAGCGACCGATTTTACTTCCACGTCATCACCAAGTAACGTATCTAATAGTCGAATATTATCATCGCAAGTTTCACCATCTGCATGGAGAAATAGTCGTAAACGAAGTTAGGCAACGTTTTTGGATACCAGGCCTGAGAGCACTCGTCAAGGAAACTGTAAAAAAATGTGTAAGTTGCTCCATCAGACGAGCACAACCACTGCCACCGGAAATGGGATATCTACCAAAGAAACGTATATCACCATATACCTTGCCCTTCACGTACACTGGAGTCGATTACTTCGGACCAATAGAAGTCGCTGTTGGAAGACGACGAGAGAAAAGATGGGGAGAATTATTCACGTGTATGACAGTTCGTGCAGTACATTTGGAATTGGTCCCTTCTCTGTCTACGGATTCATTTCTACTCGCTCTGAAACTATTTACTGCGCGGCGAGGGGTACCTATTAAAATGCTATCAGATAATGGAACAAATTTTCGCGGCGCTAGCAGAGTATTGGCAAAGGAGATCGAGCGCATATCGACTTTGGATGTGGAAAGTAAATATCCTCAAATGACCTTTGCATTTATTCCACCTGGATCACCTCACATGGGCGGCGCTTGGGAACGCATGGTGCGTTCAACTAAGTCAATCTTGTCGGAGATTCTGTCTAACGTCGTTCTGAGAGAGGAAGTACTACGCGGGGCATTTGCGGATGTTGAAAACACGTTGAACTCAAGACCGTTGACATATACTCCCTTGGAATCTGAAAACTCCGAAGCCTTGACGCCGAATCATTTCTTAGTTGGAAACTCAAGCGGTCTGCGTGAACGTGGAATGATGGAAGTCACTGGACATGGATTAGCAAAGCAGTTTCGAATCGCAGGGCAATTGGCGGATCGCTTCTGGAAAAGATGGATTCGAGAATATCTACCCACGTTAACAAGAAGGACGAAATGGTTTCATCCGAACCCAACTCCGCTTGCAGAAGGTGATCTAGTTTTGGTCGTGGATGAGACGAGCAAGCGGAACACTTGGCCAAAAGGAGTCATTATGGATGTTAATTGTGCTAAGGATGGCCAAGTCCGGAGTGCTGTAGTACGTACTCCTGATGGACTCGTTACTCGACCTGCAGTAAAGTTGGCCAAATTGGACATCGTGAGAGATGGTAATTCTCGGCGTGGATACTCAGAAGAGCGGCAAACCACAAGTGTAAGCAAGAAAAGCTTCTATTTTATAATTTTCTACATTTATAATTTAACATTTAAATAAAGATTTCAGCGTTTCGTTCATAAAAGTCGGCTTGATTTACGTGGAAGGCTCTAGGGACCTGGGAGTGTCCCAACAACCATGCTGGAACAACGAAATCTGCCGTGCAAGCAAATAATGCAGCGCCTTACACCAGCGCGCCCTCCTCTAAACAACGTTCGGCCGTACAGACTGACCTGGATCGGTACATACAAATAAAACGTAAGCTCAGCCCGCAGAACTCTAGACTTGGTAATTCTGCCAAAATAACTCGCGGCACCTCAAAACAATCCACATCAGAAAAGCACATAGAAGCAAACAGGTTTGCTATTTTGGCAGATAAATCCAATGAAATACCACCTGAACACATCGTAGGGGACAATAAAAAGCCCAAACCGCCGCCGATTTACATTCGAGAGAAAAGTTCTAATGCTAATCAGACCAGACAATTTCCACATAATTCCACTAACAAAGGGAAATATTCACGAAACAAAAGTCAACAGACTAATACGGAAGTAAATTAAAAAATTTTGTCGAAGTATTTGAAGGACCACAATTAAAACTTCTACACCTACCAATTAAAAAGCAGTAAAGACCAGCAAGTAGTACTTAAAGGTATTGAACCGGAAGTAACACCAGCCGAAGTTACAGGCGCACTGAAGAAAAAAGGTTTTAATGTAAAAAATGTTACTAACATTTGAATAGAGAAAGAAAGCCTCAACCTCTGTTCAAGGAAGAACTTGAACCCGAAACCAAATCCAAGCCTCTGAAAAAAATGAAGTGCATCCAATTTTTACTCTCCAGTTCCTAGTTCACTGCAGAACAACCGTAGAAGAGCCGCATAAGAGAAATGGGCCGGAGCAGTGTAATAATTGTCAGGAATACGGCCACGGCCACACAAGGACTTACTGCACGCTCCGTCCAGTATGCGTTGTTTGTGGAGAACTTCATGACTCCCACAAATACCCAAAAAACAAAGAGGATCCCAGCAGCAAAAAGTGTGGAAACTGTGGAGGCAACCATACGGCTAACTACAACGGCTACGCCAACGGCGTCTTGCAGCGCAAACTTGAGTTAGCTCAATTCCTTAATAACAACCATATCGATGTAATGTTACTCGCCAAAACTCATCTTACAAATAAATAAAATTTCCAAATTCGAGACTACTTCTTCTACAACACGAATCACCCAGATGGGAAAGCACACGGAGGTACCGGGATTCTGCTTCCACAATAGTTTCGCCACTAACTACATGCAAGCTACATCTATAGAGGTACAGATGGACCACCGTTCCCTAAAGCTTGCCGCCGTATACTGTCCTCCTCGGTTTACAATATCCAAATCCCAATTCATGGACTACTTCAACTCTCTGAGCAAACAATTTATAGCAGCAGGAGTCTTTAATGCCAAGCGTACGCACTGGGGATCTCGACTGGTGACTCCAAAGGAAAGGCAGTTGTACAAGGCAATAATAAAACCAAGCAACAAGCTAGACTGTGTTTCACCTAAGATACCTACATATTGGCCAACAGATCCCAGAAAATTGCCAGACTTGATAGACTTTGCAGTCAGAAAAAACATTCCACGCAACCTGATAAGCGCCAACTCCTTACCAGATCTATCGTCTGACCACTCGCCTGTACTCCTACAAATAAATCTACATCCAGTTGCAGTAGATAAACCATTCAGACTAACAACGAATAAAACCAACTGACTGAATCCACGTTTGAATGACGAAGCTGATATCAACTTATCCAGAAACGCCCTTGAATCCGTCTTGGTCGCAGCAGCTCGCATGTCAACCCCACAAGCGCAAGAAACCTCGTACAATCATAGATACACGAACGTTGAAATAGAACAGCTTGTTCAAGCAAAGCGTCGCTCACGGCGAGACTGGCAATCCAACAGATCACCTTCTGCAAAGCAAAGGTTTAAAGATGCTACACGAAGACTCATAGCTGCACTCCGTCAAGAAGAAGAAAATTCCCAAAAACATTTCATAGAGCAGTTATCCCCAACGAGCTCCAAGTTCCCACTATAGAGAGCACACTCATCACTCAGCGCACCAATAGAACCTGCAATACCAATTAGGACATCCACAGGCAACTGGGCGCGCAGCGACGGAGAAAGAGCCGAGAGATTTGCAGAACATCTTCAAAATGTATTTCAGCCCAACACAGCATCAAACGAGATCTCACTGCCAGCACCATCAGATATCGACACATCTACGTATGAGCCAATTGTATTCAGACCACACGAGTTGCTCAAAATCATAAATGAACAACTCAACCCAAAAAAAAACCCCAGGATGCGACCTAATATCACCAAAAATGATTATCCAACTTCCTCTCTGCGCAGTTTGAGCTATTTGCCGACTCTTCAATGCAATAACGAGACATGGACACTTCCCAGAGAGATGGAAAAAGTCGATCATCATAATGATACCAAAACCTGGCAAAAACCGCACAATTGCTTCATCATATAGACCAATTAGTTTACTAACGTGTCTATCAAAACTCTTCGAAAAATGCCTCTTGGCACATATTACCCCACATCCCGACTCATCAATTCGGTTTTCAAGAAAAACATGGAACCATCGAGCAAGTCAACCGCATAACTTCTGAAATCCGAAATGCATTCGAACAAAGGGAGTACTGCACTGCGATATTTATGGACGTATCACAAGCTTTCGACAGAGTATGGCTACAAGGTTTAATGCACAAAATAACAGAAATACTCCCAACCAACACTCATAAACTTCTGAAGTCATACCTTTACAACAGGAAATTCTCAGTAAGAAGTAATGCTGCCATGTCCGATGATTACATCATCAGTGCCGGAGTTCCTCAAGGCAGCGTGTTAGGACCAACACTCTACCTTATCTACACTGCGGACATCCCAACGAGCACGCAACTCACCACATCCACTTTTGCTGATGACACAGCGATCCTAAGCCGATCGAGGTGCCCCAAGCAAGCGACGGCGCAACTTGCTAAACACCTGGTGGCAGTCGAGAAATGGCTATCCGACTGGCGAATCAAAGTTAACGAACAAAAATGCAAACACGTAACGTTCACATTTAACAGGCAAGACTGCCCTCTACTTTCTCTAAACGACACAGTGGTTCCGATAGCAAATAAAGTAACATATCTTGGCGTACACCTTGATAGACGTCTTACTTGGCGCAGCCACATTGAAGCCAAAAAAACTTATATAAAACTCAAAGCCAGCAACCTCCACTGGCTTATCAATAGCCGCTCGCCCCTTAGCCTGGACTATAAAGTACTCCTATACAACACAGTTCTGAAACCAATCTGGATGTACGACTCTCAGTTGTGGGGGAATGCCAGTAACAGCAGTGTGGATATAATGCAAAGAACACAGTCAAAAATTCTCAGAACCATCACCGGGGCACCGCGGTACGTTCGGAATGCAAACATTCACAGCGACCTTGACATACCACTCGTCAGAGAAGAGTGGTACAAATTGGCATTTGTCGATTTTTATCCTCATATCGGTTTTTTGTAATGTTAGAAACACTTTGTTCAAATTTTCAGCATGATCGTTTTCTGTTTCGTCATCTGTTGTTTCCTAATTTTGCGATTATTTCGCCTATTTCAGGAATGGGGTACCGATCGGATATTGTTACCTCATTGAGCTTCCTATAATCAATATCTAGTCTGTATTTTTGTTTTTCATTAGTTTCATTATATTTTTTTCGGAACTACCCAAACTAGAGCATTATTGGGTGACCATGGGGGTCTAATAATGCCATCCTGGAGTATTTCTTGAATTTGTTGTTCTACTTCTTGTCTAAGTGATGCCGGATATGGGTAGTGTTTTCCGAAGACAGGGATATCAGAGGAAGTTCTAATTTCACCTACAACTCTGGTAGTGTAAGTTAGTTTAGTTTCAGTGTCGTTACCTAGAATTCCATGGAAGGTTTCATTTGGGCCCGTGTCAATTAAGAATTTCAGAGTTTTGCCGTTCCCGATAGTTACCTTAAAATAGGGTAAGCAGGAACGGTATTCTAAATAACATAATTCTGACATATCAATGGATTCCTGTTGTTCGGATGCTGCTTGCCACGAAGCTTCTTCATCCAGCTCATTTATTCTATTCTCTTCCATTGACTGAAAATATTCTTGTTCCTCATCCACTTCTGGTTGTATATTGAATTGGCGCTGCATTTAATGCGAGGTGAGTCATGAGGTTAGGTCATGGTCGTGCGAGCCTGACGTAGATGTTTTCGTTTCGTTAGGTCAAGGGTCTTGGCGTACAAGCTAGATCCCTAGTGGCAGCGAGGCGTTGTGCGAGCAACGCGCGCAGAGGAGGCAGAGAGCTGTGGCGTTCCGCCAGAAGAAGCAGAGCGAGTCTCAGAAGCGGCGCGAATCTCGCCATCCGGCCGCCCGTGCGGCGGGGCGGAGAAGGGACAACGACTAGATTGGAGCTAGGAACATAGTGAGCTCGACCGGAGTTGAGGCAGTGGCAAGCAGCTGGAGCGTTCGCGACGCTTTAAGGAGCGCTCCGCTGTAGACTCGGACAGGGTTTGGCCCTTCGGCGCTTGCGGCGCTTTCAAGAAGCGCTCCGTTGTTCAAGGGAGCGGAGAGATTCATCCGACTAACGGCCTAATGGTGCCGAAAACGGGAAAGAGGAAGTAGTGTCCAGAGATTTCAGGCTCCAGCACTGTTGCTGGCTGAGTGTTTTGTGTTGGCTTTTTTAACAGGATAGACGAGAGTCCTCCCGATATGTATATTTTCTTTTCCAGCCTCGATCAGTGGAAACACTTCAACGGCTCGTCGCGGATATAAAAATCTTAAATCTTTAATCTATGCGAAGCCAGCTGAAGTAATGCGGAATTCTTCGATCAATACTTTTCCACGTTTTCCGAGTTCCGTCCCAAGAGGCTTCACCAGTTAGATAGACAACCACTGTATCGCCTTGAATAGAAACGAGAATGCAATTCGATTATAGCCCATTTCCGTACGCGGACTTTGCAGTGGAGCTCTTTAACAATTAAAAATTTTATACAATGAAATTAAGCGCACATACCCTGTCGAATTAAATAAACATTAAGGTCATAAATCTTTAGTGATAATTTATTGTTAAGCGTAGTAAGAAAGAATATATATTGAATTATTAGGGTATTAAGGAAGCTAGAAAAGATATGTTAGTTAGAGGTTTAAGGACCTTCTTTAAGGAATATATATGAAGATTATAATGGAGTGAGAAAACATAGTTCACCTCGTTTTATTGCCACCGCCCTGCCGCCAGCCTATACCATGGACTTTCTCAGGGACTCCCAAGGGATCCTAATATACACCGTTCTGAGAAGCTCAGGTTTGACCTACGCGGTTCGTGAGGTCGCGCACGCATCAATATTGAAATAATTTATGATTCCCGTGGCAGCATCAAGGGGAGAGGGGAGAGGGGAGAGGGGGTGTTTCAGAAACCGCCCATTAGCCGACGAGATCTGATGTTCTGATTCTCTATTAGGTTGCAAAGATGTAAGGCATGTCCTAAGTCATGGGCCTCTTTAATAGCCAAAAGTTGGGAAAGACTGCAGTTCAGGCCTCTTACAATCCAGTGCTTTCTCTCTATACAGTGCTGTTAGGGCCTGTATAGTTTCCTAGAGATAGAGATGCTTCGAGATTCTCAATTTGGTTTAAAATCAGAGAAAGTTGTTGGTGTACGGCTTGATAAAATTCAACTATCGAGTTGCTGTCTTGGTTAAGTGCATACAATTGATATACTAGTGTCATTAGGTCTCTCCTATATTTCTCTCTAAAGTGTGCAGTCAGACACTTTGATATTGCCTCCCAATCCAAAGGTGTGTTATAGAAGTCGAGGACAGCATCTGCTTGACCTACGATTTTGTTCCTAATTGTGAATATTAAGGGGATCCCTTTTAACTGTCATAAATTTTTAAAACCCTTTCTATGCTTTTCTTTTAGGACTTTCTAATTATTTGGTCTGAAATGTTTGAAAAGTCCTTGTTTGGATTGAGGATTTCCGTAACAAACCCAGCTGATTCTCTTGAAGTATTTCCCAAATTTTCTCTTCCATATCTTTTTCCGTCAGTAGTTTCGAACTCGTTCTTACACAGCTCTGTAAGGGAAGAAGGGATCCTCAGCAGAGGTCCTGCGAGATTTCCCATCCTATCTACCAAATCCTGTTCAGTCGTTTTAATGAGGATTTTAATGGATGATCGTTAATGGTCTTATGAGGGTTAATTGATCGGATGTGAAACGAATTATTTTTAATTTTTTTCGAGAAATTCTAGTTTTAAATCTTCGTAAGGTTTTTAATTGGAACTTTGGAAGGAAAGCTAACTTCGGGCAGAGCCGAAGTTGATATACCCTTGCAGATAAGGTCGTTCCATTTCCGATCATTCTAACTTAAACAAGAAAGGAAAGCTAACTTCGGGGCGGAGCCGAAGTTGATATACCCTTGCAGTTCAGTCGCAGTCCGCTAGGTGGCGCCACTCATCTTATATTATTAGATATATAGGGGATCGTATATAGTCGGCCGATGTTGTTTTTCACAAAATAGAATCTGTACCAAATCCCATCTTTCTAACTTAAAAAACACCAACGTTATCCCAATTTCGATCGTTCCATGACAGCTATAGGATATAGTCGGCCGATCCTTATGAAATTTTGTACATAAGATATTTTGGTCAAACATAACATGTGCGGAAAGTCCCAACCCTCTAACTTAAAAAACACCAAAGTTATGGCATTTCCGATCAATCAGTTATATGGCAGCTATAGGATATAGTCGACCGATCCCGGCCGTTCCGACTTACATATATACTGCCTGCAAAGGAAAGAAGGATGTGTGCAAAGTTTAAACTCGATAGCTTTAAAACTGAGAGACTAGTTTGCGTAGAAACAGACAGACAGACAGACGGACAGACGGACATGCTCATATCGACTCAGGAGGTGATCCTGATCAAGAATATATATACTTTATAGGGTCGGAGATGTCTCTTTCACTGCGTTGCACACTTTTGACCAAAATTATAATACCCTCTGCAAGGGTATAAAAAGAGAGGAGAGGAAAAGAAGTGAAATGATCCAATAGAGACCATTTTAGTTCGAACGTAAAACCCTAACAGGATCTTGCTGTGCATCTGTCGAACTACAATGGATTAACAATAGAGCAATAAAGTTTCTATTCCTTCTATTCGGAACGTTAAAGTGAATGCTGGCTATCTTCATCACCATTAAAAAAGTTGTGTAAGAAAATAGTAAGGAAGGAAAGTATATTAGTAAGTCTACTATAATACAAAGAAAATTTTGCAACCCATCTAAGTGCTCTAAAAGAAAATAATAAGAAATTCTTTTATACGGATTCTACGCGGACTTGATGAACCCCATATTGTGGACCCCAGGCATATGAACCGTAGTCTAGTATCGAACGGACCGTAGATATAAATAAGCCTTTGGTAATATAGGTAAAATGTCGGGAAATTTAAGTTTTATGTCTAATAGGACCCAAGATTGATAACTAGAGTTAATTTTTCTAAGGTAATCCCATAGATATAGTACGTAGCCTGGTGAGAAAATGAACGATAAAATTTTAAGTATTAAGTCATTAACTAAACACCAGTTTTAAAAATTATCGAGATTGGACTGAAGTCTATGTTAGGCAGACTAGGATTTATATTGCAGACAAAACTTAACATCGTCTGCGTACATTAGGCAAGATAAGGCAAGTCCTCAATAGAAAAAGTAAACAGTAACAGGAAGCCATCTGCTTCCTTGAGAGACTCCAGATGTAGCACGAACTAAGCGGGAATGTACATTTTTAAATATGTCTGTGTTCTTCCATTTAAGTAGTTGGAGATCCACGTAGATCTGTAGGGAATCCCATATGATTCAGTTTATTCATTCATTTTATTCAACATTATATTCCATTATTATTTTATTTATTAAAAAAAAAAAAATTGTGTTAATACAAATTAGAGAGAGAGCTACAGAAGAGCGCAAGCGTTAACAAATAAGTGAAGAAAAGATAAATGCAGAAGTAACTGCAAATATACGAAAATACGTATAAAGAAAAAGAAGCAGAACTATATTTGGATTAAAATTTTTTCTAAAGCGATAAAATGCTAAATAAAAATCGAAATAATTTAAAAGTCTCAGTAGGGTGAGTGGTATGTGGGGCGAATGGCTTAAGATCCTGTATACAAATTGATTAAAATTTGGAGAATCTTACTCCAACGGAACGAAAATTGAATCACAGTGTATCATTTAGCTGAATATTTGTATTTTTTGTATTAATATGAAATTTATGAGTTTTTTATATTTATTTAATATATATTTATATTGGGTATTTACTTACTATATTGTACTTACGATTGATTGTTCTAAAGCGAAAACATAGTGATTAAAAAATTTATGCAACTTTTCATTGGTATAGTTTATACACAATTGCTCGAAAGAGTTTTTTGTAAAATTTTCAAATCCAAATATATCTAGAACACCAAGAAAATTCGAGCCATCTTGCCCAGGATTTGTACAAATATTAATTTTAGTTACAAGCCACGTGAATGTTTTTGAGTATAAAGCTTTAGCCATGGCATGACGATTTTCTATGGCCTAGAAATATAAAAAAAAGAAACATTAATTTATTATTAGAAAGATACTCTTTTTTATATATTATTTAGTATATTAGTCTATACACAATTGCTCGAAAGAGTTTTTTGTAAAATTTTCAAATCCAAATATTATATATCTTCAATATCTAAAAAGATTGCACACGAAAGAAATTTTACTTTTTAAAAAAACCAGTTGAAACTCTGATTTCTTAGAAGCCTGATGGAATATTTGAATGTAATTTATTTGAAAGTATTTAATTTTGTGAAGTTAACGAGCATTTTCGACAACAGTCATCTTTTCCCATTTCCAATATCCATAATCAATTATATGCCAATTATAAGCTCGAATTTTATTCCTTTATTCCGATATATACAGCTGGAAGTGGGAACAACGGAGAACAGTAGCTCCTTTAAAACAAACGAGCTTGCAATAATATTATAAAAAGTCTTTATCGGCAAACATTTTTAAATAGGTGTGGTCCGAGGTGCACTGTAAAAATGCCATGAGTAGGATTTCCGCATTTCCTAATCACCCTTCGCATGAGAATCACATCACCTTCATATGCGAATGATTAATGACGAAGTTGATGCAGTGATGGGAACAGGGTAAAATTAAAGGAGGTGTCTGTCCAAAGGCAACGTGGTAAAACGAAGGCAGTCTGTGACCCGTAAAATGTCTTCGACTAAGATTCTATGGTCAATCTGTATGGTGCATAACAATTTACTGTTGAGCACCGTTATGCTTAAGGCTCTTACGTGCCGGCTCCCTTTATGTGTAGCGTTGTGAAAAAAATGTGAACATCTCAGCTATACGTGAAGAACCGGTCAATAAAGCTCGGAGACGCCTTTGATTCTAAAGGGACGGGATACGGACGGCTAAATTATGCTCATAAATGGATATAGCCTCTTCGTTGTGCAATCTGGAAAAAAACAATTTATTTTAAACTTGCAAAAATCAGAGCGTGGTAGCCAGTACAACCTTAACGCCTATCAGCGTTTTTATAGCGGCCGAATTAAATAGACAAGGTTCAATTAATATTTATTATGGGTCAATTTAACCCCAAAACAAATGCAGCGGTCGATCCAAACAATGCCGAATATACAAGTGCATAAAAACTAAGAGCTTGCGCAGGAGCTCCACCAAAGCTGCCAAAGTGCATCCCAAAAGAACAACAAAGCGCATGCGAATCTGGGAGAATCAAAGAATATAGAACTGCTGATAACGCGCAATTAGTTGACCACTGTGGCTAGTTACACTGAGATAATTAATAGAAATAATTAAAACAGATTCTCTTCTTCTTCCTCTTCAAAGGATTCTTTGACCTCGAAAAACCCTTTAAGAAGAGGCGCCGACTTTGAGACAAAATTATGTCAGTGGCTATGGGTGGAACCCGCTGGGGTGGCAGCTCATCCTGAAAGTATGCATTCCAGTAGCATTTGATCAGATTTGTGAGACGGCCTTTGTGCAATCAAAATCGGCGTCCAAAAATTAGATCAAGCCTATTGGAACGGTAATACTGGAGAACGAGCGGTAGAATGTTGCGAGCACGATTGCAGGGCGACGAGAATGTATGTCACCAACGCTGTGCCAGCCTCCCGCTTCGACTGACCAATACTGGCCGGCATGAAAGCTCTTGGCTGACCTTTGGGCTGAACTTGGCAAGTGCAGCAGAATGTGATGACGTTGACCATAAATTATGCTCACCACAAATTTAGTAGCCGGGTGGTGCTTCCAAGGGTTAAGGGCTTTCTTCTTCTTTCATCCTCTTCTAAGGCCTTGACGTGCTTAAAGGAGCGAGATAGACATTTATGGTGCTGAAGAAACGTCCCTCTTTATTGGACAGCCCGTCCCTCTTTATTGGACAGCGTCCAAGCCACGGCGAAGTTTCATTTGGAAAGCTTCCAATGGAAACAACTCTTTAATTACTCCGACTCCCTCCAGTACTCCCGAAAACTTCAATGTGCCCGTCCCTCTTTATTGAATTGGATTATTAGATTGGATTATTAGATTGGATTATTAGACTGGATTATTTGATTAGATTATTAGATTGGATTATTAGATTGGTTTATTAGATTGGATTATTAGATTGGATTATTGGATTGGATTATTAGATTGGATTATTAGATTGGATTATTATATTGGATTATAAGATTGGATTATTAGATTGGATAAGAGAGATCTTATTGGATTGCTCTTGACCTTTTTTATTAGAATTTAATTATTATAAGTATCTCAGAAATATGCTTCACTTTCCTATTACAGTTACTAATTATTCATTTAAGATAAGGGCTGTAATAGGAAGAAAAAAACACGAAAGGAAAGATAGCTTCGGGCGGAGCCAAAGTTGATATACGCTTGCAGTTAAGGTTGTGCCATTTCCGATCGTTCAGTTATATGGCTACTATCGGATATAGTCGGCCGATCCTGATGGTCCCATCATTCTAGCTTAAAAGACACCAAAGTTATGCAAATTCCGGTCGTTCAGCTATATGGCGGCTATAGTATATAGTCGGCCGATCCTTATGAAATTCGGCAATTCAGATTATTTTGTTCAAAATAGAATCTCTACCAAGTCCCATCTTTCTAACTGAAAATAAAGAACATAGTTATGCCAATTCCGATCGTTCTATGACATATCCTATGATATAGCCGATCCTTATGAAATTATGTACATACGATAATTTGGCCAAATATACCATGTGTGGAAAATCCCAACCCTCTAACTTAAAAACATCAAAGCTATGGCATTTCCGATCAATCAGTTATATGGCAGCTATAGGATATAGTCGACCGATCCTGGCCGTTCCGACTTAAATACTGCCTGCAAACAAAAGAAGGGTGTGTGCAAAGTTTCAACTCGATAGCTTTAAAACTGAGAGACTAGTTTCCGTAGAAACGGACAGACGGACAATCGGACATGCTCATATCGACTCAGGAGGTGATCCTGATCTAGAATATCTATACCTTATAGGGTCGGAGATGTCTCCTTCACTGCGTTGCACAAGTTGACCAAAATTATAATACCTGCAAGGGTATAATGAATTGGTTAAAATCCTTTTTCATTTACGATAATTTATATTTAATAAAATATAGTGAATTATAGCGAATAAATTATAAATTAAGTGAATTATTTAGTGTGTACACCTTTAACCAAAGTTTAGATCAAAACAATGTAAGGAAAGCTAGGAAAACTGCTGATGAGATAGCGGTATCAACAACACCATGTGAATCAACAGCATAACTGACTGACTAACCGAGGCAAGCTGATTCAGCTGCTGAAACTTGATTCCAACTCAAAGTTAGCTGACCAAACGATATGCAATATTAATTAACACAAAACTTACTGACCTACTAAAAATAATTTAAGATAAAAATGGAACAAAATTAATTTTTGTAACATTAAAGTGTATAAAAAAGTTTCAAGCTTCTCATTTCTAGAAACCCTAAATTTTGTCATTTCCAATTCTTCAGTTAACTGGCAGATATAGGATATAGTTTTAAAATTTGATAATTATGAAATTTTTTAGTTTTCAGTTGGAAAATTTGAATTTTCCCGTATTTTAATACCCAATCTTTTCCACCAAAAAATTGTTGATTTACAAATTCAGTGGGGATGCTGTTTAAAAAATTATAATAAGTAAAACTCCACTGAAAATTGTCCGATTTGGAGGAATTTTATTTGGGCAATAAACCTTTTTTAAAAAACTTTTCTGAGCTGGCACTACATCAAGATTTCTTCATCTAAGTGATTATCATAGTCTATGTGCCAAATTGGATAGTTCTGTCTCATAAAAAATCGAAGTTTTCTTACTACTGGAGCTACTACCCGTCTAAAAACTCACTTAACATAAGTACAAAAGAAAATAGGAATATCCTACCTCGGGTGCCATTTTATGCAGCCCTAGAGGACCTGATGTGGGGGCTATATATTATCACCAGCATATGAGGCTACAACAGTTACATTTAAGAAGAAGAACAGCTACTGCAAAATACCGTGCAAACAAAGATTTTGACCGTCAATACTTCATTAAATATAGGCTCGATAACAAACAAGAAAGGAAAGCTAAGTTCGGGCGGAGCCGAAGTTGATATACCCTTGCAGTTCAGTCGCAGTCCGTTAGGTGGCGCCACGCATCTTATATTATTAGATATATAGCGGATCGTATATAGTCGGCCGATCCTTATGAAATTTATTATATCGAATTATTTTGCCCAAAAAGTAATCTGTACCAAGTCCCATCTTTCTAACTTAAAAAACACCAAAGTTATGCCAATTCCGATCGTTCTATAACAGCTATAGGATATAGCCGATCCTTATGAAATTATGTACATACGATAATTTGGCCAAATATACCATGTGTGGAAAATCGCAACCCTCTAATATAAAAACATCAAAGCTATGGCATTTCCAATCAATAAGTTATATGGCAGCTATAGGATATAGTCGACCAATTCCGGCCGTTCCGACTTATATACTACCTACAAGGAAAAAAAGGATGTGTGCAAAGTTTCAACTCGATAGCTTCAAAACTGAGAGACTAGTTTGCGTAGAAACCGACAGACAAACAGACGGACAGACGGACATGCTCATATCGACTCAGGAGGTGATCCTGATCAAGAATATATATACTTTATAGGGTCGGAGATGTCTCCTTCACTGAGTTGCACACTTTTGACCAAAATTATAATACCCTCTGCAAGGGTATAAAAATTTGCACTAATTGCTTTTTTAGACATAGAAGTTGCCTTTAACAAAATCCAGCATTGCTCAATCATCGATGCATTGACGGGACTTGGAATAGGCGATCGATCTGTTCACCTAATGCGGAAGATCCTGGTCAAGAGGAGTGTCTAATCTTGGAGGATTATCTATTCGAAGATACATCAAGAGGGGCACCCCGCAAGGAGGTGTACTCTCCCCACTACTATGGAACGTAACGGTTCCATAACAAAATCATTGCACACGCAGACGACGTTGTTATCGCCTTTGAGGGATTGGTTGCGCACACAACAAAAGCGGTCCTTCGCAGAGATCGCAAAAAGCCGCATCCTGCTCGGGGTTATCGACATGGGTAACTCCGACGGTAAAGTTTCAAGGGATAAGTAGAGATGGGTAGAAGCAAGAAGTCATTCCAATATACGGCATGACGCCAAGATCCCAAGAGCCCAATCACAGCCCAAGAGGGAAAGATCTCAGAATATGCGGGGAGGACCAATGGCAAAGCGGTTGCGTACACAACCATAGCGGTCCTTCGCAGAGATCGCGAAAATCCGCATCCTTCACTTATCGATAGAGGAAACCCTGACCCTCCCCGTATAAGTGGAGATGGGCAGAAGCAGCCATAGCAGCAAAATGCTTTGAGCTCCTGATCCAGATGCTGTCTTCCTACATGGCCTATGAGAGGACCGAACCTCACGTCGAGCTAGTAGAAAAGCTAGTTTCGCTGTCCTGAAAGGCTCAACCTAGGCTTTCTTATAGAATGTGACTCCAACGCTCACCACTCACAATGAACCAGCTCTAAGACAAACGACCGCGGTGAGTCTCTTTTCAACTTTATTCTTAGGTCAAACCTTTTCCCTTCAATAAGGGAGATGATCCCATCTGCATTATTGCAAAGCGCAGGGAGTCCATTGATCTCACGCTTGTATCGAAACAGATACTTAGCCACGTAACCCTTTAGAAGGTCCTAGAGAAACAGTCTTTCTCCGACCACAGATACATAGAAACATCCCTTAACATCAAATTTACAGAACCATCGGTTTTGCAAAACAATAAAAAAAACCACTAGTCCAAGCCACCTGACTATCCTCAAACCGTGGAATTCACTCAAACCTGCAACAATGCCCTCAGAAAAGCATGTCTAAGAACAAAACCATATAAGCGAAATAGACCCTGGAGGTCTATAGAGCTAGCGACCCTTCAGACGGCAAGCAGAACCCTGTTCAATAGGGCTAAAGCATGAAACGAGGAGACACTATGGACCGAGCGAAGTGCTCCTTATGGAACTCCTCATGAAATTTTCCAATGTGCAAGGCTTAGGAAAATTCTATCCCAATCAGCCACAACTCTCGGCTATCTCAAAAAAGAAGACGGAAATTGGACCAATACAAGTGAAGCGATGCCACAGAGGACATATCGGACAATTGCTCATAAATTCTGATATATTCGGAGCCGATTTTTTATAAGCGGCTGCAAAGTTGTCGGCTGAGCAGGCTGAAGATTATATGCCACAAGCACATCACTAAAAGAGGATGTCTTACGCTTTGGAGACTCATTTAGTAGTTGAAGACTACTAAACACAGTTGTGTATCGAGCGCACAAAGTTGGTCATTGAATCAACTCCTTTAATCCGCTTTTAGTCTGCCTCATGAACGATCTCATTTCGTCCTGAACAGCACGACAACCGTCACAGCAAAAGTAGAGACCAGACCTACGCGAGATTGCATCCGAAACTGAGGCCGTGAACCCGGCACAATTAGCGTGTAAAACGTTTTCACAGAGCCAGCAATGGATGTTAGGCTGGGAAGACGAGATTGTCTTATTACAAGACTTCAATGCACAGACCAATTTAAATTCCATAATTATTAAGAATTTAAATAATTAATTTATTAAAAATTAAATAATTAATTTATTATTATTATTTGTTTTTATTATGGATTTTTTATTATGGAACCTTGAACCACTGTACCAGGGAAATGAAAGGGGAGATTAAAAAGAGCGTTAATACGAGTTAGTAAAATGCAAAGAATAGAGATAAGAATCTCTATTGAAGGAGAGTAGAAGCAATAGAATAGAAGCAACACCGTAAAAGATGAAGAAGCAGAGCCGGGCTATGTTTGGAAGGAAAATTAATCAAATTATTATTTTTTCTGCAAGTATATCACTGCACACGCGAAGCGATACGGATCTAAAAATTTCAATTCGTTTATTATTATTTTTTTTTTTACCTGTATAGAAATAAACACCCATTGTTTATGGTAAGCTTACTACAAATTTTATAAAAACGCAGTGCGCACATAAAAAAAAAGTCCGTCCGCTTTAAGATAAATAGAGTAAGTTGATCTAAAATTATCTATATCTAAAATTAAATTTGTAACTTGGTATGATATGATATGATGACTTTATATAATAACCTAAGCCGCGAACAACTTTCCTCCTCTTAATTGTATTAATTATTAATTGATTTTTAGTCAATCCTGAATTGCGCATTTGTAAGACTTCCCGAAATAGTATTTGAGATTAAATTTGTATTAAATTCAATAGCAATCACACAGCCCTATGACTATGATCGTAATATTTATACCCTTGCAGAGGGTATTATAATTTTGGTCAAAAGTGTGCAACGCAGTGAAGGAGACATCTTCGACCCTAAAAAGTATATATATTCTTGATCAGGATCACCTCCTGAGTCGATATGAGCATGTCCGTCTGTCTGTCGGTTTCTACGCAAACTACCCTCTCAGTTTTAGAGCTATCGAGTTAAAACTTTGCACACATCCTTCTTTTCCTTGCATGTAGTTCATTAGTCGGAACGGCCGGGATCGGTCGACTATATCCTATAGCTGCCATATAACTGATTGATCGGAAATGCCATAACTTCGTTTTTTAAGATAGAGGGTTGGGACTTTCCACACATGTTATATTTGACCAACATATCTTATGTACAAAATTTCATAAGGATCGGCCGACTATATCCTATAGCTGTCATACAACCATCGGAATTGGCATAACTTTGGTGTTTTTTAAGTTAGAAAGATGGGACTTGGTACAGATTCTATTTTGGACAAAATAATCTGATTTGCCAAATTTCATAAGGATCGGCCGACTATATACGATCTTCTATATACCTAATAATACATATAAGATGCGTGGCGCCACCTAGCGGACTGCGACTGAACTGCAAGGGTATATCAACTTCGGCTCCGCCCGAAGTTAGCTTTCCTTTCTTGTTAATGATATAACCGTATTGTAAGCAGTTCTATATGTAAAAAAAAGGTATATTTAATTGTTGCTGGTTAAAACTTTACGAAAATTACAAATTCAAAATTATCCCTCTTTCAAAAAAAACAAAACGAAATCAAAAATTAACATAGAAACGAATTCGACTAGCCCTTAGATATTAATTAATGAGAGTTTGTTCGAAATAAGACAATATATCGATCGAACAACTTATCGCTGTATTTAAATTTTAGCCAAGTCAAGAATGTATCAATCATAAATGTCTTCTATATATATATATATATAGAATCTATATCTATATAAGTGGATACGACCAAGAACACCTCAATCTGTTCCTCAAAGGTTAAAAATAAACAGCTTATCAGCTTAAACAAAAATCATAAGAAATACCCTTACTAAAGAACAAAGTCTAGAGCTACGCAAAAGTCACAGTCAGGCCGCACTTTCTTTTCTATTAATTATCTAAAAGAAAAGTTTTCTATTCATTTCGCGCGGTTCCCACTGCATACGTACAGCCCACCTCCCGCCCAACCGACCGAGGGGCGCCTGCCGCATAACGTACGGCTCGAATCGCGGGAATAAATTCGAGTTAGTATAATGAGTATAGTATATAAGTTTAAATAGAAGGATTATAAAGAAAACGAGGAAGAATTAGTATGTTCTTGTAGGTAATTTAAAATGGAGGTTTTCAAATTTGACTGGGAGGAAAGAGAAATAATATTATACAGACCATTGTAGTTCGAACATAAAATCCTAATGGGATCATGCTGTGCATATGTCGATCTACAATGGCTTAAGAATAAAGGACTAAAGTTTCTGGTCCTTCTATTCGGAACGTTAAACTGTAAGCGTGTTAGTAAGTGCTGGCTATCTACATCACCATTAATAAGGTTGTGTAGGAAAACGACACCCAGCATTGTTCTACGGTTTTTTAAGGAGGGTAAGTTTATTAGTAGGAGTCTACTATTATACGAAGGTAGGTGAAGATTTGCGTCCCAGTTAAGTCCCCTAAGAGCAAATAATAAGAAGTTTTTTTGTACGGATTCTATGCGGTCTTGATGAACACCGTATTGGGGACACCAGACACATGAACCGTACTCCAGTATCGGGCGGACCAAGGATATAAATAAGCTTTTAGTAATGTAAGGGTCGTTAAATTCCTTTGCCCATCTTTTAATAAAACCGACAACACCTTTAGCCTTATTAACCATTGAAGAAATATGGTCGGAAAATTTAAGTTTTATGTCTAAGAGGACACCAAGATCATTAACCTGAGTTAATTTTTCTAAGGCAATCCCAGAGAGATTGTACGAAGCCTGGTGAGGACTAGTACGATAAAAAGACATAAGTTTGCATTTTGATCCGTTAAGTACTAAGTCATTAGCTAAACACCATTTTTGAAAATTGTCAAGATCGGACTGGAGTCTGTTTTGGGCAGACGGGAACTTATATTGCAGACAAAGCTTAACATCGTCTGCGTACATTAGTACCAGCGCGTTCGTTATGGATGGGGGCAAGTCGTTTATAAAAAGAGTGAATAGTAATGGGCCAAGATGGCTTCCTTGAGGGACACCAGATGTGGCACGGACTAAGCGGGAGTATTGATTTTTAAATAAGACTCTCTGTGTTCTTCCATTTAAATAGCTGGAGATCCACGTAATGAGGTCGGTTGAGAATCCCAAAAGATTTAGCTTACTCAACAAGAGTGAGTGATTAACTGAATCAAATGCTTTACTAAAGTCTGTGTAAATAACATCAGTTTGAAGTCCCTTTTGGAAGCCATCTAAAACAAAGGATGTCAACTCCAATAAATTAGTGGTGGTTTAGCGACGCTTAATGAAACCATGCTGACATGGAGAAATTATTGATGAGCATAGGTGTTGCAAATGAGGAGTTATTAATTTTTCGAATAACTTTGGAATCGCTGACAATTTTGAGATGCCTCTGTAGTTGGCAGCATCGGATTTTTTTCCCTTTTTGTGCAGAGGAATTATGAAAGATTCCTTCCATTTAAAGGGGAAAATCGAAGATTCCAAAGATAAGTTAAATAGTTTTTGAAGAGGTTTGCACAGAGCCCTAGCACAGTATTTTAGCACACAGGCTGGTACTCCGTCGGGGCCTGGCGAATAAACTGGTTTTACCTTTTGAAGATCCAATAGTATATTGTTTTCAGAAAGAAATGGAACAAATATACTATTAGTTGGTTGAATGTTGTAAGCGTATGGCTGATCTGAAGTGTTAGGAGGTAAATAAGTTGTTTGGAAAAATTTTGCGAATAAATCCGCAATGGCCTGATCCGAAGTCGCTGATAAATTTTGATACGTAAGTAGGGAAGGAAAAGATACATGTTTACGCTTCGTGTTTACAAAGTTATAAAACTGCTTTGGATCCTGAGTGAACTGAATCCGACAGCGGCGAATATAATTTTTATAACATTCGGCGTTATGCACGGTGAAATTAAGCCGAGCTATTAAGTATCTTGAGAAATCTATGCTGCTACAGGTTCTTTTATATTTATTTAAAAGCCTGTCTTTATATGTTTTTAATTTTGTTAGGCACCTTGTAAACCAAGGTGGATTATTTGTAGCGGACGGATATTTCCACGGCACGCTTAAGTCAAAAAATGAATTTAATGTCAAATAAAATTTATCTAGGATGATATTTATATCAGTGCATGCCAGAATATCGGACCAGTCAAAAGTATCAATTAATAAATTAAGTTTACGAAAATCAGCCTTACGAAAACAACGAATCTTCTTTGATACGCAGGAAGTCTTCTGATTGACACCAGAATTGGTTTCAATTGAAACTTCAAGCGTTGGGTGGTATGGATCTTCAGGGGTTGAGAGGGGCAACGCTCTGGAAAGTGTGGTACTATCTGGATCAGATACAAAACATAAGTCAAGAAGCCGACCTAACGAATTTCTAACATGGTTGATCTGGCCTAGGGACAAGTCAAAGATGCCCGCCGTGAAATCGTGATGGGTGGAAAGTGATAAGAAAGTTAAATTTTCAGTAATTGACCAATTGAGTTCTGGTAAATTAAAGTCGCCAAGAACTATCAGAAGGTCAATATCTGACATAAGATTGGTAACAGCCTGTATAGCCGACAAGTGATGCCAGTTTGTGGGCGGCTCGGAAGATGGTGGAATGTAAGAACATGTAATAAACAATGATTGAGCAGACAATATGACTTTAACGCAAATAAATTCGAAATCACCAAACTCTGGTAACTTTACCTCTTCAGAAACGAAATTGGAGTCAATAGAAATTAAGACTCCTCCTCCTCTTCGCAGAGGTCGGTCACGTCTAAAAGTGGTGTACCTACTTGGAAAAACTTCGGAGCAAAAGATCTCCGGCTTTAACCAAGTTTCAGTAAAGACTATAATATGGGACGTATTCATTGTTTTACAAAAAAAACCATCAAAGAGTGAAGTTCGAATAAAATTGAATGCTTTAAATGACATTAAAGGAGGACAAATTTACCATGGCAACCTACTTTCTTTATTTTTCTGAAGAAAATTATTCATTCCATTAAGTTAAAAAATATAATAAGCCAAAAGTAATATGAATGTTTCTAGTCCAATTTTAAAGGATAAAATAATAGGCTTTTATTAGTGGTAGAACTGCATAAATGCTAAAGAAAACTTGTTATGATTAGTAAAAAAGAAATTTAAATAGATTGAATTTTTAAATAAGCTAAAAATATAGCTAAGTCTCCAGAAATTCCAATTGCCAATTCCGATCTTCTATGACCGCTATAGGCGGCCGATCCTTATGAAATTTTGTTGAAAGGGCCAAATATAACATGTATGGAAAGTCGCAACCCTCTAACTTAAAAAAAACCAAAGCTATGGCACTTCCGATCAATCAGTTATATGATATAGCGACTTATATACTGCTTGCAAACAAAAGAACTTTTTTTTTTTTTTTTTTCGATCAGCCAATTTAATGGCTATAATACGCAGAGTATAACAGTGAACAGATAACATGAATACAATAACAGGAGATTACAGTAAAATTACTGCTTCAGGACTCGGGAAACATTACGTCCTCTTATCCAGAGATCGCTGCGGTGTCTTCGTTTCAGTCTTCTTCGGTTATTTTGATTAGCTAGAGACGCTGCTAGGTGGTTGGGGTGCGCTAAGAGGCGATTGCTGTAGCGACTCGAGTGACGGTTGATCTGCTCTCTAATAGAGGGAATGTGGAGATCATTTGCTAGGGCTTCGTTTCGAACATACCAAGGCGCGTTTGCCATCATGCGAAGCGCTCGGTTTTGGGTTCTCTGCACTTTCATGACATTTGTGTCAGAAGCCATGCCCCATATCTGAATGCAATATATGATCGAGGGCAGCACGATAGATTTGTACAGCAACACTTTGTTGCCAAGGCTGAGCTTGCTTGTTGGCATAAGTAACCAGTTTAGCTTCCTGAGTTTACTCCGACATGTCTAGGATCAGACCCAGGTACTGGGCCTGGGGTGACTGTGGGATGGTGACGTCGTGGAGTTCGACTCTGGGTAGTGTCTTTGCTCTCAAAGTGAAACTGCAATGTTGCGATTTCCTGCTATTTATGGCAATATTCCACCTGTTAGCCCACTTGCCATATGAGTCCAGAAATTCCTGGGTGATCCTTGATGCCTCGACTCGGCAGGAAGAGTTCACAAGGAAGGCAGTATCGTCAGCGTATGTGGCCAAAAGTGTGCCCGGTTCCACTAAACTTGGGAGGTCCGATGTGAACAGAGTGTAGAGAACGGGACCCAGAACGCTTCCCTGCGGAACGCCAGCACGAGCAAGTCTAATGCTTGACCTTTCCCCTCTCACCTCGACCATAAAACTTCGATCAAGCAGGTATGATTTTAGCAGCAGAAATTGGCCAGTCGGGAGTAATGACTTCAACTTATGAAGTAGTCCGAGATGCCATACGCGGTCAAAAGCTTCCTTGACGTCGAGGAAAATTGCAGAGCAGTATTGCTTGTTTTCAAAGGCCTTTAAAATGTGATTCACTACTCGATGTGCTTGCTCTGGGGTCCCATGACGATGCCTAAAACCAAACTGATGGTCGGGAATGGCGACCTGCACGCTTCTTACTCCCATAATTCTACTTAAAAATATTCTCTCGAATATTTTTGAGAATGTAGGAACCAAGCTTATAGGTCTGTATGACTCTACAAGGTTCTCTGGTTTTCCTGGCTTTGGTATCATCGTTATCACAGCACACTTCTATTGGGACTGAAAGTGGTGGATACGTAGCATTGAATTGAAGAGGAGAACGAGGAACAGGATACCCTTCTTAGGCAGAGCCTTGGCAATTCTATTGTCTATGCCATCAAATCCCGGCGCTTTATTGACATGTAGCTTTCGAATATGGAGACAAACTTCTTCTGGGCTGACATGTGGGATCGGTAGAGCATTCGGTGAAGGAGCATTTATGAAGGCCATTGTTTCTTCAAAATCCTCTGGGCTCGCAAGGTCGAATGGCTGAAAGCGTTTCTCTAGTTCGTCCGCGAAAGCGAAAGAAATCTCTGAGTCAGACCTGCACCATGTATTGTCAGTTTTCTTTATGGGGATCTTTCGGAGAGGCTGTCGTTTGATGTTTCGTGTCGATTTCCAGAGGTTGAAGCCGTACGGTTTGGTGGGGTCCGCCTTGAGGAGCATCTCATCAAAATATTCGCGCTTGGTTCGATGCAGAAGTTTTTTAAGCTCGTCCTCGGCACGACGGTAAGCCCTTTTGTCGACTAAGCCCTGGGATCTCATATATCTGCGAAGTAAGGATCTTTTCTGCCTTACCAAGTCCATAACTTCAGGTTTTAAAAGAGCCTGAGGTGGATTGGGGTGGCTTGAGACTTGTCCACAGGTTGAGGACTCGGCAGCGATATGAATGCTCCGGACAAATATCACAAACAAAAGAACTGCCTGCACACTTTTGAATAAAAAGCTAGAAGATTTAACCTTATGGTGGTTTAAACTTAAAAAATAATATTTTGTTAGATTTAAACTTAAAAAAAAATATTTTGTTAAATTTATTTTCATAACAAGAAAGGAAAGCTAACTTCGGGCGGAGCCGAAGTTGATATACCCTTGCAGTTCTGTCGCAGTCCGCTAGGTGGCGCCACCCATCTTATTTTATTAGATATATAGCGGATCGTATATAGTCGGCCGATGATTATGAAAATTCAGATCAGATTGTTTTTAGAATAATCTAACCAAAATAGAAACTGTACCAAATCCCATCTTTCTAACTTAAAAAACACCAAAGTTATGCCAATTTCGATCGTTCTATGACAGCAACAGGATATAGTTGGCCGATCCTTATGAAATTTTGTACATAAGATATTTTGGTCAAACATAACATGTGTGGAAAGTCCCAACCCTCGAACTTAAAAAACACCAAAGTTATGGCATTTCAGATCAATCAGTTATATGGCAGCTATAGGATATAGTTGACCGATCCCGGCCGTTCCGACTTATGTACTGCCTGCAAAGGAAAGAAGGGTGTGTGCAAAGTTTCAACTCGATAGCTTTAAAACTGAGAGACTAGTTTGCGTAGAAACAGACAGACAGACAGACAGACGGACAGACGGACCGACGGACAGACGGACATGCTTATATCGACTCAGGAGTTGATCCTGATCAAGAATATATATACTTTATAGGGTCGGAGATGTCTCCTTCACTGCGTTGCACACTTTTGACCAAAATTATAATACCCTCTGCAAGGGTATAAAAACAAATTAAGTGTATTTTTTATTATGATCAGGCTAATTTTTGTAACACAAATATCCTATCGGTTATAATATTTTTACCTTTTAATATGCTCATGTGTGTATATTGCGTTTTTTTGTCACCAAAATTTATATCCGATGTTTTCTGCGTCGCATATGTTTTCGTCATGGGTATTTTACCTTTCCAAGAAAAATTTCACTTAAGAGATTGCACTTATCCGTAAGAGCAATTTAACATAGAGAACTATTGATCTGGATCTGGAGTTCTCTCAGCTTCCTCAGTGTGAAAAATATTCAGTCCGTATAAATACCTTCACCCCAACCCTCACCTCATACACATCACCCCAAACTACAGTTTATGAATGAATGAAAGAAACTAAAAGAAAACTGAAATAAATGAAACAATATTTTTTTGAAAGAATAAATATTAGGTGCGCAACTAGGTTCTCGTTGTTTTTTTCGATAAAAATGCAACTTTGTTTGATACTAATGTAACTAAACGCTTGGAAACGGCTTGACGGGTAACTCCTAATTCTGAAGCAAGCTCTCCTTGAGTTTGGCACGAATCAACTTTGAGCAAGGTCTCCAATTTATCGTATTCAAAAGTTTTGGGCCTTCCTTCGCGAGTTCACAAGCGACCAAAGTACAAAAATAGTGTCATTTTCAAAAATTGAATATTTCAAAGTTGGTCGGTTTTTAAGAATTATAAACGGATGTCATTTTCGTGTTCTACGACCTTAAATTACTATAAACAAGAACGGAAAGCTAACTTCGGGCGGAGCCCTTGCAGTTAAGGTTGTTATATTTCCGACCGTACAGGATAGTATGGATCGTTCAGTAAAAAAACACCAAAGTTTTGCCAATTATAAGGCAGCTATAGAATATAGTCGGCCGATCCTTATGAAATTTGGCAAATCGGATTTTTTTTCCCAAAATAGAATCTGTACCAAGGCCTATCTTTCTAACTTAAAAAACACCAATGATATGCCAATTCAAAAAAAGAAAGATATAGGATATAGTCGGCCGATACTGACGAAATTTTGTAGATAAGATATGTTTGCCAAATATAACATGACTTCTGACTTATATACTGCCTGCAAACAAAAGAAGGATGTGTGCAAAGTTTCAACTCGATAGCTCCAAAACTGAAAGACTAGTTTGCGTAGAAACGGACTGACGGACATGCTCATATCGACTTAGGAGGTGATCCTGATCATGAGTCTATATACTTTATAGGGTAGGAGATGTCTCATTCACTGCGTTGCACACTTTTGACCAAAACTATAATACCCCCTGCAAGGGTATAACCAACAATTTTTTCCGCAGGTTTATTTTTTTTTGTAAACTGATGTAAGAGTTTGTTTTTCAATTTGGCTTTCGAATGTCTCAGTAAAAACGAGCAATTGTCCGATATTTCCTCTGTGGCATCTCTCCAAGTGATACCCCCAGACCCGAATGGGTCTAATGTTCAAACTAACTTAAAAGTTACCTAACAGAATAATCAATCAATCCACATGATCCAAATCAATCCGGATGGAACTACTCTCTCCAAAACTTTGAATCTTTCTAATCCGGACGGTCCATATCATTCCGCTCTTGAGGTTTTAATAGAAACAAATACTTTAATTAACCTGATTAAGTCTCCACTTAAATGTCATAGTTCGTTTCTTCCGAAAGGCTGACTTTATGAAACTAAATAAGTTAATTTTGGATTTTGACTGGTCTAATCTACTGGCATATGAATATATAATCATTGGCTTGCATAAATTTTATTACGCTTTCAATATATTTTTTGCCGCTTGCCGTGGAAATATCCGTCTTCTTTAAATAATCCGCCTTGATATACAAAGCACCTATTAAATTTAAAGAACGTCATGAATAGACTTTTAAATAATCACAAATTATCTGGCTGTAAAATTAGTTATTTAAGATACTTAGTAGTTCGGTTCATTTTCATCGTGCATAACGCAGAATGTTATAGGAGTTGTATTCGCCGCTGCCAGATTCAGTTTACTCAGGATCCGAATCAGTTTTAGAACTTTGTAAACCCAACATTTGTAACACATATATAGTTCAATAATATCACCGTGCCACCATGGCTTTTTGAAGCGCCACTCCACCACTACTAACTTATAACATATTTTGACCCCGATAGATTACGGAATGGTGTACAAATGTCATTTACATTGACTTCAGTAATGACTATGTTAACCATTTGCTTCTTATAAGTAAACTCAGTCTTTTGGGATTCCCTACTGATCTACTTATCTGGATTTCGAGCTACTTATCTAGAAGAACCTAACGTGTCTTCTTTAAAGATGTTACCTCGCGTTTAGTCCGCGTCACATCTGGTTTACCCCAAGCAAGTCATATTGGACCCTTACTTATTTATTAATTTTAAAATTGTTGTTTAGAAAATATGCTAAAGCTTAATGGATTGAAATGTAAACCTATGTCATTTTATCGATCTAGCCCTCACCAGAATAAATACTTTTTTTATGGGTACACCTGAGATAGATTAAATCAGGTTAACGATCTGAGGGTCCTCTTAGATTTGAAACTTAAATTTACCGACCATGGTTAATAAAGAAATGGGTTTTCTTAGTTTAATTAAAAGATAGTGAAAATAATATAACATTATATACTTGAACTTTATATACATCATTGGTTCGTGCGATTCTTGAGTATGGATCGTGTATCTGGAGTCCTTAATTCGGAGTACACCGAGATCACATAGAATCTGTGCAAAAAAACCTCCTGATTTTCGCCCTTAGATGTGTTTATTGGAATGCAAATCGTCATCTGTTTTTTTACAATAGTAGACTCTAATTAATCAATAACATCACTAACAAAGTTTTATCTACGTATAACCTGAAACCTTTTATTTTATCCATATCTTTATCTATGCAACACTCTTCCTCGTGATACTTACTACCCTTACTATCTCGAATCTATACCCGTGATTTGCGGCAGCGGCCCTAGGTCGGTTCGGCGAAAATATGTAGAGGAATCAAAGCGAAAAATTGTCAGGTTTCACCCTCTTAAATTTTGGAAAACTGAAAAAATACTTTTTACTATTTAGAACATTAAGACGACAATGCCGAAGATGAGCATCTTTCAAGGATTACACAATACATGATATAACAAACTACGTTTTATCGCTCAATGAATGGTCCCAAGTTTTTCGGTGCATACGATTAGGCACACATTTAAATGTTTGCATGTGTATATTTCGTACACCACTGGTCTATATACTAGCTTTACGAGTTACTGGAAGCTGTTCCAATACCTATTTTTATGGTGATGTGGTATTTTTCCTGGTAGTTTTTTTATAGTCAAGGCAAGATTTTATTTGTTTATTTTCGTTGGTATCATTTCTTGTTACACAGCATTCGATTAATTCAGGGAGTTTATTTTTGGACAGTCTTCTGAATACCAGTGTGTTGATTCTCTTGTGCGTAGTACCACACGTGAACTCGACACACGACAACTCGATGCGTGAGTGGCCTTGTGCTGGGAAGAAGGATGCTGGGATTGCCTAGAAGAAGGAAGCCAGTTTGGTGGACCGCCAGCCTGAACATAGTGGGACGCAAAGTCAGGAGACTTACCCCCGGCATCAAAACTGCTTGTGTCGATAGGTTAAAGAGCAAACGCTTTCCCAGCATGGACGGCATCACGGACGGATGGCACTATCTACAAAGCAGTATAACGCGTCATACCTCAGCATCTAAGGGCGCTATATTCCCAATGCATCCAGTTTGGCTATTTTCCTCCAGAATGGAAGTGTCCACTGAGTAAGAACAATGTGTCTACTGAATGGAGTGCTGCACTACGCCGACTCTCTCACTTGGGATGCTTCTTCTTCAGTACTTCTTCTTAAACAGAAAAGCAGAGATCCGAAGCACTTCTGGAACAGTGAGTGTTCTAGTAACTAGAGGTTGCTCACAGGGATTTATCAGTGGCCGATTCATTTGGGATCTGCTCCGGTGCTTACAACCACACTGCGCTTTTATTGCTTTCTTCGTGAACATCGCATCGCTAAGTCAGCGTTTGACTTGAGTCATGGAAGCATTGTCGTGTATGCTTCGAGTTGACTGGGGATTTAGTTCGAGGGCCAGTCGGACCACATATGCCGGACTCATATATGCCGCACTATTTGGTGCCTCGGTGTGGTATGTCGTTACGAAGCGGCGAGTTGAACCAGGAGGGACTTCTTTCCTGCCACCAGCATTTGGCTCCTTTCGGGATGCCTTCCGATGTGCCGAACAGTGCACTGCAGTTTCTTACTTGCCGCTTGTTGATTTGGCAGCGCGGTTAGGATGTCGGTGGTTTACTCTGTCGGCTGACCCAAAAGTATATCCCCGACGCTGGGTTTGTCGAAAAAAAATCGGAATTTCCTATTTTTGGGCCGCCCAGGATTCTTGCAGAAATTAATTCTGACTGGCCACGGGTCGTTCATTTCTGCATGGGAGAGCTCTCAGCGATTCCGCAGCATGCTCAAGTGTATTCGAAATAAGGGAGCACATCTTATGTATATGCCTCCCATATACAGAATTGAGAGATCTGGATGAACTCGGTTTGGAATGGACGAAAACGTTCCGGAAGAGGAGGGACTTGCTAATAGCCCATTTTTGTTGCTGTATGGCTAAGGCTTAAGAATACTGCTATAGTTCGTCATAGCTTGTCGCAAGCGGCGACTAACATGGCAGGACGCTCTATCCGAGCCCCATCCGATAGGACCGTTGGGGCTCTGTTAGTATCCAAATTCCAAATACTTAATTTCTAATCAATTGTTTGTCTAGAATAGTTCCGAGAAAAGTTATGATATTTACCATATTGGTAATTTTGGCATTTATTTGTTACGTCATTTAATATCATCTTAATGGTAATATCATTTGAGAACAAGAAAGGAAAGCTAACTTCGGGCGGAGCCGAAGTTTTTATACCCTTGCAGTTCAGTCGCAGTCCGCTAGGTGGCGCCACGCATCTTATATTATTAGATATATAGCAGATCGCATATAGTCGGCTTATGAAATATCGGCAAGGATCGGCCTTATGAAATTTGGCATATTAAATTATTTTGCCCAAAGAGGAACCTATTGAATCTCCCATCCTTCTAACTTGAAAAACAACCAATCCTTATGAAATTTCAGCCGATCCTTATGAAATTTAGCAGATCGTATACGTTTTCCCAAATTAGAATCCATAGAAAGTCCCATCCTTCTAACCTTCTAAAAACAACGAAGTTATGGCATTTCCGATCAATCAATTATATGGCAGCTATAGGATATAGTGGACCGATCCCGGTCGTTCCGACTTATATACTGCCTGCAAAGGAAAGAAGGGTGTGTGCAAAGTTTCAATTCGATAGCTTCAAAACTGAGAGACTAGTTTGCGTAGAAACCGACAGACAGACAGACAGATGGACAGACGGACATGCTCATATCGACTCAGGAGGTGATCCTGATCAAGAATATATATACTTTATAGGGACGGAGATGTCTCCTTCACTGCGTTGCACACTTTTGACCAAAATTATAATAATAAAGCGATATTTAAAAAAACAAGAAAGGAAAGCTAACTTCGGGCGGAGCCGAAGTTGATATACCCTTGCAGTTGAGGCACAGTCCGCTAGGTGGCGCCACGCATCTTATATTCTTGGATATAAGCATATCGTATATAGTCGGCCGATCCTTATGAAATTTGGCAAATCAGATTATTTTGTCCAAAATAGAATCTGTACCAAGTCCCATCTTTCTAACTTAAAAACCACCAAAGTTATGCCAATTCCGATCGTTCTATGGCAGCTATAGGATATAGTCGGCCGATCCTTATGAAATTTTGTACATAAGATTTGTTAGTCAAATATAACATGTGTGGAAAGTCCCAACCCTCTATCTTAAAAAACAACGAAGTTATGGCATTTCCGATCAATCAGTTATATGGCAGCTATAGGATATAGTCGACCGATCCCGGCCGTTCCGACTTATGTACTACCTGCAAGGAAAAGAAGGATGTGTGCAAAGTTTCAACTCGATAGCTCTAAAACTGAGAGACTAGTTTGCGTAGAAACCGACAGACAGACGGACAGACGGACAGACGGACCGACGGACAGACGGACAGACGGACATGCTCATATCGACTCAGGAGGTGATCCTGATCAAGAATATATATACTTTATAGGGTCGGAGATGTCTCCTTCACTGCGTTGCACACTTTTGACCAAAATTATAATACCCTCTGCAAGGGTATAAAAATCAATAGTTTACGAGAAAAATATTCGGGAAAAATGTCTATTTTTTGGCACTCCAACTGCGCATGCCCCCTTAAATTATTTTTTTTCCAATACTAAATTAAATATTTGACATTTTAATACAAACGTTGGGTAAACTGTAATCCCTAAATAATCCCCATCCGTAATCCCTTCCAGAAATTTTACGTAACTTGGTATTAAAAATTTCTTGATCTTTACTCATATTTGTATCAAGAAAGAGTGATAAGACTTCAACCAGATTAAATTCTGTTGAGATGAATTGCATGAGCGTAATATAGTAGCAATAGATTCTTCGGTTTTTGACAGATCAGCAATTTTCAGACGCTTCTTTAAAATCTGCTTTGGGTCATCCACGGTCAGGATTTTTCGATGTTGATTGGGCGCATCTTTCATTCAACCAATCAGATTGATATTGAAGAATTGACGATTTCATGCGGTTGTAATTTACCCAAACGTTACAATCCTTTTGCAAACGTATCCAATTCGCTTTAATACTTCAATCTTTGTCAACAATATAGCCGTTTTTAATAATATTTGCTTCTATACCTTCAATAAATTTTGTTCGCCTTTCAATGGCGCTACCCTCTTCGCTACACCATACATTAAAAATATATAAACGTGAGAATACACACTTATAAGAAGAACCTATTAAAGTTTAAAGCAATGGATTTAAAAAAAAAATTAAATCAAAACTATTAAGAAATGAAAAACTTTTAATAAAAACAAACTCAAAAAACGAAGACAAAGCAACAGAACAACAATCACACGAGCGAAAACATATTTTTGTAGTGCAAAACTGACCCTCAAAAAGTTAAGAGGGTGTTCGAATTTTCACAATATAAAGCACATCTGCAAATTTCTGCAAAAAAATTTACACATTTATTACCTTAAGAGCCAGGCGAACACATTGGTAAACAACTTAATTGTGGCATTTCGTGGCATCACAACTAAAACTTTAGCTAAACATAAAAAAGACGTTCAAAAAATAGAGAAACAAGAAAGGAAAGCTAACTTCGGGCGGAGCCGAAGTTGATATACCCTTGCAGTTCAGTCGCAGTCCGCTAGGTGGCGCCACGCATCTTATATTATTAAATATATAGCGGATCGTATATAGTCGGCCGATCCTTATGAAATTTGGCATATTGAATTATGTTGCCCAAAGAGTAATCTGTACCAAGTCCCATCTTTCTAACTTAAAAAACAACAAAGTTATGACATTTCCGATCAATCAGTTATATGGCAGCTATAGGATATAGTCGACCGATCATGTATTTTTATACCCTTGCAGAGGGTATTATAATTTTGGTCAAAAGTGTGCAACGCAGTGAAGGAGACATCTCCGTCCCTATAAAGTATATATATTCTTGATCAGGATCACCTCCTGAGTCGATATGAGCATGTCCGTCTGTCCATCTGTCTGTCTGTCTGTCGGTTTCTACGCAAACTAGTCTCTCAGTTTTGAAGCTATCGAATTGAAACTTTGCACACACCCTTCTTTCCTTTGCAGGCAGTATATAAGTCGGAACGACCGGGATCGGTCCACTATATCCTATAGCTGCCATATAATTGATTGATCGGAAATGCCATAACTTTGTTGTTTTTTAAGATAGAAGGATGGGACTTTCTATGGATTCTAATTTAGGCCAACTTATCCGATCTGCCAAATTGCATAAGGATCGGCCGTCTATATCCTATAGCTGCCATATAACTGATTAATCGGAAAAGCCGTAACTTCGTTGTTTTTCAAGTTAGAAGGATGGGATTTTCAATGGATGCCTCTTTGGGCAAAATAATTCGATATGCCAAATTTCATAAGGATCGGCCGACTATATACGATCCGTTATATATCTAATAATATGAGATGCGTGGCGCCACCTAGCGGACTGCAACTCAACTGCAAGGGTATATAAACTTCGGCTCCGCCCGAAGTTAGCTTTCCTTTCTTGTTTCAAATTAATATAACTAAAACAGTTTAACTAGTACCATTTTTTTATAATATCTCAAATTTTAGAAAATAGCTTCAACTTCAAAATCCATTACGAATATTTTAAATTTGGATACATTATAAATGATCTGACCACTTCAAAGTTCGGTTTTTTTCTGAAAAATTCGCGATGCGCGCAAGATGCACTGTGAAAATGAACACCTGCACTCAACTTCAATTCCATTTTTAGAAAGAACGGTTAATTTTCCAGACAAACCTAGTATGCCACAAGGAAGTTTGGGCAATTTAGAAGCGATTTGTTTACTTTTCCTTCATTTTTGTTGTTATGACTTTTTTTATTTTTGGCCTATGGGCGCAACCACTGTGGAGCGGCGCCACCGACAGGAGCAGCGGCGACGACAAGAGAGCAGCGACGACAGAAGAGCAGCGACGACAGGAGAGCAGCGACGGAACAGGCCCCGCAACTGGAGCACGTGAGTCCAAACGAAGGGAACTGTGAGCCGATTCGGCGCCAGACACCAAGACCACTAAGACCAACCCAGAGCGGTGATCGGGGATGGACGGGAGGACGTCGGTCGGCTGAGCCGAGCTGCCGGTGAGATTCACCCTTTTGTAACTTTATCGAAAATAAAGGGGATATTTAAATATATAAATTCGAATATATGAATTCGGTGGAACGATCCCCCAAACTCTGTGAGTTATTCTTTGTATCTAAACGATTGATGATAATTTTTCTACTTTTGAAGAGCTTTTCACTGTTTTTTCAGTGCATGGCAGTGTCACAGGAGAAGTTTTATTTAACCGTATTGAGGCAAATTTGTTAGCATTCGTAGATATAAGAAAATTAGGTTCTGTATGCACTGATGGAGCACAAGTTATAAAGGGACTTAAAAAACGACTTGTGGGTGTTCTGAAAGATCGTGGAATTTTATGTCCCATCCTGCACTGCATCATCCACCAACAAGTCCTTTTTTCAAAACAAATATATATGATTCAAGTTATGGAAATTTGTATTCAAATTATTAATAAAATTAGAGGCGGTCACAATGCGTTAAGATTGATAGCTAGTATTGATTGTTAGCTAGTAGAACCTTTTAGCTAGTATTGAAGCAGATTATGGAGATTTTTTGCTGCACACTGAAATTTGATGGCTCAGCAGAGATCGTAGCTTGGAGCGCCTTTTTATACCCTTGCAGAGGGTATTATAATTTTGGTCAAAAGTGTGCAACGCAGTGAAGGAGACATCTCCGACCATATAAAGTATATATATTCTTGATCAGGATCACCTCCTGAGTCGATATGAGCATGTCCGTCTGTCCGTCTGTCCGTCTGTCCGTCTGTCCGTCTGTCCGTCTGTCTGTTTCTACGCAAACTAGTCTCTCAGTTTTAAAGCTATCGAGTTGAAACTTTGCACACACCCTTCTTTCTGTTGCAGGCAGTATATAAGTCGGAACGGCCGAGATCGGTCGACTATATCCTATAGCTGCCATATAACTGATTGATCGGAAATGCCATAACTTTGGTGTTTTTTAAGTTAGAGAGTTGGGACTTTCCACACATGTTATGTTTGACCAAAATATCTTATGTACAAAATTTCATAAGGATCGGCCGACTATATCCTATAGCTGTCATACAACGATCGAAATTGGCATAACTTTGGTGTTTTTTAAGTTAGAAAGATGGGATTTGGTACAGATTCTATTTTGGGAAAAACAATCTGATCTGCCAATTTTCATAAGGATCGGCCGACTATATACGATCCGCTACATATCTAATAATATAAGATGCGTGGCGCCACCTAGCGGACTGCGACTGAACTGCAAGGGTATATCAACTTCGGCTCCGCCCGAAGTTAGCTTTCCTTTCTTGTTAATTTACGAATAAATATAATTAATTTTTTTAGATCTAACCAAAAATTGACGGCAATGGACTTCACACCTATTTGGAAAATCCTGATTTTGTACTAGACTTAGCTTTTCTCTGTGACTAGAAATATTAAATAAACTAAATCTGACGTTGTAAGGGAAAAGCAAAACAACAAATTTTTTTTTGGCTGCTGCACACAAAAGAACTGCCTGCACACTTTTGAATAAAAAGCTAGAAGATTTAAACTTATGGTGGTTTAAACTTAAAAAATAATATTTTGTTAGATTTAAACTTAAAAAAAAATATTTTGTTATATTGTTTTCATAACAAGAAAGGAAAGCTAACTACGGGCGGAGCCGAAGTTGATATACCCTTGCAGTTCAGTCGCAGTCCGCTAGGTGGCGCCACCCATCTTATTTTATTAGATATATAGCGGATCGTATATAGTCGGCCGATCCTTATGAAAATTGGCAGATCAGATTGTTTTTCGAATAATCTAACCAAAATAGAATCTGTACCAAATCCCATCTTTCTAACTTAAAAAACACCAAAGTTATGCCGATTTCGATCGTTCTATGACAGCTATAGGATATAGTCGGCCGATCCTTATGAAATTTTGTACATAACATATTTCAAACATAACATGTGTGGAAAGTCCCAACCCTCTAACTTAAAAAACACCACAGTTATGACATTTCCGATTAATCAGTTGTATGGCAGCTATAGGATATAGTCGACCGATCCCGGCCGTTCCGACTTATATACTGCCTGCGAAGGAAAGAAGGGTGTGTGCAAAGTTTCAACTCGATAGCTTTAAAACTGAGAGACTAGTTTGCGTAGAAACAGACAGACAGACAGACAGACGGACAGACGGACCGACGGACAGACAGACAGACAGACAGACAGACAGACAGACAGACAGACGGACATGCTTATATCGACTCAGGAGTTGATTCTGATCAAGAACATATATACTTTATAGGGTCGGAGATGTCTCCTTCACTGCGTTGCACACTTTTGACCAAAATTATAATACCCTCTCCAAGGGTACAAAAACATCAGAAGCATTTTTAAATTTAAAAAATATATAAATAAATAATAAATGAAATTCATGCCAATTTTTTGAATAGATTTAATTATTTAATTCAATTTTCTAATAAAAATGTTTTAAAAAACCCCAAGCATCTTTAAGAGTAGCAAGGTTGTCTGATCGCCAAATCTGATCGTTCAGTAAGATGGCAGCTATAGGATATAGTCGGCCGATAAAATTTGGCATATCGAATAAGGTTGCCCAAAATGGAATTCGTAGAAAGTCCCATCCATCTATCTTAAAAAACGACAAAGTTATACCAATTCCGAAATGTTTCCTTCACTGGAAAACTATACACCTGACATTTACCTTTACAAGCTATTTACCTTTACAAGCCCAAACCAGGTTTGTATAAACAAATTCTCTTTGCTAGCTATATCATTGAAAGGGAGCTGAGGTGCGCTGAAACGATAGGCCATATTTTGTGGTTTTTTTTCTTCTCTACCCAAAGCAATTGACTAGTTCGGAGGAATAAAGAAACAGAACGCTGGAAATCGGACCGTTAAGGACAACTTTAAACGATATCCATGAATTTCGCCAGATGTCAGAGGTTATTCCGTAGTTATGGGATTTTCTTTCTAATTTGTCGTTACAATTTTATTTAGAAATAGGGTTTACTTTTTATTAACTAAATTATAAAAGTGCATGACTGTGCATTGGGACCAAGTTTAAAACAGTTCCATAATTTGTTAAGATGTTGTTAGCCTTTTTTAATTTTTGTTTTTAAAAAGAGGTTATAGATACAAAATATCGACGAGCAGCGCTGGTTTAGGGGCATGACCATGGTGGTAACTGATTTATCACGCTGTGCGTTCTTAATCCTTCATTGATCCAAGCCCCTTTATTGGGCCCCAGTCTTAACGGTCCTTTGGGTTATTGGCCTCCTAACCGCCAATTTCCTTTTGCAATTTTAAACCACGATTGTTTATTGAGATTATTTTATCTCGTCGCGAAAACGAAAGGAAAAATAGGTGGCTGTAGAAATCAAATTAAATTGCAACAAAAAACGAACGAAAACGAAAATGCGTGCACTCTTCGACGTTATAAATTCGATTATATTCAATCAACAAAAACTTAAGCCTAGCTTATCTAGTGCGGCGAAGCGGGGCGAATTCATGGGAGAGCGCAAGTGAGAGCTTCACTTGCGCTCTCGCTCCGCCCTAAACTAACTTATACTAGACTTCATAAAATTCCACTTAATTACACAGGCCGACAATTTCCAACTTTTTTTTTCCTCCACGCATAATTTTACCTGCTCCATAACCTTTAGGCTCCCCTGAACCAAAGTCCAGAACAAACATAGGTTCTATCACCCACAGTTTCCGCGGTACACCTAAGAGAAGAAATTGATCAAATTTTACCATATATTGAATTATGTAGGCCGTGTAATGGCGATGACCATCATTGTTTCTAGTACATATCATTTTTGAAATGTATGTGTACCAACTAAAATTAAAAAATGGTATCTAGCAGTTACCATATCTTTGGAATACGCATCCAAAGTTGAAATCTCCGATTTTCTACATTAAATTTTGGTCTTCTATGATTTTTTCCCAAACATTTTTCTATGGAAGATTTTTATTTTCTTATTGAAATCAGTAGATCATACCATGTTTTAATTTTGGATTTAAGGAAAAACTCGAAATAATTTTGTATAATTTATTATAGGTGGTTAAACAATATTTTCGTCAATTAAATTGGTGTTTTTAATCTCATATTTTCAAAAAGTCATGGCTATCTAAAACTGTTTCTATGTTCAAAACGTATGTATTGTTCAACTTGTTTTGTAAAAGCTTACAGAAATTGTAGACAGCCATGACTTTTTGAAAATATGAGATTAAAAACACCAATTTAATTGACGAAAATATTGTTTAACCACCTATAATAAATTATACAAAATTATTTCGAGTTTTTCCTTAAATCCAAAATTAAAACATGGTATGATCTACTGATTTCAATAAGAAAATAAAAATCTTCCATAGAAAAATGTTTGGGAAAAAATCATAGAAGACCAAAATTTAATGTAGAAAATCGGAGATTTCAACTTTGGATGCGTATTCCAAAGATATGGTAACTGCTAGATACCATTTTTTAATTTTAGTTGGTACACATACATTTCAAAAATGATATGTACTAGAAACAATGATGGTCATCGCCATTACACGGCCTACATAATTCAATATATGGTAAAATTTGATCAATTTCTTCTTTTAGGTGTACCGCGGAAACTGTGGGTGATAGAACCTATGTTTGTTCTGGACTTTGGTTCAGGGGAGCCTAAAGATTATGGAGCAGGTAAAATTATGCGTGGAGATTTTTTGCTGTTGGCCTGTGTTATCTACATTAATTCTACACCGGCCCCGTTGAAGGCCTTCCTTAGGCTTCAACTATTGGCAACCTTGCCAGCTTGTGGACTCCTCTCCGAAATACTGCTCCTCTACTCGTCCTGACGTCGGCGACCCTGACCCTTACGTCCGCGCCGGCGTGAGTCTCGACGACCCTGGCGGTGATCCACTGCTGGGGCGGCTGGTTGTCCTAGGCGACCAGCACCAAATCGCCCTTCCTGGCGTCCTCCTGCTCCCGCTGCCACTTCGGCTGCGCCTGTAGGTCCAAGACGTACTCCCGGGATCGCTGCCAAAACGTTTGCTTGTTTGACGAGACAAGCCGCCATCGCCGCAAGCACGTTAGACCCTGCTGGTCCGGGGTCCGCGGTGCTGGTGGGGCGATGAGCGGCCCGCCTGTCAACAGGTGCCCGGGAGTCAACGCCTCGCCGTCGCTTGGGTCCTGACTGAGGGCGCCCAGGGGCCTCGAGTTCAGGACGGCCTAAACTCCAACGAGGACGGTCTGCAGCTCCTCTGCGGTCAACTTTGCGCTGCCCACCGCTCGTAGGAGTAGGTGTTTTGCAGACTTCACACCTGCCTCCCATAGTCCGCCCATGTGCGGAGCCCGCGGCGGTGTGAACGCAAATAAGCATCTTTTTTTTTATGCGTATTGCCGCAGCTCGCCCGCTTCGCTCTCGATCTGGTGCCGCAGTGCCGCGAAGTGGCGACTCGCTCCGACGAAGTTCGTCGCGTTGTCGCAGTGCACGGTCTGCGGACATCCTCGGCGCCCAACGAACCTTTGAAAAGCCAATAGAAAGGAATCAGTTGACAAATCGGAAACTACTTCTAAATGTACTGCTTTAGACGAAAAACAAACAAACAGGGCAATGTAAGACTTGTATGGTGGCCTACCACGAATTTTCAAGGTCGTCTCAATAGGGCCACAGAAATCCACGCCACATATGGAAAATGGGCGGAGAGCACGAACTCGATCTAAGGGTAAATCTCCCATGATTTGAGTCATCAGATGAGGCTTGCATTTAAAACAGCGTATGCATGACCGCACTATATGACTGCAGACTTCCTGCGCGTTTACTATCTAAACGCGCTGTCGCAAGAGACTCACCAGTGCTCGTGGACCCACATGAAAATTCAACTCGTGCAAGTATCGGACGTAGCTCTGAACAAATTGAGAGCGCTTCGTCAACAATACTGGAAACTTGGCATCGCACGAAATAGGAGCATTGGCTAGTCGCCCCCCGACCCGCAACAACGAAAAGGTAAGCCCAGCCTGAGAGGTTTCATGGACAAACGGACTTAGCTTCTGTAGGCTTGGGCTAACAACAAGATTTTTTCTAACATTTTTAATTTCCTCTTGATACTCGTGCTCTTGGACTATCTGGACAATTTTATTAAAAGCGTCTCGATATTCGACAGGGGAAGGTACATTATCAGAAGTAACTACTAATTTTTTACACTTCTTTTTAAAGCGGACCATGTAAACGAACACTCGCAGCAGTTTTAGGTGAGACGAAAATCATTCTATCACTTCCAACAAATATGAGGTAGAGACCATTGCAGTCAGTCCAACCGCATTCTTCTTTGCTTCCTTCTGCAAAATCTCTGATGACGGATCAAACCGGGGGCTCGTTGGCCACTTATCTTCCGGCTCCGTTAAAAACGATGGACCTGTGAACCAAATTGATTCTATCGTTTCCTTTACGTCTCCACCTCTTGACACAATATCTGCCGGGTTCTGTTTAGTTGGTACATGCCGCCACGTGCTATCCTCTGACCACTCTTGAATCTCAGCAGCTCTATTTGATACGAACGTTGACAACGACGATGGATGGAAACGAATCCAATGAAGACAAACTTCCGAATCTGACCAATATACACTTCGTTCGATCGGTGCTTTGATAAGAGGTTTTATTTTGCGACAGAGGTCCGCGAGAAGGTGAGCGGCACATAACTCAAGACGGGGGAGCGTCTTTGTCTTGAGCGGCGCTACTTTCGACTTTGCTGTCAACAATGAGACTTTACTACCTTCTGCAGATTTGCAACAGATATAGACGCAGGCTCCATAGGCTCTCATCGATGCTTCAGAAAAGGCATGAATTTCAATTGGTGACATTGGCTCACTCATCACAAATCTCGGTATTGAGATCTCTTCTAACTGTGACAAGGCAAGCTGAATCTTGTTCCATGCGGTTTCCAAGTGCAGTGGAATGGACTCATCCCAATCTAGCTTATTGAGCCAAAGTTCCTGTAACAGGATCTTTCCTTTAATAAGGATCGGGCTTAATAAGCCAAGAGGGTCGAAAAGCTTTGACGTCACCGAAAGAATATTCCGCTTAGTCGCCCTTTGACCCATGACTGACATATCAATTTCGAATTTAAATACATCATCTTTAGGAACCCAAACGATTCCTAATGTTTTTGTCAGCTCTGAGTCCGAAAGTGTAATTGGCTTAACCGTGCTCTCGGATGCAGTAACTTCAGGCGAGTTTGAAAACCACTTGCTCAGTTCAAACCCAGCGTTTTGAAGAACCTGAGATACTTCAGACTTAATTGTCTTTAGCTCCTCCACGCAACCAGCACCCGTTAACATGTCGTCGACGTAAAAGTCAGACCCAATAACTTTAGCAGCTCGAGGGAATGTATTTTTCGCGGATTCACTCAACCTCTTCAAACACCTTATGGCCAGGAATGGGGCTGGTGCAGTGCCATAAGTAACGGTGTTGAGCTTGCACAATTTCAAGGACTCAGACGGGTCTTTTCTCCACACTATCAACTGGTATCGTCGATCTGCTTCATTAACCATCACTTGACGATACATCTTTTTTATGTCGGCTACCAGAGCGAATTTATTTAGCCGAAATCTAAGAAGAGTTGAGTAAAGCTCTTCCTGAATTGTTGGACCCACCATCAACAACTCATTTAAACACTTTTGTGTGGATGTCTTGCAGGACGCATCGAAAACGACTCGAAGTTTGGTCGTTGTACTTTGCGGCCTCAAGACACACTGGTGGGATATGACGTAGTGTGGAGAAGCAAGAACGTCATTGCTTGCAGGGGACATATGGCCTAGGGATTCGTATTCTTCCATAAATTCCAAATACATTTTCTTTAAGTACGGATCTCGAGATAATCTTCTCTCGAGCGACAGAAATCGGCGTTTGGCTATCTCGAATGAATTGCCCAAAACGCTTGGATCCGACTTGAATGGAAGTTTAACTTCAAATCGACCTGAAGGCAGTATTCTTGTAGTCATCCGATAATGTTCCTCACATAGCTCTTGTTCTGGCGACAACATCTTTTTAGAAGATGGAACTTCTTCCAACGACCAGAATTTTTTCAAGTTTTTGTCTATTGACTCTAATATTTCCTCTTGGCAATTCAGACTAGAGACCGGCTGTGGAGGAGTTGAGGAATTTGCCAGATATTTTCCCGATACTATCCACCCAAGAAGAGTTTTTTGAAGGATGGGATGGTTCGGACCTTGTTTTATTTGGCCAACGGACAACAGTTCGAAAAATGACTCAGCTCCAATTAGCATATCTATCCGCTGAGATTTGTAAAAATATGGGTCCGCTAACGGCAAATTCTTTGGTAGGGTCCAATCTTTTACGTTCACTGACTGGTCAGGGTGATAGCCTGAAATGGTTTTCAAAACCCAAAAGTCGAACGGAAACTCGCTACCATTGACTCTCGACTTCACCACGGTGTGTATCTTTTTCTTAACTTGTGAATTAGTTTGACCAATTCCAAGCAAGTTGATGCACGATTCCTCCCTACGGATCTGTAAGCGTTGAGCAAGATCTTCTGTAATAAAATTCATTTGTGACCCTGAGTCAAGTAATGCTCGGGCCAAGATGTGCTCACCATTTTTTGTGCGAACGCTTACGATCGACGTTGCTAACAAAACCCTTTCTACAGACGACGCATGCAAAGCATGTGATGTAGAAGTGCCATCATTCGTTAACTCTGGAGGAGGATTTTGTGTGGGTGGTGGTAATGCTAAGTTATTTTCGATCACTGTAAATCGGTGCAGAAGTTTATGGTGCGATCTTGAACAGATTTGACACCTGGTCGATTTTTAATTCGCTACCGTGTGACCTTTTCGCAGACAATTCAAGCATAGGGAGGCTGACTTAACAAACTTAAACCTTTGCATTACAGCAAGGCGAGCGAACGGACTGCACTGGGCCAAAAAATGGTTGTTAGCGTTACAATAACTGCAAGCTGGTTTGGCGTTGGTAGAAGCACAAGCCAACGAAGTTCTATTTAGTTGCTTGCTGAACCCAGTTCTTTCTTGTTTTGGTTTACCAGTCTCTTCAGCGGACAGATGCTGGTATCTACGATTTAGTATTTTTCCGAAATCGGACCACAGCGGCAATTCCTCATAATCCAGTGAGTCTTCCCATTTTTGCTTGGTCACTGGATCCACTCTACTCAAAACTAAATGAATAATCATTGAGTTTGCAATTTTAGTATCATCTCCTATGGATAATAGTGATCCATAAATTGATGACACAGTGTCGATGAGACCCCTCAACGACGACGCAGACGGCTGGGAAGTTTTCGGAAGGCTGAACAGTTGACGTATTTGGTTCGCAAAGATGAGACATTCGTTATCATAAACTCTTTTTAGACTAGCGATAGCTTTGGCGTAATTACTCTCGGTGACCTGGAATGTCTTGACAGTTCCTAAGGCTTCACCAGAGAGGCAAGAAATTAAATGATTAAATTTCTCGATAACTGGAATGTTCACATCTTTGTCAACTAATGTCTCGAAAAAAATTATGAAATTTTTGAAATCCGAATAATTTCCACTGAATTTTGGAAATGCCAAACTAGGAAGTCGAGCTCGAGTTGGGGCTGCAGAAATTGCAGTAGCTGAACGGGAGTCTTCAGCTGAATTCAAGGCATTACATAAGGACATAATCCTTGCCTTGGTAGTTATTCCTAATTCTTCCAACTCGGCGCCGAAATCATCCAATTCATTTATTTGCTCGATCTGGTCTTGCAACTCATTTGCTTTAGAAATTGCCTCATCTAAAACCTGAAGCCTGCATTCTAGCTCGGTTTTGTTTAGAGGTAGTGATCCATCTTCCAAACGTTCCTCCAACCAGCGAATGCTTTTAACTTTGACATTTAATCTTCTTTTTAAGTCAATAAGAGTCGTGGAATTAAGTTTTTGTTTAGTTCTTTCCATTATAAAAAATTTGTTTTTTCAATACAAAAACGAAAACAATGCAAATATTAATATTAAAAATGTATTAAAAAATAACTAATTTAAAAATTTATTTAAAATTTTATTGAATTTAACTTAACAAAAAGAAAATGCGAAAACGAAATTAATTAATTAATCTTATTTAAATAAATTAAAAATAATTTATTAAATTTAACCAAAAAAAAAAACAAAATCTAAATTGATTAATTAATTGATAACGAATTATTTAACGATTAGGCACAGAGTATCCAAAAAAATAGTTGGTCGCCAATGACACCGAAACCAATATGCTCGACCAAATTGTAGGGGAGCGCGTCACTTGGCAGACCGGTAAACTATACGCGCCAAAAAATGCATATACATACATACATACAGCAGCGGATAACGGTGGGAAACGAAAACGAGAATATTATCGCTGCATCTATTTGTATGTATGTAAACCAAATATATATGCACCTTTATTTTATCTGTAATAAATAAAATAATTTTGGCTGCACGATAGTATTTATTTGGACGATTTGTAAATTCGAGAACGAGGGGTAGGGGGCGACAGTGATTGCAAATAATATAAATATTCTCTTTTTTATTTTATCCACAGGCAGTACATTTAGGTTAGCACATATATTTATAATTAAAATTTTAGAATTTTTATATATGTTGTTATTTATTTTTGCTCTACTATTTTTTCTACGTACGTATGCGCCAAGAATTGAAAGGAGGGTGCAATATTCCAGCACAAGACGGATTTTAATTTGTCTTATCTCAACTTTCAATTTTTTGCACAAATACCTGGGGTTCTGCTTTCGGATCCTTTAATCCTGCGGCCACTTTCCTTTCACAATTGATGCAGGTGCAGTGCATGGGGACGACGAATCCTTCCAGTAGCAGCTATGTAGTTGATTGGAGAAGTTTGTTTCGCGACGCGGAGAATTCTTTAATTTGTATTTGAATTCACTGGCACAACCGTCGCGAGCAACTCCTTTTTTTTTTTTGAATATATGTATATTTTATATATATATTGTATATATTGTATATTGTATATTTTATATTGTTTATATATGTATTTTGCCACTGTCACTATTTTTTTGTTGCTTTTTTATTTAATTATATTTACTACAGTCCACCCGGGGGCGCCAAAATGTTTATTGAGATTATTTTATCTCGTCGCGAAAACGAAAGGAAAAATAGGTGGCTGTAGAAATTAAATTAAATTGCAAAAAAAGTGAGAGCTTCACTTGCGCTCCCGCTCCACCCTAAACTAACTTATACTAGACTTCATAAAATTCCACTTAATTATCTACATTAATTCTACAACGATCTCGACTTCAGGCAAACATTAACCGATGCGTCATCCGTAGTGAATTCAAAGTCTCCAAGATGAAGCTGAAGTTGGATGGCCAGCCGTGACTTGATGAGATGAACTTGTAAGTATGATTCAAGTAGCGTTCGACAAGGAAGAAAAGCGGCCACGGACGAGAATGTTGGCGGTGGGCAAGAACACTACTTCAGCTCAGCGATCCTGGGTAACAAGCGAATATACAAGAGGAGCCTGAGAAGTCGCAACCACAGCTTCATTGGCCGGATCCAAACCGGAGGCGGGAAGTAGTGCTAGATAATTGCTCGCAAGTATGCAATAGAGCATGATGCCGGCGATTGCACGTTGGGCAGCGGGAGGATCAAGGTCAACATTATAGTTAGCATCAGTAATCTCCAGCGCTCTCACAGGCTGAGCCCAGAGGCTTAAAATAAGCCACCCAAGCTTCTCCATCTTGGTCAAGTGCGGATGACTGTCAAAAGTCGTCCTAAACAGGGCACAGAAATCCCTCCACTCGTCATGGCCGCCGCTAAATGTTGGCATCGGCAACGGGGGCAATGAGGGAGCAGGCCTGTATGGAGTAGATGAAATCCCAGCACCATTGGTACCATCCAAAAGCGTAGAGTGCGCAGCAACTCTCATGAAACGCTTGGCAACCTTGGATGTCAACGTGCACGTCCGTAGCCAATTAAGAGAACCGCCAATATAAATCGCTTCCAATCTCGCTATGGTTTAGCTCCTCTAATTCCTCCTTCAGCGTAAGGAAGTGATTGCGCAGTCGCTTTTCCATTGACTCGAGGGTCAGAATGGTAGAATAGTCGGTCTGCATCCCAGCCTTTATTTCCTGACACCTCTGCACGTCTCCACAGCTCCCTACTCTCCCTACTTGACGCAGCATATAGCTTCAGCTCCAGACTCCATTATGCAAATAAAAATTTAACTTTGTGACAACAAAAACAAAGGCATTTTAGTGGCACTTTTAATGATGATCACAGTAATCAACAAGGATGATATCACGTCAGGGTCACCAAAATGTTACGCTCTTAATAATTTTTAGTAGCGGCCGATTAAGTAGACGAGGTTCAATTTTTAATATTATATTTTGGGGTTCAATGTAACCCTAAAACCGGAGCCGCTCAAATCAATTCCAAAACTACAACTAAATGAAAGCTTAGCATTAGAAACTCAGAACAATGAATTTGTTTATCAATTCGTTGGCAAGCGACGTGGCCCCGCCCCAAACGCCCACAAATGCAAGATGAGTTAGTGTGGAGCAGCTCAACAAAAAAGCTCCCTAAAGCGCATGCGCTACAAATACCACACGAGCGCATGCGACCGGGGAAGAAACAAAAAAAATAGGTACTGCTGATAAGCAGTGGGTGCTGCTCCTCCGTTTTAGAATTTATAAATTATTTCAAATAACTTTGCCTGTGGCTGGCAAAGGTTATGGCAAAAGGCTGGTTACAAATTATTTCAAATAACTTTGCCTGTGGCTGCTTGGGCCCAACAATGAGTTTTCATTATTTGACCAAGCGAGTTCCGGTAGATCAAAGTCACAGAGAGAGACTCTGTCGGACATAAGAATAAAAACCAAGTCTATAGCCGTTTTTTTACCGTTACCCAAAGGTGTTAAGGGAAATAAACGACTGAATGGTTGTAGACGAATTAAGTTGCCCAGTGACCTCTGGTGCTCCTGAGTAGCAAACTTTTTATGCAAAGGAGACTCATTCAAAAGCTTGTCTTTTCAAAATGAACAGCATCACTTTTCGTCCTGGACACCCCGACGCTGCAGCAACAATGGAGGCCAATACGGCGGCTTCAGACACAAATTACACCTTCCGTGTAAAGCACCTTTACATAGCCAATAAAATCACATATCCAACGATGAGCAACGAGCATACAATATAATATTCCTTATGGCTTACTGAAATGGCTTATAAGCAATAAGGAGCAAAAGTTAATAGGGGAGAGAGATCGAGAGAGCAACAGAGGTAAGACAAGGTAAGAAAAAACAAGAAAGAAAAGCTAACTTCGGGCGGAGCCGAAGTTTATATACCCTTGCAATTGAGTCGCAGTCCGCTAGGTGGCGCCACGCATCTTATATTATTAGATATATAGCGGATCGTATATAGTTGACCGATCCTCATGAATTTTGGCAAATCGCATTATTTTGCCAACAGAGGAATCCATTGAAACTCCCATCCTTAACTTGAAAAACAACGAAGTTATAGCATTTCCGATCAATCAGTTATATGGCAGCTATAGGATATAGTCGGCCGATCCTTATGAAATTCGACAAATCAGATTTTTTTCCCCAAAATAGAATCTGTACCAAATCCCATCTTTCTAACTTAAAAAACACCAAAGTTATGCCAAATCCGATCGTTATATCGTTATACCGATCCCGGCCGTTCCGACTTATATACTGCCTGCAAAGAAAAGAAGAGTGTGTGCAAAGTTTCAACTCGATAGCTTTAAAACTGAGAGACTAGTTTGCGTAGAAACAGACAGACGGACAGACGGACATGCTCATATCGACTCAGGAGGTGATTCTGATCAAGAACATATATACTTTATAGGGTCGGAGATGTCTTCTTCACTGCGTTGCACACTTTTGACCAAAATTATATAAGGTTGTCAAATATCTCCCTGCCTTTTTGTCTTTTGAATTTCGCGGCTATGTACAAAGCGCTACAGAGCTCGTATCTGGCAATACTATACATAATTTGAAAGGTCTTGACATAACCTACAAAACGACGCTATGCATGATTAGTTTGGATATTACGTTCAACAGTTATAGACGTGTAAACATGGAGTTCACTAACGCCGAAATTCGCGCTATTTTAAAGTTTTCCTTCGTTAAAGGCAAATTCGCTAGAGAAACGTTCCGTGAGATTAATGGTGTTTTGGGGGAGTGTACTCTATCACTTCGAACCGCGGAGGAATGGTTTCGACGACTCAGAGCCGGTGAAAACGACACCTTGGATAAGCCAGCCGGCGGAAGACCTGTGACGACAAATACCGATTAAATCATGGAATACATCGAGTTAAACCGGCATGTGGCATCTCGTAACATCGCCTAGGAGATGGGAGTTAGTCACCAAACCATTTTAAACCATCTGCAGAAGGCTGGATACAAAAAAAGCTTGATGTTTGGGTGCCGCATGATTTGACGCGAAAAAACCTTCTGGACCGAATCAACGCCTGCGATATGCTGCTGAAACGGAACGAACTCGACCCATTCTTGAAGCGGATGGTGACTGGCGACGAAAAATGGATCACATACGACAATATCAAGCGAAAACGGTCGTGTTCGAAGGCCGGTGAATCGTCCCAAACAGTGGCCAAGCCGGGATTGACGGCCAGGAAGGTTTTGCTGTGTGTTTGGTGGGATTGGAAGGGAATCATCCACTATGAGCTGCTCCCATATGGCCAGACGCTTAATTCTACCATCTACTGCAAACAACTGGACCGCTTGAGGCAGGCGATCGACCAGAAGCGTCCAGAATGGGCCAACAGGAAGGGTGTAGTGTTCCACCAGGACAACGCCAGACCACACACTTTGTTGATGACTCGTCAGAAGCTACGGGAGCTCGGATGGGAGGTTTTATCGCATCCACCATATAGCCCGGACACAGCGCCAAGTGATTACCACCTGTTCCTGTCCATGGCGAACGCCCTTGGTGGTGTAAAGTTGAACTCAAAAGAGGCTTGTGAGGGGGGCTTCTACGAGGGAGGTATTATGAAGTTGCCGTCTAGATGGAAACAGATTATCGAACAAAACGGCGCATATTTGAACTAAATCCGATCACTGTAAAACTTTTTATAAAGCATTGAATAAAGAGCAAAAAAGCGAAAGGGAGATATTTGACAACCTTATAATACCCCCTGCAAGGTTTTAAAGAAGCAGAACAATACTGGCATGCAAAATTTTATTAAATCCGTATTATGCGCACCCATATAGTACTGCACAAGGCTTCGCAATATGGATATATATTTATAACTATAAAAATATAATTAATAAGAGAGGAAAGCTAATTTCGGGCGGAGCCGAAGTTCATATACCCTTGCAGTTAAGGTTATGCCATTTGCGATCGTTCAGTTATATGGCGGCTATCGGATATAGTCGGCCGATCCTTATGAAATTTGGCAGATTAGATTGCCCAAAATGAAATGCCATCTTTCTAAAATCTTTCCCATCTTATCAAAATTATGCCAGTTCCGATCGTTCAGTTATATGGCAGATACAGGATATAGTCAGCCGATCAGATTATGTTGAAAATTAAGTCGAAAATGGAATCTGTACCAAGTACCATCTTTCTAAATTAATAAACAAACTAGAAAGGAAAGCTAACTTCGGGCGGAGCCGAAGTTGATATACCCTTGCAGTTGTGCCATTTCCGATCGTTTAGTTATATGGCGGTTATTGGATAAAGTTAGCCGATCCCTATGAAATTTGGCAAATCAGACTATTTTGACCAAAATGTGACAAGTCCCATCTTTCTAACTTAAAAAACACCAAAGTTATGCCAATTCCGATCGTTATATGACAGCTATACGATATAGTCGACCGATCCCGGCCGTTCCGACTTATATACTACCTGCAAGGAAAAGAAGGGTGTGTGCAAAGTTTGAACTCGATAGCTTTAAAACTGAGAGACTCAGAAGGTGATTCTGATCAAGAATATATATACTTTATAGGGTCGGAGATGTCTCCTTCACTGCGTTGCAGACTTTTGACCAAAATTATAATACCCTCTGCAAGGCGTGGGTTGTGATTTCCACAGTTTCATATTTTTCGTATATTTCTTTGTCTTTATTTGTAGCACACTTTTGGGCACAATCATAAGACTGCATTAAACTAGGGTTTTCTTTTTCAAGCTTACTGCACTTGTATCGGAAGTTTGTCTGACATAAATAAAATATTGAAACTTAACGCTTTGCATATTTATACCCTTGCGGAGGGTATTATAATTTTGGTAAAACATGTGCAACGCAGTGAAGAAACATCTCCGACCCTATAAAGTACATTAGTCGGCATAATTATTTTGACAAAAAACAAATGGTTTAAGTTTTTAAGTAACTTTACAGTGGTTTAATATAACCTAATAAATTTTTTCTGTCTTACTAAGTGCTAATACAAACTTAAAAATAATTTTAAGATTCAAAATTTTATCATATGAACTTGAAAAAATATATGTTTAAGAAATTTTCAAGTGGTGGCATAAGTATTTTGACAAGTGTCTTTTTAATATGAATAATAAAGTTTAAACTTAAAAAAAAAGAAAGGAAAGCTAACTTCGGGCGGAGCCGAAGTTGATATACCCTTGCAGTTAAGGTTGTTCCATTACCTATCGTTCAGTTCTATGTCGTCTATAGGATATAGACGGCCGATGAAATTTGGCCGAGTGTATATATATACTTTATACGGTCGGAGATGTCTCCTTCACTGCGTTGCACACTTTTGACCAAAATTATAACACCCTCTGCAAGGGTATAATAAATTTAGTTTAGTAAAATATAAAATTTCGTTTAGTTTCAATAACTCTTTCCAGGCGTCCCTGTACTGAATCGATTACATTTTGGGTGATCTTTAAAGATATCTTTTCCCAAAGGGGAATTTATTTTACGATACTGTTCTTTTACGTTTCGTAAGAGACCAGACGTTTTCAATTATATTTAAATCTGGACTTTCAGGTGGCCAGCTCAAAGTGGTAATACCAACATCCTTCAAAAATGTTGTAATCATCTTGTGGCATGGGGCTTTTTGGCATGGGGCGTTATCCCGCTGCAGAATGAACGATTGTCCAATAAGCCTGTCTTCAAAAGTAAATGCATTATCATTTGGAACCCGTAAATATTGGCCTTGGTTCATCGAGCCAGTGACAGGAACGAAGTCACCCAGTCCATTATACGCTACACATCCCCAGAACATCACAGAACCTCCGCCATATCTTACTTTTTTGCAAACTGGCCGCCTTTTCGGCCATTGTACCATTGGTAGTCTTACAAAAAATATATTTTTTGATTAATTGTACTCGATGGAGCTTTCTTCTGCCTATAGAACGCTTCTCCAGAACTTTTTTGGCTTATGGAGATGTTTCTTTGCAAAATACAGTCTTTTCGGCTTCTTTCTTGTGTTATATATGGTACGTTCTTGGCTTTATAAGTCTTAAAATCGAATTCTTTTAATCATCGACGGATTGTTCGCTCATTAATTGGGGTCTTAGCTGTCAAATTAAATTGATCTGCTGCAGATTGAGGATTCCGAAAAATATTTTTTAAATTCCCGTACAAGGACTCGGTCTTTACTGAGCTCTGTTTTTCGGTTAGCACCTGATCTTCTTAAATTTCGCATGTCATTATTAATTTAAAACTTTTTAATTTGGTAGTACACAGTCTGATGCGACACTTTAAACTTATTCGCAATGCCTTTGACTGCTATTCCAGCGTTGAACTGCAGATCTGGTAACCAAACGTAACTCCGCCGTTTTAACTATATTATTTAAAAATCTATATATATAAAAGAAAGTCGTGTTAGTTACACCCCTTATAACTCATGAACGGCAGAACAGATTTGGCTGAAAATTAGTAGGGAGGTAGCTTAGAGCCAGGAGACGGACATAGGATACTTTTTATTCCGTTCGACAGCGTTCCCGTATGACTTGACATGAAACGTCAGTCACTATAAAACGTGGTATAACAAAAAAGAATCAGACTTGGAATAACAAAACGCAAATGAGAGCAATGTAATTGACGTTATCATGGAAGCTGCAGAAAGGCGTGGAGTCAGGCTTGAAGATCAACAGCAATAGATTTAATTCGCTCGTAAAGACATGAACACGGTAGGGCAAGGTCTGTTGAATTCCGTGCACAGATAACAGTAGATCGAAATCAGCAATTTCTTGCATTTCGATTTGATCCAGCTGTTGATTATAGCTCCAGTCGCCATGTCGTCATTGGCCAGATGAGCCATGTCTGCACTTGCTGCCAGGCTCTGAAGTTCAATAATGAAACGAAAGAAATGTGTTGTTCTGGCGGGAAAATCAAAGGGCAAATATATCACATAGCTGGCGCCCTGCTCCCTTTCCCAGACAGTGAACATAAATTTCTTCAAATGTACTTCAACATCAGGTATGGGAAAAGAACTGCGAGCATGTAAACTCATTTCTTGGGATGAAAAAAAGCGTGTCTGTCGTGTTCTCCATTTCTTGATCGTCCACAATACTCCACAGAGAAGCGTGGCAGGGTACAGCTAGTTTTAAATAACTTTATATTTTTGTAACAACGTATAATATTGATCAAAGTTGAACCTGTGTTTAACTTTGATGTTTGATTCTCGCGTTCTTAAAAATGTGAAAATATAATATATATAATATAATAATATATTATTATAATATAATAATATAAAACAAGAAGGGAAAGCTAACATCGGGTCGCAGTCCGCTAGGTGGCGCCACGCATATTATATTATTAGATATATAGCGGATCGTATATAGTTGGCCGATCCTTATGAAATTTGGCATATCGAATTATTTTGCCCAAAGAGGAATCCCCTGAAACTCCCATCCTTCCAACATGAAAAACAAGGAAGTTATGGCATTTCCGAACAATCAGTTATATGGCATCTATAGGATATAGTCGGCCGATCCTTATGAAATTCGACAAATCAGATTTTTTTCCCCAAAATAGAATCTGTACCAAATCCCATCTTTCTAACTTAAAAAACACCAAAGTTATGCCAATTCCGATCGTTATATGACAGCTATAGGATATAGTCGACCGATCCCGGCCGTTCCGACTTATATACTGCCTGCAAAGGAAAGTAGGATGTGTGCAAAGTTTCAACTCGATAGCTTTAAAACTGAGAGACTAGTTTGCGTAGAAACGGACAGACGGTCAGACGGACAGACGGACATGCTCATATCGACTCAGGAGGTGATCCTGATCAAGAATGTATAGAATGAGAAGAATATAAAAAGATGCCTTCAAAATACTTATGCCACGCAAAAAGCCGTTACCTGCATGCATTCTTATCAGCTGAAGCACAAACCAAAAGTTAAACAAAATAAAATTTTGCATGCACATAGCTACAAATATATTCTTTACTAGCTGACCCGGCAGACTTCGTACTGCCAGCTGTTGTTATACCCTTGCAGAGGGTATTGTAATTTTGGTCAAAAGTGTGCAACGCAGTGAAGGAGACATCTCCGACCCTATAAAGTATATATATATTCTTGATCAGGATCACCTCCTGAGTCGATATAAGCATGTCCGTCTGTCCGTCGGTCCGTCTGTCTGTCTGTTTCTACGCAAACTAGTCTCTCAGTTTTAAAGCTATCGAGTTAAAACTTTGCACACACCCTTCTTTCCTTTGCAGGCAGTACATAAGTCGGAACGGCCGGGATCGGTCAACTATATCCTATAGCTGCCATATAACTGATTGATCGGAAATGCCATAACTTTGGTGTTTTTTAAGTTAGAGCGTTGGGACTTTTCACACATTTTATGTTTGACCAAAATATCTTATGGACAAAATTTCATAAGGATCGGCCAACTATATCCTATAGCTGTCATAGAACGATCGAAATTGGCATAACTTTGGTGTTTTTTAAGTTAGAAAGATGGGATTTGGTACAGATTCTATTTTGGTTAGATTATTCGAAAAACAATCTGATCTGCCAATTTTCATAAGGATCGGCCGACTATATACGATCCGCTATATATCTAATAAAATAAGATGGGTGGCGCCACCTAGCGGACTGCGACTGAACTGCAAGGGTATATCAACTTCGGCTCCGGCCGAAGTTAGCTTTCCTTTCTTGTTTTTTTTGTTGCGTTCAGAAACTTCTTTTGTGACAAAATTTAAAATTTTTCAAACTTAAAAAAATTATTTGATACAGTAAGGTTAAGTTTCGCGGAGCTGACCAAATAAATTAATAAACAGTATTAAAAAACAGTACTACTTATTAAAATTTGTGACTCTGAAATTTTTTCGAGATCGCGATTTACTTTTGTTTAATTTCGAAACGAGACATTAGATCCCACAAAGCGCACGCGAAGAATAATTTGATTGGATTTGAACTTTGTGGAGCGGTAAAAAATTTAAAATTGACCCTTTGTCGTTAGAAACACACCTTAATTGCTTTGACAACATTGAGTGATTATAATTTAATATGAACTGTATTGAATAGCAATAGATAATTAATAATCTTTTTCAATCCCAAAAATTAAAGAGTACTCTCTTATTTTATTCAACTTCATTTATTGTATAAAACATGATGTTTTATTATTATTTTCGATACATTATGTTGCTTACTTACAAAACAGAGTTTTCCTGAAATACTGGCTATTTATAAGATTTAAATTTGATATTCACAGACACACACTATTAAAATACAGTCTGTTAATTAATTTAAAGCTTTCTCATATACTATATTTTGTTTAATTATTTCCGATATATATATTTTAGTACAAACTTGAATATTTTTATATAATACCTTTAAAGTGGGCATGAAATTGTCTTGTATAATATGTGTAGCACCAAATGATGTCTTCTGGAAACAGTTGTTATATTTCTGAATATTGCTTAAGAAGTTCTTAGAATCATTTCCAATCCCAGAAACTAAAGAGCGTAAAGGATCTCGTGGTGAGACCAATTGTGGCAATTTTACTTTGCCTTCACCACAACATAATCCAGTAGTTTCACCAGTGTACTTTAACGCCTTACAATATTTACAAATTGTTTTCATTTCCCCAATTGTTATTGATTGGTCGGCATAACAATCAATTGCAGTTCGTTCAAGAATCACAGGAGCACTGCGTCTGCGGATTCGCTCAATTTCATTATGCCTAGCTTGCTGTTGTTGTGTTTGATGTGCACGAACTCGTTGCATTCTAAGCCTATCTCCAACATTGTCACTCACTAAAGAACGCAATTCTGACATAGCAATACGACTATTTTCTTGATCTGTCTGTCTCTGGTCATCAGTGCGGTTCAATAATTTCCACAATGCACGTGATTGATTTGATGGTTTTAAATAAAAAATTTTTTCCAATTTTTTTCAGAATTTTTCAGTGAACACAATATTGGTCTGTCACATAAAATTAACTGAGCAGAGAACAATGAGTAGCTGTCAAACTATGTATCACATACCGGCGACTACTATTATTGTAGTCTCCATTTTATTTAGAAAACGTTTGTATGGGAAATAGAAAAATGCTGTTTGAGGATTTTCCCGGGAATTATTCGAATTTTTCTCACCTTTTAAACCTTCCCTAGACCTTTAGCGAGACTAACGAACAGCAAATCATTTTTATATATAAGGTTGTCAAATATCTCCTTTCCGCTTTTTTGCTCTTTATTCAATGCTTTATAAAAAGTTTTACAGTGATCGGATTTAGTTCAAATATGCGCCGTTTTGTTCGATAATCTGTTTCCATCTAGACGGCAACTTCATAATACCTCCCTCGTAGAAGCCCCCCTCCTTATTTGCGAAGAACTCGGACAGCCACTTTTCACAAGCCTCTTTTGAGTTCAACTTTACACCACCAAGGGCGTTCGCCATGGACAGGAACAGGTGGTAATCACTTGGCGCTATGTCCGGGCTATATGGTGGATGCGATAAAACCTCCCATCCGAGCTCCCGTAGCTTCTGACGAGTCATCAACAAAGTGTGTGGTCTGGCGTTGTCCTGGTGGAACACTACACCCTTCCTGTTGGCCCATTCTGGACGCTTCTGGTCGATCGCTTGCCTCAAGCGGTCCAGTTGTTTGCAGTAGATGGTAGAATTAAGCGTCTGGCCATATGGGAGCAGCTCATAGTGGATGATTCCCTTCCAATCCTACCAAACACACAGCAAAACCTTCCTGGCCGTCAATCCCGGCTTGGCCACTGTTTGGGACGATTCACCGGCCTTCGACCACGACCGTTTTCGCTTGATATTGTCGTATGTGATCCATTTTTCGTCGCCAGTCACCATCCGCTTCAAGAATGTGTCGAGTTCGTTCCGTTTCAGCAGCATATCGCAGGCGTTGATTCGGTCCAGAAGGTTTTTTTGCGTCAAATCATGCGGCACCCAAACATCAAGCTTTTTTTTGTATCCAGCCTTCTGCAGATGGTTTAAAATGGTTTGGTGACTAACTCCCATCTCCTGGGCGATGTCACGAGATGCCACATGCCGGTTTAACTCGATGTATTCCATGATTTAATCGGTATTTGTCGTCACAGGTCTTCCGCCGGCTGGCTTATCCAAGGTGTCGTTTTCACCGGCTCTGAGTCGTCGAAACCATTCCTCCGCGGTTCGAAGTGATAGAGTACCATCCCCCAAAACACCAATAATCTCACGGAACGTTTCTCTAGCGGATTTGCCTTTAACGAAGGAAAACTTAAAAATAGCGCGAATTTCGGCGTTAGTGAACTCCATGTTTACACGTCTATAACTGTTGAACGTAATATCCAAACTAATCATGCATAGCGTCGTTTTGTAGGTTATGTCAAGACCTTTCAAATTATGTATAGTATTGCCAGATACGAGCTCTGTAGCGCTTTGTACATAGCCGCGAAATTCAAAAGACAAAAAAGCGGAAGGGAGATATTTGACAACCTTATATATATAGATTTTGTGCCTCATTTTAGCACCTTTATTTGACGTTAAGTTCAGTAGTCAAAAAAAATGTTTGTCAAAAAACTTATGCCTACTAGTGTATATATATTCTTGAACAGGATCCGACCCTATAAAGTATATATATTCCTGAGTCAATTCCTGAGCATGTCCGACTGTCTGTCCGTTTCTCCGCAAACTAGTCTCTCAGTTTTAAAGCTTTCGAATTGAAACTTGGCACACATCCTTCTTTTGTTTGCAGGCGGTATATAAGTCGGAACGGCCGGGTTCGGTCAACCATATCCTATAGCTGCGATGAGCTGCGAATCGCCAAATTGCAATGAGTTTAAAGAGCCACGGAATATTAAATAACCGCCTGAATTCTACACTGCATAAAGCGCTGCGTAATAAGGTAACGGCTGCAGTACGAAATGACCGTTTGTGTAATTGGTTCACCAGCTCAGGAGTATTGGCGATTCTCGTAGCTGGTCATCGACGTGCATGTAGACTTTTAGGTGGAGGTTGCCAAGCGCTCCATGAGACTCACGCATTATCACGTATTATCTTTTATAAATTCTTCTAAAGATATATCAATCTGATTGATTTATTATTTATTGTGTATGTTTAATTAATTATATATTTCTTATATATTTTGTGAGCATCATTTTCATGTTTAAATAGTCTTTCAAAGATTAGTTCATATGTCTATGTTTAATGGTAATAAAAACGTTCATTAATAAACTCAAGCTGTCTTATTGTTTGTCTTATAAAAAGAAATGAAAGCTAACTTCGGGCGGAACCAAAGTTGATATGTAGCAGCTTCTATTATTATGCGTATAATAATATAGAAAGCACCATTAAAAATATTAAGATTGTGCCATTTTCGACCATTCAGTTATATGACAGCAGTAGTAGCCGATCCTTACAAAATTCTAGAGATAAGATATGTTGGCCAAGAATAACATCTGTGAAAAGTCCCTGAAACTTTTAAAGCACCAATGTTTGGCATTTCACACATTTTATATTTAGCCAAAATATGTTACCTAAAAAATTGCATATCGGATCGGCAGATTATATCCTACAGCTGTCATAGAACGATCGGAATTTGCATAACTTTGGTTTTTTTTTAAGTTAAAAAGATGAGACTTGGTACAGATACCATTTTAGGCAAAGTAATGCGATTTGTCCATTTCCTAAGGAACTGCCATATAACTGAATTGATGTCTCAAGTCGCCCCCATAAGATGTAACCTATATCCTTATAACGGAGATTATTATTGCTGGTGCGCTTCCTCGGTAGCTCTGTTTCCAACCGCTGGACCCCCAGCTTGGGCATAACGGCCTTCGTTTCTGCTCGCCTTCTTCTTCATGCTACGATTTTTGTTGTTGTCTCATAGATTTCTGCTTTTATGAACATATGTTTAAGCGTTGGCGTATATATTATGATTTGATCCCGAATTATATTAAAATAATTGGAAAAAAACTTTTTGCGTTGCACATAAAACTGCATTCTCGAGCGATCGCGTGCAAGTTGGCTCCCCACTCTATATGTGTTTGGGAATGCTTTATCTCTCTCTTTAAGAACTCGTAAAAAGCTGCAACAATATGACTGTTGAAAAGCTGTTTCAATATAACTGTGAGTTGCTTTTATGTAAATGTGGTAAAATTGCTAGAGTTTGGTCTTGTTAACAGCATATTATATAAATTTTTCTATGCAATTGTAGTCTACATATACAATTGTATAGATATACACCATAGATTGTGTGCGAACCCTTAAGCTTGGTAATGCATTGACAGCCAAGTTCCGGGATTCTACAGTACTTGGTTAATGCTCATATCAAGCCATGTGGAGAAGCAGCACAAAGTAAATCTCAACTTTTCGAAAATTTTTGTACGCACCATTTTCCATTTTTTTTAACGAATTTTATATACATCTTCTTTAAGCATGTGAATTACTTATAAAAATTTAATATAAAAGGCTCCAGTTTTCACTTTAACAAGTGGATTTTTTGTCAGACGAAACGTGAAGGTTACGAGTTTCTGTTTTTACTTTCATATTTCCCGTAGTACACAAACGACTCTCGTTCAAGTGAAATGAAAAGTAAACGGCATTTTTACGCTTAAAGCGACCTCTAATTGAAATACGAAATTGATTAGGAGTTATTGACGCTTAAAGTGTATCATTCGTTTACTAATTGATTTTTTTTTTAATTTTGAACATTTAAAAAATATCCTGTTAATTCACATGAGGGTTTAGATAGTTTATGGGTTTATTCGATGCCAAAGTTTTTGGGGTAATAAATAAAACCAGTTCTTGCCAATAATTTATTGGGTTTAGAATGGTTTCAAATGTGATAATTAAATTAAATTAAAGTAAAATTCTTTTTATGAATGAAAAGTAAGGTAGCAACATGGTATTTAAAGGAGGGGAGTCTAAAGGGTATACTTGTGGCAACTCTAGTAGGACAAATTTTGCCTAAAACAAGAAATGTGTGAAGCCCGGATAAATTTCCGGTCAATTTCAGTGGTCAAATTCACGTTGTGAAAGGGAATACCGGAACCTTCCTGTTATACTTACCTCTTGAAGTTTCAAGGGAATTTCTGTAATATTTCCACGAACATTGATTTGACGAACCAGTAATACTTTTTGAAGATCACTGCATTTCAGGCCCAAAAGTTTGGATATAATAACAATAGCTTCATGGTCTGCAGGAGAGAAATCGCAGCCTTCTCCATCAATATCCTCAAACGCAATATTTCCTAGCCACAAAATTGAGCTTAATATTTTAAAAACTCCATCTATTGAATATTGTTGAAGTTGTAAAACTGTAAAAGCCATGGTAAGAGCATCGAATTTGGCTGACTCAAAGTTAATGTCTATTTTTTCTGTATTAGACGTATTAAGATACTTAAAATATTCTGGTGCTCTTAAATGTAAGTCCTCTGCCATTCGCTGATTTGTTTGCCCATGAGCTACTAATTGATACATGACGTGATAGTTGCGCTCTCCATCACTTTGAAAAGTTATTCTGGACTTTTCAAGCAGATAGTCTTGAATAATACATCCCTTTATACAGTTGATTTCATCAAAACAGACTTGCATAAATTTACCAAATCTAGAGCTGTTGTCATTTCTTATAGTTTTTGCATTTCCTGAAAAGAAGAGATTTTAAATATTTTTTGGTAGATTAAAATAAAAGTAATATGATTCTTTCTTGGGGCGGTTTGATTTTCCTATCCTTGCATATGTATCTTAATCTGTATGTATCATATGTATCATAAATGTCTTAAATAGCTGGGATTGTATAGAATAGTGCTGCTCAGATAATTACGTAAGAGCTAAAGTTGGAAACCAGCAGAAACCTAGTAACGGGTTTTCAAAACCTCCACCCCTATTGGCTGATCATGCCACATGCACATTGATCTACTACCTTACATATAATACCTATATGTATATATTCAGCGAGATGCTCTCATAATATCCCAACCGGCAATGGACTCACCAGAAGAACCACCAGCAGGATCGGCCTAGCCGATACGTGATTCCGACGTGATATCTCTAAAAGATCATAGCCGAAACACAAGTTAAGTAGAACTTAAATAATAAAAAACCACGCAACCATGTGATTTAAATCAAACCATTTAAGTTCGAACAAAAAACCAAGAGTATCCTATTGCTCAAAATATTCGGCAACATCACGGATCTTCAGCCAACTTTCAGTTTGGATGTCTTCAGTTGGAATATTTCGGCTAACCTCAATATAGTTGATCCCAAGTCATACCGGTCACAACGTATCGATTTACTTATCGGAGTCAGTCTATTCTATCAGCTGCTGTATGTTGGGAAAATATAGCTCTCAGCTGGCCTACGGTTGTTGCAGAAAACCCGGCTTGAATAGGTTGTGTGGGGGATGTTCACATGTAGAGAAAAAGTCGTTCTGGCACACAGCCCGCAATGTTGTTGTTTATAGTCTAAGCCAGCTGGATAAGCGTTTAGAGTGTGTGCTCCAAAAATTTTGGGAAATCGAAGACTGCTCCGAGCCTATTGTAAAGGGAACGATGAACATTCTTCTTGGCTCGAGTCAGGCGCCTACTCAGTGAGGCTTCCCCTGAAATGCATGAAATAAGTTGCTAGGTTAATCTTATTCCCGTCGGCCAACGGGTACTACAGGGGGAGAAACGCATGAGTTCATGTGCCGTAACTGTGTACACCGCTGGTAGTGCGACTATACTCCCTACGTGGTTGGCACCCCGATCAGGCTGAGTAATTAAGTGAGCGAGGGAAATCCTGCCTGAATTTCAGCCAGCAAAAGCGGGAGTGAGATTGCATCCGAAGAAGCCGACAGGAGTAGGCGACTCTGCCAAGGATAGCGCACAAAGTGCGAAGAGGCAGAGGTCGACTGACGGTGGAGCGCCCCTAGCGAAGAAAAATAAGGTGCAGACGCAACAGAGCAACAGATCCTTCGCAGAGGTTACTAAGGGTAGGACCATCATTGGGGTTGTTAACAACGGCTCCGAAGATGGCCTGATCACCAAGGAGCTTTGCCGGAGGGTGGTGAATGAGCTGCATGGGCGCTTCATGGAGGAGATGCTCAAGAGCGGAGGACCTCCACCGGACTGCGAAGACGCAGGGTGGTACCAGGGTAGCATCGAGGTGATAGCGTGCCAAGATGCGAGGTCTGTAAGCCTTTAAAAGCGCATGATTGCGTCGCTTGGATAGGTTTACCCAGGAGCCAGTCTGGAGGCGGTGGACTGGGATAAGATCCCCAGCAAACCAAGGGCCCGAGTATGGCTGACAGAGAAGCCGGCGGTCCCTGCTACCATACTGGCCATGCTCAAGATGTGCAATCCCACACTCCCTACGGCGGACTGGAGAGTCGCCAAGGTGAAGGAAGCTGTGGGACTAAGAAGGCAGGTTGTCCCCACTTTATATGAATAGACTGCGAGGATCCTGGAGGGTGCTGGTAGCCGTATTAAGTACGGGTTCGAGCACGTTGCGGTTAGGATCTACAAGTCGGATTTGAACAGTAAGCCAGGAGGCATCGACTTGGAGATAGACGCACAAGAGCCAGACTTGGGGGAACCGACCGAAGAGGTCCGCCCAGAAGGAATGTCAGATGTGGAGGAGGACATTCTAGAAGGGTACACCTCAGAGGAGAGTGACTTAAGGGCTCTTGGAGGCGTCGGTATGGAGGAGGACTCACTGCTAGGCTCCGACACCGAGGCTGAGGTCACTGTGGTGGAAAATCTAAAGGATGTCCCTGACATTCCTGCAGATAAACCTCCATCACAGGTAGCATCCGCCGCCCTTCTGCTCCATCTCGCAGAGAGTGGAGCTGACGTGGCCCTCATCCAAGAACCCTGGATCCATGGAGACAGGATTCTCGGTTTGGGGGCGTCGGATTTCAGGCTGTACACAGCCGATGTAACAGGTAAAAAGCGAGCATGCATACTCGCAAAGAAAAGCCCTAATACCTTCTTGCTACCAAATTTCAGCAATGAAGATCACGTAGCCGCATCGATAGAGGGCCCAGACGGCCATCTAAGAATATGCTCGGCATATATGGGTCACGACCACCTAGGACCTCCACCCCATTCGCTACTCAGGCGGCTTGTGGAAGACAGCGAAAGGAAGGACATCGACCTAATAATAGGATGCGATGCCAACGCTTATCACAATCAGTGGGGAAGCACTGACACAAACGAGAGGGGTGAGTCAATCTTCGATTTTATCCTCAGCTCTAAGCTTCTAGTGGGTAACAGAGGTTCAGAACCCACTTTCGTAGTCAAGAACAGAAGGGAGGTTCTTGATGTCACATTATTCTCGCACTCCCTGGCTGATGCAATCACCAGCTGGAGAGTCCTTGACAAACACTCATTTTCAGACCATCGCTATATTGAGATAGTAGTAAATTTTGAAAACTTCACCAAGCAAGCAGTACGAAATCCTAGAAAGGCAAACTGGGAGCTCTATAAAAATATACTAGATAGATCCTTAGGCGAACCGCCTTCAGAGACCATCGAGACCTATGAGGGGCTCAACGCCATGGTAGACAAGCTTATTGCGACTAGTGCAAAAGCTTACCACAAGGCCTGCCCCAAGAAAAGAATAGGTAGCAACAGATCGAAGAAGCCTCCATGGTGGACCTCGTCTTTAGCCCCCTACAAAAAAAATGCACGTAGGGCCTTCAACCACGCGCACCGTACCAACACAGACGAGGCGTGGGAAACCTATAAAGCTGAACTTAGGCAATATAACAAAGAATTGCGCAAGGCAAAGAGGGTTGCCTGGGCCAATTTCTGCACCAATATCCAGGAGACATCAGAGGCCGCCCGCCTAAGAAAGATTCTCTCTACTACAGCCCTCATCGTAGGTTATATTAAGAACACGGATGGGCGGTGGACAACCTCAAGCCAGGAATCCCTGGAGACCCTTATCAACGCACACTTCCCGGGTTGCTCATCGGAAGAAACAACCCAGGGGATGCGTAGGCAGGGCCATCAGGGCTTACTCAACTACCTTCTTATTGACAGAAATCTTAAGTGGGCAATAGAAAGCTTTAAACCCTTCAAATCTCCGGGCCCAGACGGTATTATACCGGCTCAGTTATCCAGGGCCGGTTTTAACCTAAGGAAATGGATCAAGAAAATCTTCAGTACAGTCTTCACTACTGGTAAAGTACCGTGGCTGTGCACCATCCCACTGCACCCCTAAGGACTACAGACCTATAGGTCTTTCATCCTTCCTCCTTAAGACTATGGAAAGACTCTTGAGTCTCCATCTCCAACTAACCATTAACCCAAGTAACACCTCATGCTCTCAGCATGCTTACAAAAGGGGCTGATCAACAGAAACAGCCCTGCACGAAATCACTATGATCGCCGAGCGAGCGATCAACTTTAAGGAATACGCACTTGTTGCTTTTCTAGACATAGAAGGGGCCTTCAACAACATCTTGCCGTGCTCAATAATTGATGCACTGAGGGGACTTGGAATAGACGACCGATCAATTCACCTAATACGGCAGATCCTGGTCAACAGGAGTGTCGAGGCTACTCTTGGAGGTTCGACTATTCGAAGAAACGTCAAGAGAGGCACTCCGAAAGGAGGTGTACTCTCACCACTACTCTGGAACGTGGCGGTTAACAGCCTACTGCGATCCTTAGAGGGTGGCGGCTGTAAGATCATTGCGTATGCGGATGATGTTGTTCTGTCGGCATGGGCGCAAAGGAACGGGCTGGGAGGCAATCCGTCCAAGACAGAGCTCGTGCTGTTTACCAGGAAGTGCAAAATACCAAATCTAAGGCTTCCGAAGCTCCTAGGGGAAACACTAGTTCTTAGTGATAGTGCGAAGTACCTAGGTATCACACTAGACAGGAAACTGGACTGGAAGCTGAACACCGCAAATGAACTTAGGACTAAGAAAGCGGCCATAGGGGAAATGGGGAATGTCCCCAAAGATAGTCAGATGGTTCTATGGAGTTGTGGTCTGGTGGCTAGCCCTGGACAACTCCTTATGCAGGGAAAGGTTCAGGAAGACGCAGCGCATGGCGGAGGTCTGTATAACAGGCAGTCTACGTACTACGCCTAGCGACGCCCTAGATATCATTCTTGACCTACTACCAGTAGAACTGATGGGGGTAAAGATAGCCACTCTGGCGCCAATAAGACTGCGAGAGGCGAATCTACGGAGCAAGAATAGTTTTGGTCTCACCAGACTGGACCTGCATCACATCATGCCTGAGGGGGTACGGACTACTGCGTGCCCATCGACCAACCCACCAACATTTACAGAATCATCATACCCTCGAGGGAGGAATGGGACGCCCGGACACCGGGACCGGAGGGCTCCATTCACATCTACACAGATGGATCAAAACTTAACGGCCAGGTGGGAGGCGGTTACTTTTGTGAGCATTTGAGCCTAAAGGAGTCCTTCAGACTCCCTGACCACTGCAGTGTTTTCCAGGCTGAAGTAGTAATACTGGAATCCCCAGCACTAAGGGGTGATCGAGGTACAATATGCATCTTCTCAGGTAGTCAGGCAGCGCTCAAGGCACTTGACGGATTCTCGTCCAACTCCAGGACAGTCAATGATTGTCGCAGATCTCTCAACGAGATGGCTGATCAGCATGACATTTCCCTCATTTGGGTTCTCGGTCACAGGGATCACGAGGGAAACTGCGCTGCAGATGAACTAGCTAGGGCAGGGACTACCAACCCTCTCCAACCGGAGAAAAACCTTGTAGGCATTCCCTTGGCAGCCAATAGGAAATGGAGTAATCTCCAGACTTGTAGAACTTCACGTCTGATCTGGCCCACACGCTCTCAGAAAATATCGGTGAGACTTATGGCTCTCGGCAGACCAGACTGCAGCCTAGCGATTGGGGCAATTATTGGACACTGGCTGATAGGCGAACACGCGGTCAGGCTTGCAGTCCCCCACAATGATTATTGCAGGAGCTGAAGAGGGATGAAGAGGAGGTGGAATCGGTCACGCACCTCCTATGCCACTGCCCGGCACTCGGTCGCAGCTGACTCAAACACTTCGGGTCCGCAGATCTCTCGGACCTCAACGATCTCTCAGAGATTTCTCCCCGTTGACTGGTTGCCTTCATAAAAAAAGCAGGCTGGGACCACGGGCCGCCACAGGAAATCTAGGCATATATGCACCCTGGTAGACAGGAAGGGGGGGGGGCGTAACACTTAGGTGAAACCCTTGCCCTAGCGGTAGCAGAAGGAGCCCTAGCGGCTCAAGTGGAAGCGGGGGGTCTTCTATGTCCCCCTAGCGTCACCGCCCTAACCTAACCTAACCTAATCTTATTCCCAAGCCATGCGCGGATTTCTCTCTCTCGGAAGGAATCTTTGCCGTCAGCCTCAATTAAGGATCAGTTGGAGGAATATGCCACCACCTCTGGGTATTCGTTGAATGACTTACTAATGTCTGGTCCGGTTATCCAGCTAAAGTTGCTGCACATTCTTCTAAGGTTCGGTTGCCATCGGGTGCCCATTAAAGGAGATATTTGCTAAATGTATCGATGCGTCAAAGTTGTCCCTGAGAAAAGCTATCTGCAGTGCATTCTGTGGCGGAATGCCACTCAGGATGAGTTGCAGGTTTTTAACCCGGATACGGTCACTTATGGGACAAAGCCGGCCTCGTTTTTGTCAGTTCGAGCAATGCAGCAGTTGGCAGACGGGTCCAAAGGGTGCCGAAATTCCATGTCGCGATTTTTGTGTTGGTGATCTAATTTCCGGAAGTGGCTCTATAGATGAGGCTGTCAAAATAATGCAGTAAACATCGAGGATCCTCGCCAAGCATCAATTTCGGATGATAAAGTTGTGCTACAACTTTTCAAAAGGGCTGTTTGACGGTCGGGAAGAAGATCGGGAGTCGTTCCAAAGGCTTGATGATGCCAGCATTTTTACGAAGACTCTGGGCCTCACTTGAGATCCTGCGACTGATCGCTTGTTGATTGCGTTTGAAGGGCTTCAGTCAACCTCAAAGCCTACTCAAAGCATCATCCATTCTTTAATGGTGCCATCGCCCGGCTGTATGATCCGTAAGACTTGTTGGGTCTGTCATTACAAAGGCAAAGATCTTTTTTCAGAAGCTATGCCGTTATAAGAATTCCTGGGATGAAAGTCTTCCTTCAGCTCTTCAATCCGACTGGGAGAAGATTTGTTGCACCATGGCGCAGCGTGCTGAATTTCCTAGATGGTCACTATAATCACAGCCTGAAGTGGATTTTGTGACGTCAGCATCGAGGCGTATGGTGCGTGCATTTATGTTGTATCCAAGGGTTTGTACTACAAGATCAAAGAGTCATTTCCTCTGCTCTAAGTTCTAAGTCTCATCTCCGTAACAGTTTGTTAAGGTGTCGAATCTAGAGTTATCTGAAGAAAAGTTGCGGGCTCGGTTGAAGGTCTATTTCTGCTGGTGCGATTCTTCTGTGGCGCTGTCCTCGATTTGGGAGGAGTCGGCCTGTTTTCAATCCAGACAGAAGTTGACCAGAACGATGGAGTGACAATATGTTCCTACATCTTTAAACCTGGCAGACATCCTGTCGGGAGGTCCATTTCTCAATGGGGTTATTGAAGACAGCATGTGGTCTCATTGTCCTCCGTTTCTTCTTTGACCTCAAGATCAAAGGACAACACCGGCTCCGTCGGAAAGACCCACCCTGGAACTGAGGGCAAAGGTTCTGCTAATTCAATCGCCATACGTTCATGTGACAGATGGTACCCAGTTAATGAAATACTAATTCGTTTCCGGCACTGCAGCGGGTTTTCGCCTATGTGCACAAGTTCTCACAGCGAGTTCGCCATAAGGGTGTCACTGCCAGCGACATTAAGTCTGGAACCCAACTATTATTGCGACTTGTGCAGCGTAAGCATTTTTGGGATGATATAAAGGCGCTTCAGAATGGAAGGGAGATTTCGTCATCTGCTGAATGCCACATCCTCTCCGTTTTTGGACATGTTTGGTCTGTTGCGTATGCAAGATCGTTAAAAATATTCAACGTTGGATTTTGATAGCCGTCATCCAATTATATTGCCTAGAAGCCATCCATCCCGTTTAGCTATAATTGTTGATTTCCATGAGCGGATTCTGCACATGGGGCCGCGTGCACTGTTGGAATATTATTCGATCTCTGGCCAAACGGGAGGAGGAAAACGGTGACGAAGGCATTGTACAAATGTTCCTGATGCTTCCACACCAAACCTCGGTTGCTGGAGCAAATTAAGTTTGATCTCCCGGAGCAAAAATTCACCGGTTGTCAGGTCTGTGGAGTTACTGGTGTGGATTTTTGCGGCCCATTTTATTATAAGCCAGAGTTTTGCAATAAGGATCCTGTAAAATGTAACGCGAGTGTTTTTATTTGTTTTGCGACCAAAGCCGTCCAACTGGAGCTTGTGAAAGATCTATCCACATCTGCTTTATTACAAGCTTTAAATGTACCCGTCGAAAGCCGCAGCACATTCGGTACGACAACGCAACCAATTTTTTTGGAGCTAAGAACGGCCTAATAGAGCTGCTCCAACTCCTCATGAGCGATACGCATCAACGAGCGCTGACGGAAATGCGGTTGAGTCCATAGAGTCTCTTTCAGAAGATCCTGCAGACTTTGTTGTCTTAACGCCAGCCCATTTTTTGACTGGTGGTCCGTAAGTCGAGTCATCGAGTCAAAAAGCTGAATTTAAACTGTATGGACAACTCCAAATGGCGCTCCAAATGGCGTGCGTCCGGACCAGCCTCGGCAATGAACGATGTGGTGCTAGTCAAGGACGAGAACCTATGAAGTGGCCGTTGGCGAGAATTATTGATCTAGTCCCTGGTCGAGATAGAGTGTCTCAAGTGAGGTGATTAAAACCGTATCTGGAACCGCCAAGCGCGCAGTGTCTAAGCTTAGCCTCTTGCCTTAAGGATGAAGGTGAAGGACAGGCCCCAACTGGGGGGGCAATGTCGGGTCAGCCAGCAGACACTGCATACATTTATCACTTCAATCAGTAAAATTTAAAGAACATTTTAAGTAGACTTTTAAATAAACATAAATTATCTGGCTGTACAGTTAGTTATTCAAGATACTTAGTAGCTCGATCCAATTTCCCCGTGCATAACGCAGAATGTTATAGGAGTTATATTCGTCGCTGCCGGATTCAGTTCACTTAGAATCCGAAGCAGTTTTATAACTTAGTAAACAATAAGTGCAAACATGTATCTTTTCCTCCTCTGCTAACGTTTTCAAACTCATATGCGAAAACTGATCAGGCAATGGCCAATCTCCTTGCACAGTTTTTTCACATTCACCTAGCAGCAGTTCAGCTCAGCCTTACACTTTTAATAACCAATCAGCCAACCGTATATTTTGCCCTTCTTTCGATTACAGTGGCGTGTTCTTGGATCTTCTTACGGTCAAGCCCGTTTATTCGCCAGGCCCTGATGGAGTACCAGGCTGTGTTCTGAAGAATTGCGCCGATGGTCTGTGCAAGCCGCTCCTTAAACTTTTAAATCTTGTGACGAACTGTTTTTTGGTATTTTTATTCGCAACAAATGCCGCGACTATCTCACAGAGTTTGGGGTATGTTCCACCGAATTTATAGATACGACTTGCCCGAGCCCAGAAATAACACGGTATGCTTTGTTTAATACAAATCCCTTTAATTATGTTAAGTTTACAAAAAGGGTGATTCTCACCGGCCGCTTGGTTTAGCCGACCAACCGATCGTCCTCCCGTCGATCCCCGATCCCCGCTCCGGGTTGGTGCCAATACACACGTCCTCCCAAAGCTTGCGCCCGGCAGGTCGTGTGGTCTTGGTGCCTGGCGCCGAAACGGCTCACGGTTCCCTTCGTTTGGACTCACGGACTCTGGTTGCGGGGCCTTTGTTGTTGCTGTTGTCTTCTTCGCTGCTCTTCTGCTGCCGCTGCTCGTCCGTCACCGCGGCTCCCTCGTCGCCGCTGCTGCTCTGACGTTGCTGCTCCCTCGTCGACACTGCTGCTCCCTCGTCGTCGCTGCTGCTCCCTCGTCGTCGCCGCTTCTGTTGCTGCTCTTCCGTCGCTGCTTCTCCTTTGCGGGTGCCGTGGACCTTCGGTATCTTTGGCTCACGGAGAATACCCTTTCACTGTTGGGCTTGAGTTCCCGAGCTGGCTATCACTTGCTTCACAGGATCACACCTGGACTTAATGATCAGGATCCGACAAGGCGTACGCCAGGCCGATCCGTCGCTATCGCCAGGATACCTGTCGTGTCCGGGAATAACCTAACCCGACTCGTTTTACCCTTGGGCTTCAGTTCCGTCGCGGATCCTTGATCCTGTTCCCACTTGCTCCTGACTTCTACTATTTGACTGACTCGCGTACCGCCGCCGGACTTGCCCACAGGGGGTCCCTAAACTACTGATCGCAAATCCTTCGCACTCGCTTTAAATCCCACCCTTGAGACTGCCGGACTTACCCTCGGGGGGTCATTCAGCCTATACTCCTGAATCCTCCAAGGAAACTTTCCCGATTGAATGTCAGACCGTTAACTTTCTTTCTTAATTTGCCCCCCGTTTGCCCCGCTTGGGCCCCCGATCCGAATTGTTGTTGTGCAGGTCAATCGGACTTCGTCCCGATATCCCCGCGCTCCCCCTCCTTTGGGCATTCCCAAAATGGATTCCTGCGTTTTCTGCACTCTTCTAAACACAGCTGCGCAGTCGCGGGCCGCTCCGATCCCCGCCTTCCTCGCTCTCTCCTATTACCTTCGAGCGCGGCCGTGGAGGCCCGCCCGGGACCGTTACGTTTCACGGTGATTCCTCCTTCTCCTTCTTCCGTGCGCGACGCCGTGCTGGTTCCTCCTGCCCCCTCCGAGCTCGACGCATTTCTCCTTTTCCGTTCTTTCTAAACACAGCAGCGCTGACCCATCCGACGCTGCCGTGCTAGCTTGCTTGTTCCCCTTGCGTTTAGTGCGCGCCACATCTGGGGTGCCCCAAGGAAGCTATCTTGGACCCTTACTTTTTACACTGTTTATTAACGATTTGCCCCTTGGCTTAACTATACACTTGTACTTATGTACGCTAATGACGTTAAGCTTTGTCTTCAATATAAATTCACTAGCGCCCAGTCTAGACATCAATCCGGTTTGGATAAATTTCAAAATTGAAGTTTAGCAAATAACGCTTAGTGGATCGAAATGTAAACTCAAGTAATTTTATCGATTTAGTCCACACCAAGCTATGTACTTTCTTTATGGGAACGCCTTAGAACAATTAACTTAGGGTAAGGATCTGGGTGACCCATAAGATTTGAAACTTAAATTTACCGACCATATATCTACCATGGCTAATAAAACGTTACATACATCATTGGTCCGCCCGATTCTTGAGTATGAATCGTGTTTCTGGAGTCCTTAATACGGAGTACATCGAAATCACATAGAATTTGGACAAAAAAACTAACTTTCCCCTTAGGGGACTTAATTGGGAAAATAAATAATAAGTTTAGTTTATCTTATCTCTATTGATATTATCGCGGTTGATGGTCGCATTTTAAAGTTTTAAATACATAGTTTCGAATGGTTATTTGGAACGTTATAAAAAAAATCTCAATGACCAAATCGTGATTATTGGATCTTTAATTTATACCAGCTTATTCCCAAAGCATGGACATTTCAATCTTTTCCCCCATGTGAAAGGAATCTTACTGTATTGGATTTCTACTTTTTACATTGTTTATTAACGACTCATGGTAACGATCTGGGTGTCCTACTACATTTAAAACTTTGGTTTGAAAAAAAGTTTGTGCTCTATTTCTTTGCCAATGTAATTCGACAAATTCCGCCAAATAGTGCATGCAATAGTGCAATAGTGCACCCACATATTAAAAACATCGCAGGTGTCTGTGCTAGAACGGAGGACCCTAGCGCTTTGATGGTAGCTAGCGACTTCAACTTGAGCTTTATTGTTTGGTCTCAGGACTCGAAGTCTCAGTGCATATTACCAAGCAATGAATTATATAATTAGAATGGGCCTCTCCCAAGTAAACAGTATTTTTAACGATTTATCTAAAATGTGTATCTTATATTTTCAATAGTTTTTTTTAATAGCAAAGTAGAATTATGCAACGTACCAGTAAGTCCCTGTGATATGCACCATAAGTCATTGTTAATACTCATTGATTTTAAAATTTTGTTGCCTTCCGCTTCACATATTTCTTAGTTTCACTTGAATGAGTCTATTCTTTCACTTACCCAGTGTTACAAAAATGACAAAAGTGAATGAACTTTTGAAGTGACATAGTAGGAATTGTTCATTGGGTGGAGTATATCACAAAACCATTTTTGAAATATTTCTAACACCCTCAAAATCTTGATTTATGGTTAAAACCCCGATTTTCGGGACTTGTTTGCGCTTAAAAATTCCTGAACGCGTTTTTTTCAACCGATTTCAACATTTTTGGTGTTTTTTGATAGTGAAATGTTGTAGCTTTTGAAAAAAATATATCTTCGATTTTGTTAAACAAAAAGAACAAAATTTTTAAACCTGAAACTGAAGTTTTCGACTTTTGTTCGTGTTTTTCGGATTTTGATGCCAGTTTTTCGGTACAACTTACAAAAATTCTGTCATTTTTGCCACATATCAATGTTGTCTCAATAATTCTGAATAAAATGAGACAAATTTCATCAAAAAATAATGAAAATTGGAGAAGTTATAACGCATTTCCCAAAAAAAAGTCAATTCAACCTAGCGAGCGCTCCGGAGTAACAATGTGTATAAGACAGGAATATGCTCTTCTTCTTATTTCTCCCATGGTCCTTTCAAGCGCAAAGAAGTCCCGAAAAACGGTTTTTTTTACCATAAATCAAGATTTTGCGGGTGTTACAAATATTTCAAACATGGTTTTGTGATATACTCGACCCAATAAACAATTCCTACAATGTCACTTCAAAAGTTCAAAATCACTGTTACACTGTGTTATTAATACCGCGATTGCATGTTTTGTTTGGGTTTCCTTTTTTTCAGATGCCTCCAATCACGATACTAAATTTTTGACTACTCTGTTCAATATTATTTTAAACAGCCTCTGTTGGGGTACGAAGCTCATACAAGCTTCCCTGGTACACAAAAACTTAAAGAATAGAAGAGACAAATTCTATAAGCGATTTTTAAAGACAGGGGAGCAACAAGCTGGTGAGATGTACCTGCAATTCAAGCGGGAACTTGAATTCCTTAATAAGACCCAACCCTAAAGCGTTTTTGCGCATCATAATAATGAGCGCATCTCAGACCTTTTTGCTAAATATTTTGCCAAGATTTACACTTTACTAAGTCGCATACCCTTGACCCATTCTTTATTAAGAAGTGTATATCATCCTTATCCACACCTCTACAACTTCTGCTCTCCTTATCGCTATCATCGTGAACATTTGCTTTTCGATGGAAAATTGCCGATTTATAAAGGTGGCAGAAGGTCAGACGCCACAAACTATCGTCCTATCGCCAAGATTTGCAACATTGCCAAGCTTCTCGAGAGTATAGTAAACTTTATATCTCTCAACCAGCATGGATTCTTTTTTTTTTGCGTGGTTCCCACTGGAAACGATCAACCCACTTCCCGCCCAACCGAAAAGGGGCGCTGCCGCATAACGTACGGCATCTTCATTCGGAAGCTGATTTGCATACAAATTAAGTTGTCTCTGAGTGAAAATTAGGAATTTTTTATGTGCAGATTTTATGTGATCTCGGTGTACTCCTAACTAACTTAGCGGTTTTCTTTAAGCACAGCCTTGAAGCCTTTGAGCGCCGATGGCAGGTCACCAAAGCCTTTAACAAAGTTCGCCACGCAGTCCTACTAGTTAAACTGTAGTTACAGTTTACTGCTACAGTAAGCGGTTAGTTGATATTTGTACTGCCTATGCCATTGGCAATTACAACTTGCAATTAAAGATGAGGTCGTTGATCTAGAAGTCTTTTTTGATAACACATTAAAATTTTCCAACCACTTATACTTTTTAATGCATAAGGCGTATGCAATGCTGGGCTTTGTGAAGAGGCACGCAGACCAGTTCAAAAGTCCGTACTTGAGGCTCTGTGTGTATGCCGCGTTCGTCCAGTCGAGGCTTAAATAAGCCTCAATTATTTGGAGCCCTGTAAGCAAAATAGACTTTAGCGGCTGCAGAACACATTTGTAAAATTTGCATTTCTCCCTTCAAGGTTTGTGAATCCTCTTCGCTCTTACTATATCCGGTGCCTTCTCCTTCATATTTGAACACAGGAGCTCGATTCTCCTGTGAAACTGGGCACCTTTGATGATTGTCAATAATATTGTCCCCAACAACTACTTTTATGCCCGGACACTCGACGGTAGAGAGTGACAGCCCTTACTACATATTTCGATTAAACGGTCGGTCGCAGTGTCCAGACATTGCCGCCGTTGCCACTTCGTAAATCTAGCGGAGGCTATGCCGAATAGTAATAGTACCAGTCGATGTTCTCAGTCAAAGGGTTGGTATTTACCGCTTGTCGGTTCGTAAATAGGAGGTTCACCGTCGTCTTATTTTTCAAGCGCACGTTAATGAAATTCTGAACTTTGGATGTATCAAAGGTTCATCAGCAATGGGACTCCGGGAGCTGTCCGACAAATTCAACTCATATATGCGGGACCTCGCTAGCATGAACACTTTTCAGATGCTACTTCTGAAGCTGGAAACTCCCATTCAGGATAAATGAAACGGAATGCAGCCGGAAACGTGCCGTTCATCCATGTTCTACCTGGGTGGAAGGCCTGGTAATCACGGATGGTCTTTATTTGCTGATAACATGGCGCGATTCATTCCACATTATCCCACATACTCGTACCTTAGCTTTATTATTTTACCTTCCGAGGGCCGTCTAGGCAAGGTTTGGCGTCTAATCTAAATATCTGGCGGTATAGGCGAGGCGAACAAAAAATGGACTCACGATAAGCATCAGTCTGCAATCATATATGCCCAACTTTACTGCTTGTGCAACAACAACTGTGATTGGAAAGGTCACTGACCAACGTTCCAAGAAATTTGAAGCATGGCCGGTTTTACAGGATTGCTGGATTGCTTGTGGTCAGCTAAAGAGAAAGGGCAAGTGTAAAACGGAACCTCAGAAGTTTTTCCCACAAGGCTTATAGGTCGATGAGCTGGGCTTGCTTCCACTTTCAAAAGATGTTTAAGATCCGGTGGTTATTTGCAATAGGTTGAAGATGTTGGGTCTTTTATTCCTATATAATTCGGGCAAGTCAAACAAAGCTTGGCAGCAGCTCAAACAAACATAGAAGATTCATCCCGTATCACGTAACATTGCATTCCTGCACTTTCCATCCACGCTCGAACTTCCCCACTCACTTATTTTACTATATCTTTTTGTATTACCGAAGACAAAAAACATTGTTTAATGATCAAAAGAAAAACTTACCAAAAGCTTCCAAAATTGTATTGGCTTCTAAAATTTGTTGTTGAACCCAAGAGGACACGTTTGATGTTATGGAACATAAATATTGTAATATTAATTTTGTTGTTTCCGTCTTACCAGCTCCTGACTCTCCAGATATTACACATGACTATAATTGAAATAGAACAAATGTTATATATTTAAAAACTATTTAAGTTTCACAAACGGTTTTAGTAAATTTATACTTATTCTGATTCAATTTGTCAAACAGCTCATATTTATACCATTGTAGAGTAATAACCTCTTTTGGTTCAAATTGTAAAACGCAGTGATGGAGACATATCTCCCTATAAAGTATATATATTCTTGATCACATCACCTCCTGAGTCAATATAAGCACGGCTGCCTGTCCGTTTCGCACCTTTATTTGACGTTAAGTTAAATAGTCAAAAAAATTTGTTGTCAAAAAATTTATGCCGACTATATATATATATCTTCTTGAACAGGATCTGACCCTATAAAGTATATATATTCCTGAGTCGATATGAGCATGTCCGACTGTCTGTCCGTTTCTCCGCAAACTAGTCTCTCAGTTTTAAAGTTTTCGAGTTGAAACTTTGCACACATCCATTTACCACATCGGAACGGCCGGGTTCGGTCAACCATATCCTATAGCTGCGAATCCCCAAATTGCAATGAGTTTAAAGAGCCACGGAATATTAAATAACCGTCTGAATTTTACACTGCAAAAGGCGCTGCGTAATAAGGTAACGGCTGCAGTACGAAATGAGCGTTTGTGTAATTCGTTCACCAGCTCAGGAGTATTGGCGATTCTCGTAGCTGGCCACCGACGTGCATAGACTTTTAGGTGGAGGTTGCCAAGCGCTCCATGGGACTCGCTGCGCACTCAACACGTCTTGACCGTGCCGGTAAACAAAAAAAATTGCCACTACCAAACATTTACCAACAGTAAATAAATTGGCTCAAAAATGTCCATGCATCTTAATGGAAAACTGGATGAAATTTTTTGGAAGTCTAACAGAACTTTCTAAAAATAGAGTGCAAAGCGTGAACACGTGTTCAGTTTTGCAGCACAGCTGCATGATGTTAGCTTTTTGTCAAATCAAATTTACATTTCAAAGTGGTCAAAATTTACATTTCAAAGTGGTCAAGTGGATTGAAAATGAAATTTAAAGTTTAAGGTATTATCTTTTATAAATTCTTCTAAAGATATATCCATCTGATTGATTTATTATTTATTGTGTATGTTTAATTAATTATATATTTCTTATATATTTTGTGAGCATCATTTTCAAGTTTAAATAGTCTTTCAAAGATTAGTTCATATGTCTATGTTTAATGGTAATAAAAACGTTCATTAATAAACTCAAGCTGTCTTATTGTTTGTCTTATAAAAAGAAATGAAAGCTAACTTCGGGCGGAACCAAAGTTGATATGTAGCAGCTTCTATTATTATGCGTATAATAATATAGAAAGCACCATTAAAAATATTAAGATTGTGCCATTTTCGATCATTCAGTTATATGACAGCAGTAGTAGCCGATCCTTACAAAATTTTAGAGATAAGATATGTTCGCCAAGAATAAAATCTGTGAAAAGTCCCTAAAACTTTTAAAGCACCAATGTTTGGCATTTCACACATTTTATATCCTACAGCTCCTACAGCTCCTACAGCTGTCATAGAACGATCGGAATTTGCATAACTTTGGTTTTTTTTAAGTTAAAAAGATGAGTCTTGGTACAGATACCATTTTGGGCAAAGTAATGCGATTTGTCCTTTTCCTAAGGAACTGCCATATAACTGAACGATAGAAAATGGCACAACTTTGATATTTTTAATGATTCTTGGGGCTGTTTCAACATTTCTATCTCAAAATTGATTTAATGGTGAAATTCTCATTAGTATCGGATAACTATATCCCAAATATATATAATAATATAAGCTGCTACCTAACTGCAAGGGTATATCAACTTCGGATTAATTTTTGGGGAAAATTATATAACGATATCTCAAAGGGAAAAATTTGTGGCGGCGGATCCATACCAATCACAGTGGAGTGGCCAGATTTACTGACGCGAATTACGGTGTGCCCTTTTGGATCTTTAGCGAAATCGGTTTATTCTAGTCTCATATCAATGAGATCCTACAGTTTCGAGTGGTCGAGCCAGGATCTGTTGCTACTTTGCCGAATCAAGCTAATCGTCTTCTATGTCATATGAAGGCTCTCATGAGTTCTGAAATGGCGGCCGAGACCCAAGGATATATTTTGATTTAGAACATTTTCCAGAAATTGGACCCTGCTACAAAGGCAAAGGGGGAATATTTTCATGGAGTGTAAGAGGTTTTCCAAGCCCTGCTCTTCGAGTGCCTGTAAAACTTTATTTTTTCGTTTTTCTTGGAGCTTGCGTATACGTCTTATTAAGCTCAAAATGTCGGTTATTATACTTGACGTCTCAAGTCGCCCCCATAAGATGTGACCTATATCCTTATAACGGAGATTATTATTGCTGGTGCGCTTTCTCGGTAGCTCTGTTTCCAACCGCTGGACCCCCAGCTTGGGCCCAACGGTCTTCGTTTCTGCTCGCCTCAATGAACAATGAATAAGTCTTTGCTTATGTTTACAAATTTTGCCACCGCATCCGACACGAGGGCATTTCTATCAAAGATCTCGAAGGAGGAGCCCGCAAGCCTAGTTGCTTCGCTTGATCTCTTTGTAGATGGTGCTGGCATGCTTCTTGTCGATATGACGACAGCGGAACTCCGTTTTGGATTTTTGGAGAGAGTTTTTCTACAAGACTGAATTTTGAGAAAAGGCTCCCATCAGAACTTAGGTGTTTTGGGCGCGTTGGAAGGCATAGTCCTTGTGAAGAATGAGAAACTACCCCACATGAAGTGGCGTGACGAAGTGCACCGTGTAGCCGTACTTAGGACATCCCAAATTTTGAAGGGGTAACACACAGTTACCCATTTTTTTGAGCCCCTATTCTCGATTTTTTCTAGCACTAAGAGTGTAAATAAATAAAACTTAGAAATGTTGTTAAACATATATTTGAGAGAACAAAAACATTTTTCCATTAAAAAAAAATATAAACTTGAAATTGCGCAAAAATTGGACTTTTATTTTGCGTGAGAATGTTCACAGCAATGTTTCTCTACATTTTCTTCTTCATGCTACGATTTTTGTTGTTGTCTCATAGATTTCTGCTTGTATGAACATATGTTCAAGCGTTGGCGTATATATTATGATTTGATCCCGGATTCTATCAAAATAATTGGAAAAAAAAACCTTTCGGGTTGCAAGTCGGCTACCCACTATATGTGGTTGGGAATGCTTTATCTCTCTCATGAAGAACTCGTAAAAAGCTGCAATAATATGACTGTTGAAAAGCTGTTTATATATTTATACCCTTGTAGAGGTTATGTACTTTTGGTCTCCGACCCAAAATCAGTTATATGGCAGCTATAGGATATAGTCGACCTATCCCGGCCGTTCCGACTTTTATAATACCGGAAAAGAAGGATGTGTGCAAAGTTTCAACTCGATAGCTTTAAAACTGAGAGACTAGTTTGCGTAGAAATAGACAGACAGACGGGCATGCTCATATCGACTGAGGTGATCCTGATCACGAATATATATACTTTATAGGGTCGAAAATGTCTCCTTCACCACGTTGCACACTTTTGACCAAAATTATAATACTCTCTGCAATGGCATAATAACGTTTTTGTTTTCAAGATAGAAGATTGGAAATTTTCGAAAATTTCATATTTTAAAAATAAATATGTATGATAATGCCAGCAAATTCTTAGGAGGATTCTTGGGACTCCCAAGTAATCCACATATGGGGATTACTATATAGTGTGCGGATTTTACCAATGTTGCATTGTGTATATTGTTCACATTTTAGACATCAAGTTTTAAATGCTTCGCTCATTCGATGTGTCTACGCCAAGTAAATCATCTCTTAGGCTGAAGGCCAACGAAGCAACGAAGCGCGAATAATCACAAATATAGTTAGTCTCCAACAACAGCCGAACCATTTTCGTAACTCAGACATATTAATTTGTGGCAGGATGGTCACTCTGCAAAAGAGCTTGATGGACTTCATGTTGTAATTTGAAAAAAACCATGCAAAACCTAATTTAAAATCAAAACATTTGAGCATCCAAATGTTTTTTCCATTGAGCATAATTCAAATAACAACGTTTAAACTTTACTGGATCATGAATTCCCGATCTTCCTTGCGCTTCCTTGCGTCTACAAGGTTCTGCTTTATAACACTATAGTCAAGCCAATATGGACATATGGCTCTGAGCTGTGCATACAGCGAGCGCAATCAAAAATTATTGGAACTTTCACAGAGGAAACATGGTATGTTTGAAACGATAAAATCCCCAAAGATCCCGGCATCCCGCCAGTATCAAAGAAGATATTAAGGCTCAAAGCAATCTACCGAAACAAACTCTTAATACATCTAAACAATCCCACTCGGAACCTAACTCTTGTTTCAGACAGAACACGCCTACAAAGCAATACCCAGCAATAAAATGTAATTGAGGCACATGATAAACAAAAACTGTCAACCTGATAATTAGGGTAAATAAAAAAGAACAAAGACGCATATCACGCATAAAGAAAGGAATTTCTTGACAGTTTCAGTGAAATAGAAAGTGCTACTGAAGCTTTTTATAAAGTTGTTTTTAATTCCATCGACAATTTTGTACTTGAATTTTCACCCACAATGTCATCTTAACCACTTTTGTTTACTCAGCAACTTCCTAGGCCAAAAATAAAAAATTTAGGTTACTTTGATGTTTTGTATGTATTTAAAATCCGGCCTTAACCATTTGCTATCAATCCTATATATCTCAAAGCAAACAGAATATTCAAAGTAATCCTATGTAATTTTTTTTAATACAATACTACATCTACGTGTACACATTTTTCTCCTTCCTTAACTTACAATAATATTTTGTCCACTTTACCTGTTGAAATCTTTTTCTCTTTGCCTCGTTCTTCCGCAATTAATCGCTCTATATACTCTTTAATCCACATGCTCTACTGATACTTATAATTTATCTTCCAATTATCCGTCTTATCACATATTAGCAACATATATCTGTCTAAATTTAATTGTGATGACCTGATGAGTGATGTTGTGATGAGTTGGTTGCTCTATCTTCACTTAAAAATTCATGTTCAGCGGGACCTGGCAATGTAAAAAACTGTCTTTTCTATTCAATTTATCTGTTGAGCATCAGCCTTACTCGGGGCAGGGGTGGAATGAGTCAAATATCATTCCTCTTGAAAATCGCTCTAAAGATAATGATTAGAACAACCGTGGTATTGTCTAGATTTCTGTTATAACAAAACTTCTGGAAAAAAAAGTATTAAAATACTTTTTACTTACTTTGTAAAAGTATTATTTCGCCCACTCAGCCAGCAGGTTTTGGTTTTTTTTAAAGCGTGACGGCGGGAAATTCAATCCACAAAATATCGATATTTACATTCATCGAAGATTGAAATGTTCAAATAGAACAAGATAACAGCAAAAAATCAGCATAATCTCATCTGCTTCAAAACCTTTGTGCTCTCCTGAACCAAAGTCCACAATAAACATAGTTCGATGCCATGCTGTCGTATGACGTACTGGATAGAATGGTTAGAAATTTAACGAGCAAGAATTGCTAAGCTCTCGATAGAAACGCAGACTAGGATTTTATTTGCCTTCTAAGTTAAGGTTAGCTGCGAATAAAGCGGGGGGATCCTCCTCGCAATAAACAGCCGATCAAAGAGTCGGAATCTCCCAAAAAAACCTACAGCTCTGGCGATGACGAGTGAGACTGAAGTCTGAGTCCAAAATTCGAAGACGGCGCAGATGGCGAGTGAGCCCACCCATCCGGCCAAGCAAGCCAGGCAGTGTCCAGGCGGACCCCGCCCCAAACCAGGGCCGGTCAACGGCAAACCACCCACTACCGCCACCATAGCGGTATCTCCCGGCCCAAGTGCCTTCATGCCTCCTGCAGGTGCGGGAAAGGGTAGCGAATCGGAAGCAGCTGGTTAACTTGGCCAAAACACGCATACATTCGCCGAAAAGAGAACTGCAGAGCAGATACGTCGCGAGCAGATACGGTAGAGCCAAATCGGAAAAAACCTCCGCCAAGTGATTGACGGTGGAAGCCAAAGGAGTTCTTCCACAATATGGCATGACGCCGGGACCCCCAACTCCGAAGCAGGAGCCAAAACCACATTCCAAGAGGGAAAAATCCCAGGATATTCCGGGATGGCGAATGACGGAGTGGTTGCGCACACAGCCAAAGTCTAGCTCCCATATAGGCGGCTCCGGCTGCTCAATTCAGAACAAACTGGCCTCAGAGTTAGACGCCTCAGATATCGAGGTAGCCAAAGCTGCACTGCTACTCCATCTGGCTGAGGATGGAGCCGATATAGTCCAGTCCTAGTCAAGGAACCATGGATAGCAGGAGGTAGGGTTTCTGGACTAGCGACCAATGAGTACAAGCTACTAGTAGCCAATACTGAAGGTAAAATTACAGCCGGCATTTTAGCTAAAAAGCACCTTAGCATATTGTTGCTCCATATTTACAGCAACAAAGACAGTCCCAACCAGCGGATCCTCCCATGAGCTAGTAGAAAAGCTAGGACAGCGAAAGGCTCAACCTTGGCCTCCTTATAGGATGTGTCTCCAACACTCACCACTCACAATGGGCGAGCTCCAACACAAACGACCGCGGTGAGCCAGACATAAAAACTACAGCCCAAGCTGCAAGGCTTAAGAAAATTCAATCCCAATCAGCTACAACTCATGGCTATCTCAAAAAGAATACGGCAATTCGACCAATTCAAGTGAAGGATCTCTAGCCCACACTGCTAGAAACCCAGTTTCCAGGATGCACCCCGGAAGCGGATGCGCCGCCCAATATAAATGCCCCTCCCATAAATTCAAACTGGATATTGACCAGAAAACTCTATACTGGGCAATACACAGTTTCAAGCTATAAATCGGCAGGTCTCGACGAGAAAATACCTGTACAAATCCAACAAGCAGAAGAGTTCTGACCAATCAGTCTCTCATTCTTCATGCTTAAGATGCAAAAAAGAGTCATAGGCCTATACCTAAGATCAACTCTTAACCCCACCCAAATCTCAGCTGCACAGCATACTTACAAGAAGGGTAAAGGGAAGGAGCCTTTAACAAAGTTCTCCCGAACAGCATTATCAGCACCCTGAGGACTCTTGGGGTAGATGATGAACTGGTGGGACTTATTGACCAGCTGCAAACCTGCAGAACCGTGACGTCCTCACTAGGCAAATCTTAACAACAAGGCCCGTCAGTAGAGGCACACCGCAAGGTGGACTCCTCTTCCCTCTCCTATGGAACTTAGCTGTCAACTCGATTCTCTGTAAGATGGAAAAGGGAAGCTGCAAGATAGTGGCTTCCGCGGACGACGTCCTGTTCACAGGCCCAAAGTTGCAAGCCCTAGGCTTGCCTGCTAGGCAAATGAATTCACCCCACAACGACTACTGCCGCAGCTTCAGCAACGAAGAAGAGAAAGAAATTGTCGAGCATCTTTTATTGTTTATTGCCGTTGTCTAGCCCTGCAGTCTTTCAGACTTTAACAAGTTACATAGGAGTTTTTAAATTCTTTTGACTATCTTTTAATAAAGCCAGGTCCAAGTGCAGGGGTCTATGAAGGAAATGGTCTGAGAAAAAGAAACATATCTTCTCACCATTAGCATACATATAAGTTAAGGTGTCCTACCATGGTTCACCTGATGAAAAGTAGTTGGTTCATTCTTGGATAACGTTGGGAATACAATTTATTCGTGTCAATTTCTATTAACAATCGGTTTAGTAAGTTGTTATTCAACGGAAGGGGTATATTTTTATGTGTCGATGGAGAAAGTTGGAGTTGGTTCAGCTTCGTGGTTCGGCGGTCAAGAATACACTGGCATCCCACAGTTGTGACCCTCCGATCGACAGTTCGATATCGGCCGATCTCCCACTCCAATTCTATGTGTGTGTCAGCGTGTGCGGTGTCGGCGTGTGTGGTGTCAGCTATCCGGAGTCAAGAGTCAGCGTAACACTCAGGGTGTGTGTCAGCTTTCCCGCAACATTCTAGTCAGCGTACATAGTTGCACACTTGTGACATAGTTGCACTCTTGCGACATACCCGGATGTACTTGAACCCACAGCACTTGAATATTGGGAATTGCTTATGCTGTGAATTGGGGTTTAAGAGTCTGGCGTCGAGTTCGAGGCGTAGTCGTAGTAGGGGGCGAATAGTGCTGAGCAAGGAGGGGGCCGAAAGTGCCGGGTGTTAACTTATATGTAGTAAGACAACTTAAGGCGGAAGGTAAGTCGTTAACAAAAATGACAAACACCAGATTTATCATTTATAAATTATAAATTATAATCTGTTTTTGTTTATAGATTCAATGCGGTCTTGATGAAACCCATATTGGGAACTCAGGACACATGACAGAAACTCCAGTATCGGATAGACCTTATGTATAATATGCTTTTGTTTACATAATGGTCATTAAATTTTTTTTACCAAATAGTATTACTGTAATACCAAATAGTATTAAATTTACAGTAAAGCAAACAGTACAGTACAGTATTATGTTAATAAGTTGTATGTCGGTGTCCGCAATAATTTGGTTACTTTGTCTGATTTCTCCAAAACCTCTGAGGATTCTATGATTTGTATGTAATCTCTAATTGCGAGCTTACGCACTTGTAAGTTTAAAATGATAATTTTGATGCGGGCGTATCTGGACGAAGTCCGATGACCTGCAAAATACCCTGCAAAACCGGCAAAAGAGGGCAAGAAAGAGATCCCGCCCGAGGAACGCAAGATTAACGGCAGGAAGCGAGATTGGCAAGGATTAACGGGCGCCTCAGGCGCTATATAAGGAGGGCCACTAGAGCGAATCGGGGCCGAGTCTTCTAGGGAAGCTGGAAGAGTTGAGTGAAAGACCCCCCGTGGGTAAGTCTAACATTCAAACGAGAAAGGAGTTTCCCTGGAGGAATTAGGAGTATTGGCTGAAGGACCCCCCGTGGGTAAGACCGACAGTCTGAAGGGCGGGATTTAAAGCGAGTGCGAAGGATTTGCGATCAGTAGCGAATCAGCCAAATAGTAGAGGTCAGGAGCAAGTGGGAAAAGGTTCAGGGATCCACGGCGGAACTGAAGCCCAAGGGTAAAACGAGTCGGGTTAGGATATTCCCGGACACGACAGGTATCATGGTGTCATAGCGATATCGACGGATCGGCCTGGCGTACGCCTTGTCGATTCCTGACCGTTAAGACCAGGTGTGATCCTGTAAAGCGAGGGTTAGCCAGCTCGGGAACTCAACCCCACAAGTGAAACCACGCAGGGACACCCCGGGAAAGTCAAGAGAATCCTGATCCAGGTGCTGGGGCGTATCACCTGGAGTTAAAGGAGACGCGACGCCAAACCTCTGGTCAGCCATAGATCGTGCGGAGCGTAGGCACGCAGGTATTTGGAGGCGGGTGGCGAACGCAACTGGGGGCGTGTCCTGTGGGGTAGGTAGGACCTTCGTGCCCTGATCCGGCCGCCAGGCACCAAGAAGCGTATCCTGTCCGGCGTTTGCCTGGGAAGTGAATCTATTGGTCTTCTAACACGGATTAGGTGCCGGCCACGGCGAAAAGGCATACCCAGTGAGCTAAGGATATCGACGATCCACGGCGCCCACAGAAGAAATAGCGACAACGAAGTGAAGATCAACGGCGACAGGAGCAGCAACGGCGACAGGAGCAGCAACGGCGACAGGAGCAGCGACAGAGTCAGGAGCAGCGAGAGAGCAGCAACGGCGACAAGAGCAGCGACAGAGTCAGGAGCAGCGAGAGAGCAGCAACGGAAGCAGCAACAGCAGCAGGCGAGGGGAAGCATAGGCCCCACAACTGAAGTATGTGAAACCAAACGGAGGGAACCGTGAGCCGAACCGGCGCCAGGCAACAAGACCACACGTCCTGCTGGGCGAAAGCCCACATGGGGTGGGAGGGGTGTTACACCCTACAATATTTGAACGAGTCGCCATTTTCCGCCGTTTTAATATTATATATACAATATAGTTTTGATTGAAAAAACCATGTTAAATGATGATTTTACTAATATGTACAATACATATTTGATAAAATAATTAATTATGCTATTATGTCTTTAAACTTTTACGTAATATGTTATCAAAATAAAGACAGTTGCGAATACAGAGTAAATCGGTTCGTTACTCAGTTTTATGTACTTAAACCCAAGAAACTTCAAGGGTTGCTCCCGTGAAACTGACCGTCAGTAGGACCGGCCGATACGGAATCAGCCGAAACCCCTTACCATCTGTACTTGAGGATAACCAACTCAGGACTTCAAATATCTCATCTCAACCTCTGACTGATCACAGCAAGCGCATGTTCAACCCGAGCACACCTTTGAACAACCCAGGTAAATTAAGTCAGAACTTTTATACGTTCTTTGTCTACGTCTCCGAAACCTACCGTTACGCCCGCGAGTTCAAGTTCGACGTAGTGGTCGCATAAAGCTCTACAGACGAACAAACACGACATTTCCTATCGTTTAGTTATAGACCTATCCTGATGTTATGTGACAGTACAGATTAGTTTGCTCAAAATAGCCCGTAGAAAGTCCCATCATTTTAGCTTAAAAGACACCAAAGTTATGCAAATTACGATGGTACATTTATATGGCAGCTATATGATATGGTCAGCCGATTCTTATGAATTTGGCATATCTGATTATTTTGTCCAAAATAGAATCTGTACCAAGTCCCATCTTTCTAACTTAAAAAACACTAAAGTTATGCCAATTCCGATCGTTCTATGACAGCTATAGGATATAGTCGGCCAATCCTTATGAAATTTTGTACATATGGTATTATGGTATGGACCGTCGACCGCAACGCATGTAATCGACGTGAACTGCAAGCGGAGCTACAAGCATTCTCAGCGCTAAAAGACTAATGCCCTAATGCATCAAAATGGGAACCAAAGACGAAGTGAGCTTAAAATGGGGAAATTAAATTTTACCAGTGTGGAAAATTAGGCATTAAAAGGCAAGACTGTAGATCTGGATCCTAGGTTTTCGGCAACTGGAAAGGAGTGGGGGTCAGGGCAGTCCCGTCATGGAAGGACAAACGTAATGAGTTAGCAATGTCAGGAGCCGGTAGACATAGCCACTGATTGTCACAAAAAAAAGTGCAGAACACCGGATTGGGAGTAAGAACGGAAAAAAGAGTGGAGCTATGCGCTATAGTGGAGCCTCATTCAAGTAGCCTCAATCATCTCTCTGGTGAGAGATTTCCTATTACATTTGATTAGGGAGCTGATTGCTCATTAATTAAAGAAAGCGCTACTAATAAGTTAGTTGGTAAGAGGATTCATAGCATTATTTCTTTAAAGGGGATAGGCAATGCCAATACTTACAGTACCGCCCAAGTTGAATCAAACATCATGATTGATGGCAATTCCTTGGTGGTTTTGTTTCATGTAGTACCAGTCGAATGTATGAAAAATAATATTGTAATCGAAAGAGAAATATTGGTTCAAGGGTTTTAATGGAAGTCTCCTACGATAATTTAAAAATTTTTCAAACTAAAAATATAAAAATTTGTGAAACCATTCAACCTACTAATTTTGATAAGATTGAAACTGAATTTGTCGAAAATAAAAAATAAATTTTAATATCATTGCTAATGCAACATTATAAATCTTTAGTAACTATTAATAAAGATAAAACGGCTCAGCAAAACTTTGTGTTGACCATAGAGAATTAAATAGAAATGCCGCAGCTGATAAGTTTCCATTACCGTTAATATCAGATCAAATAGCGTTACTTGAAGAAGCTAAATATTTTACTTTTTTTGACATGGCTAGCGGGTATTACCAGATTTTCATGCACCCTGAATCAACCTAATATACTTCTTTTGCTACCCCTGATGGGCAGTACGAATATCTTCCGATACCTTTTGGATTAAAAAATGCACCTTTAGTGTTTTAAAGCGCTGTAAGAACCTCGGTAGTCTTGCTCATTCGTTTGTAATTGCTTATATGGACGATATATTTTATTGTTTCAGAAACAAAGAAAGAAGCTTATGAGCGTTTGAAACTTCTATTAGACGTTTTAGTGAAGGCAGGAGCCTCTTTTAACATTTAATGTGCTCCTTCTTGATAACTACAGTTCTCTACCTTGGTTATAAGATACAAGCGGGGGAGATACGTCCAAATTTTAACGAAATAGAATCGCTAGTGGCGTTGCATCCACCGAAGTCAGTTTCTTCTCTAAGGCAGGTTATTGGGTTAGCGTCATATTTCCGTCAATTCATTTCTCAAATGATGAAGTCTTTATCAGCCTTTTCTCACGTCGGAAAAAAATAGTTTTGATTGGCAAACACAACATGAAAAAATTCACAGTAAAAACATAAAACAAGCCTGTTTTGATTATTTTTATTCTCAATTTCCGATAGAACTGCATACTGACGGTGCTATTTTTTTACTAAGCTTCATGTGATTGAATACTTTAGCAGAGCAACTAGCCTCTGTGAGTCTAGATATACTTCAAATCTTCTCAAAATAAATTCCAGTTGTCACCTAGGATTTATCGTAGGTGGGAGTTTCTACAAACATTTGAACTCAATATTTAATACAGAGAAGGTAAGCATATGGCACACGTAGACTATCTAGAATATCTGTCTAAAGAATAAATTAGTATCAAATGAAATAGAAGAAAAACGAATTGAGTTAACTTTCGTTATATCGGAGAACTGAATACTCGTGGAACAACAAAAGGATGCAGAAATATCAGAAATCTTAACTAAGTTGAAGAATGACGATTTACCATTGTCATTAGTTGCCACTTATAAAATTATATCGAATGTTCATATTATTTTACAAACCAACGCTTTTACAAAATACGTTTTTCTTTTTCACACCTATTCCTTGGATGCGAATACTTGTATAAACGCAATGAAATCTTCAATTGCCATTTTTGGCGCGCCAACACGTTTAATTGCCCATCAGAGGCTTCACAGGCACAATTTTGTGCAATTTTGTTCTAGCCAAAAAACACAATTAAGGGTCAAGTGGACGGCTGGACGGTGAAAAATTTAAACACATTACCTTTACTCTCAACAGACAAAACTGCCCCGTTCCAACTCTAAACAATACCATAGTCCCCTCTGTGAATGAGATCACATACCTCGGCGTCCACCTGGACAGGCGCCTTACATGGAAAAAACATATTGAAGCGAAACGGGACCAATTAAGACATAAATCCGGAGGACTGCACTGGCTTATCAACCCTCGTTCCCCACTTCGACTGGAATATAAAGTACTACTCTACCATTTAGTCATAAAGCCTATCTGAAAGTATGGCTCCGATCTTTGGGGCAATGCAAGCAGTAGCAAAATAGACGTTATCCAAAAGGGCACAGTCTAAAGTGCTCAGAACCATCACAGGAGCTCTATGGTATATTCGCAATGAAGATATCCATAGAGACCTATGTATACCTCTCGTCAAAGTCAAAATTTCTCAACCCCAGGAAAAATACAAAAGGAAACTCTCCACGCACCAAAATCCTCTACCCAGATCGCTAAACCAAGTTAGTCAACAATCCCGATTAAGAAGAAATGACCTTCCAGCCCGTTGACATCGGAGGCCCCATAGTATAGATTTTTACAAAGATAAGCTAATTATGTATTAGATTAAAATTTTTAAAATTGTTGTTAGTCTCTTAGTAAGAGAAGATCCAACAGATAAAAGATAAAAGTATAAAAAAAAAAACAAGAAAGGAAAGCTAACTTCGGGCGGAGCCGAAGTTGATATACCCTTGCAGTTCAGTCGCTGTCCGCTAGGTGGCGCCATGCATCTAATATTATTAGATATATAGCGGATCGTATATAGTCGGCCGATCCTTATGAAAACTGGCAGATCAGATTTTTTTTCCCAAAATAGAATCTGTACCAAATCCCATCTTTCTAACATAAAAAACACCAAAGTTATGCCAATTTCGATCGTTCTATGACAGCTATAGGATAAAGTCGGCCGATCCTTATGAAATTTTGTACATAAGATATATTGGTCAAACATAACATGTGTGGAAATTCCCAACTTAACTTAAACTTAAAAAACACCAAAGTTATGGCATTTCCGATCAATCAGTTATATGGCAGCTATAGGATATAGTCGACCGATCCCGGCCGTTCCGACTTATATACTGCCTGCAAAGGAAAGAAGGGTGTGTGCAAAGTTTCAACTCGATAGATTTAAAGTTGAGAGACTAGTTTGCGTAGAAACGGAAAGACGGACATGCTCATATCGACTCAGGAGGTGATCCTGATCAAGAATATATATACTTTATAGGGTCGGAGATGTCTCCTTCACTACGTTGCACACTTTTGACCAAAATTATTATACCCTTTGCAAGGGTATAAAAAGTTGACGGCTGAGACAAGCTCTAGATCGTGGCAAGATGCCCTGACGGATGTAAAGTTAGCTCTTAACTGTACACTTAATCGTAGCACTAAGAGTGGTCCTTTAGTACTTATGATTGGTGAAGTTGGGCGACCCCTGGTATTGATGCCTATTAATGATAGCGAAGCTGAAATTAACAAGATTAAATCAAGGGAGTTGGCCGCTAATAACATGGAGGAGGCCGCTGGATTTGAGACGACAAAATTTTATATAAATTTGACTAAAGTAACAATGTTCTATGTGGGATACTTTGTGCTGCTTAAAAACAGCAAGAGACGGCAAACGAAATTAGATCCAAAGTTCAGAGGACCCTTTTTGGTGGTCAAGGTACTGGACGGAAACCTTTAAACACAGAATAATAGGGTATACAGAACATTCATAACATTCACCGTAGGGATAGGGATGAATCTTTGGTGATCCTTTGAAAGTTTTATCCACAAGATATGTACTAGCCCCATGGCATGTCGCACGAATATATCAAGGGAGTTCCAGCAGCTCTCACTGATCTTGTGAGGAAATATACGGCAGTCTTTTTGGATCGAATTGTCGCGCGGTTCCCACTGCATACGTACAGCCCCCCTCCCGTCCAACCGACCGAGGGACGCTGCCGCATAACGTACGGCTCGAATCGCGGGGATAGATCCGAGAACGTTTAGGAGAAGAGTAGGGGTAAGATATTACGAGGAAGAGTGTTGCATAGATAAGGCGTTTAGTATAAAGGATTTAAGATTGTTAGTGGAGCAAAGTGGCAAGGCAAGGTGTGGTAGAGACCATTGTAGTCCGAACATAATACCCTGAACGGATCGTGTTGGGCATATGTCGAATTACAATGGCTAAGGAGTAGAGGACGGAAGTTTCTAGTCCTTCTACTAGGAACGTTAAAATTTAAGCGTGTTAGTAAATGCTGACTGTCTACATTACCATATATAAGATTATATAGAAACATAACACCCAGCATCGTTCTACGATTTGTTAATGATGGTAAGTTGATTAATAAAAGTCTACTATGATAAGTGGGAAGGTGAAGATTTGCATCCCAATTAAGTCCCCTAAGGGCGAAAATCAGGAAGTTTTTTTGTACAGATTCAATGTGATCTCGGTGTACTCCATATTGAGGACTCCAGACACACGATCCATACTCAAGAATCGGACGAACCAATGATGTATATAACGTTTTTGTTATGTACGGGTCATTAAATTCTTTTGACCATCTTTTAATAAAGCCAAGCACACCCATAGCTTTATTAACCATGGTAGATATATGGTCGGTAAATTTAAGTTTCAAATCTAAAAGGACTCCCAGATCGTTAACCTGAGTTAATCGTTCTAAAGCGTTCCCATAGAGAAAGTACATAGCCTGGTGAGGACTAGTTCGATAAAAGGACATGAGTTTACATTTCGATCCATTAAGCTTTAGGTTATTTGCAAAACACCAATTTTGAAATTTATCCAAATCGGATTGAAGTCTAGATTGGGCACTAGTGAATTTATACTGAAGACAAAGCTTAACGTCATCAGCGTACATAAGTACGAGTGAATCAGTTAAGGCAAGGGGCAAGTCATTAATAAAAAGTGTAAAAAGTAAGGGTCCAAGATGGCTTCCTTGAGGCACCCCAGATGTGACGCGGACTAGACGCGAGGTAACATCTTTAAAGAAGACACGTTGGGTTCTTCCAGATAAGTAGCTCGAAATCCAGATAAGGAGGTCAGTTGGGAATCCCAAAAGACTGAGTTTACTTATAAGAAGCGAATGGTCGACAGAGTCAAATGCTTTACTGAAGTCAGTGTAAATGACATCTGTTTGTAAGCCATTCCGGAACCCATCCGTGATAAAAGATGTTAGCTCCAGTAAGTTGGTAGTGGTGGAGCGGCGCTTCATGAAGCCATGCTGGCATGGAGATATTATTGAACTACATAGGTGTTGCAAATGTGGAGTGATAAGTTTTTCAAAAAGCTTCGGAATTGCTGACAATTTAGAAATGCCCCTATAATTGGCAGCGTCGGATTTTTTCCCTTTTTTATGAAGAGGAATAATGTAAGATTCCTTCCACATAAGGGGAAAGATCGAAGTCTCCAGCGAAAGATTAAAGAGTTTAAGGAGCGGTTTGCACAGAGCCTCGGCGCAGTTCTTCAGAACACAGCCTGGTACTCCATCGGGGCCTGGCGAATACACGGGCTTGACTTTAAGAAGACCCAATAACACACCACTTTGATCAAAAGAAGGGCAAAATATAAGGTTGGCTGATGGGATATTATAAGTGTAAGGCTGACCTGTACTGGTGCTAGGTGAGTATGTTGTTTGAAAAAACTGTGCAAAGAGATCGGCCATTGCCTGATCAGTGTTCGCATATGAGTTCTCAAACATAAGCATAGGAGGAGAAGATACATGTTTGCGCTTAGTGTTTACAAAGTTATAAAACTGCTTCGGATCCTGAGTAAACTGAATCCGGCAGCGGCGTATATAACTCCTATAACATTCAGCGTTATGCACGGTGAAATTGGACCGAGCTACTAAGTATCTTGAATAACTAACTGTACAGCCAGATATTTTATGTTTATTTAAAAGTCTATTCATAACGATCTTTAAATTTCCTAGGTGCCTTGTATACCAAGGCGGATTAATTGAAACGGACGGATATTTCCATGGCACGCAAACGTCGAAAAATTTATTCAAAGTATAATAAAATTTAATTAAGGCAATGTTTACATCTTCACATGCCAGTAGATTGGACCAATCAAATTCCAAAATTAACTTATTTAATTTCATAAAGTCAGCCTTACGAAAGAAACGAACTTTATGAGATTTAAGTGTAGGCTTAAGGCCAATTACGTTATTGTTTTCTATTAAAACCTCAAGAGTGGGATGATATGGATCCTCTGGGTTGGAAAGTGGTAAAGTTCTGGAAAGAGTAATTCCATCAGGACCAGAAACGAAACACAAGTCCAGCAGCCGACCTAAAGAATTTCTAACGTGGTTAATTTGCCCGAGTGACATGTCGAACATGCCCGCCGGGAAGTCATGGTGCGAATTCAGCAATAAAGACGGTGAATTTTTAACATTGGACCACCTGAGTTCTGGGATATTGAAGTCACCCAGAGCTACTAGCTGGTCACCATCAGACAGACGATCAAAAACAAACCTAATAGCGTCTAAATGTTGCCAGTATGTGGGCGGTTCGGACGAAGGGGGTACGTAGGAGCACGTAACGTATAATGATTTATCGGACAATATGATTTTAATGCAAAGAAATTCTATGTCACCAAACTCTTGTGATTTAATCTCTTCAGAAGCGAAATTGGAGTCTACAGAAATTAACACTCCTCCTCCCCTTCGCAGAGTTCTATCACGTCTAAAAGTGGTGTACTTACTTGGAAAAACTTCGGAGCTTAAGATCTCCGGCTTTAACCAAGTTTCTGTAAAGACTATAATGTGAGATGCAAAGAAAGAACTATCAGAATACAGTTTGGGAAGCTTACTTCGTAACCCTCTAGTATTCTGATAGGTAAGTGTTAGTGAAGGCATTAGTTTTTTGAAGCTGACGTGGAAGGTTGGTCAGTGGCTCTAACATGTGGGAGTTTCACTCCCACAGGTTTGGTCATTTTTTTCTTCACCGTACTTGGCTGATGTTCTTGGACGAAAATGTTCTCTGGCCAGAAACTGGCGGAACAAATCGTCTTGAACATCTGCGCGGGCACACGTATTTTGAAAGATGACGTATGCCTGGTGTAGTTATATTTAAATTTAGTTATATCTGCCACCTTTATGTCGGCTTTTGATTTGGCTTTGATGTAAGCCGAGAGATCAATCTCAGAAGTATCAGGGGCAAACCGGGAAACAAATATGTGTTTCGATGGTGGGATCACCTGCAAGGGTTTTGGTGCCGCCGTAACGAGTATGGCAGCATCAGTTCGTACCGGGGGTCCGGAAGCTTGATTGCCCTGTTCGGTGACTTTTAAGGGGGTTTCAATTATTGGGTCTGGTGGTATCACTTGAAGCGATGCCACAGAGGACATATCGGAAAATTGCTCGTTTATGCTGAGATATTCGGAAACCGAATTTTTCCCAGGTCCGGCCCTTGGGGTGGCCAGAGATATGAGCGGCTGCATAGTTGTCGGCTGAATAGGCTGAAGACTTTTCGCCACGGGCACATCACTAAAAGCAGATTTCTTACGCTTTGGAGACTCATTTAGTAGTTGAAGACTACTAAACTGTGTATCTAGCGCACAGAGTTGGTCGTTGATTTTACGAAAACCGCTAACCAGCTCTTTAAATCCACTTTTAGTCTGTCTCATGAACGATCTCATTTCGTCCTGAACAGCACGACAACCGTCACAGCAAAAGTGGAGACCAGACCTACGTGAGATGGCATCCGAAACTGAGGCCGTGAACCCGGCACACTTAGCGTGTAAAACGTTTTCACATAGCCAGCAGTGGATGGTAGGCTGGGATGAAGAGATTGTCTTATTACAAGACTTCAAACCACAGACAAGTTTAAATTCCATTATGAATATATTATTTTTATTATTGACGTACCGTGAACCACTGTGCCAAAGAGTCGAAAAAGGGAGAATAAAGAGGGCGATTAGTGAGAGTTAGTATAAGAGCAAAGAATATAGATAAGAATCTAGTGTGAGACAAAAGAAGCAACACCGTAAAGGATGAAGAAGCAGAGCAGTGCTATGTTTGGAAGAATATTAATAAATTTATTATTTTACCTCCAAATATATCACTGCACACGCGAAGCGAATCGGTTGTTTGGGATGAAAAGAATCGGGTTTATGTAAATAAATAAAAATAAACACCGGATTGTTTATAATTATTATAATAAATAAAGATTTTTCAAAACGCAGTGCGCACAAAAAAAACACGTCCGTTCGCTTTAAGAAAAAGTGAGAAGTTTTGGATCGAATTCCGACCGGATCAAGACTGTCCCAACGATCTCTGAAACATGGCGAGGACCTGGAACGAGACACCAAGGCGAGACCAAGTATGCTGGCGGTACCTAAGGAGGACCGCCGAATCCTGTCGCAAAGGCGCCGGCATGGAGAACACATTCAAAGGTTCTGTTTCAACTAGGTAACACATGCGAGAACTATTGATGATAACTATGACATAATTAGCAGGGATCCCTCGATTAAAATCGATGAGCAGCTATATGATCGGTTTCAAGTGACCCGAGCTGAATATTTGACGTTCGTAGGCGAAGATTCACAAGAAACATAGTCAGCAACACAGGATGAGTCCCGCTTCAACTTTTTTCGTGCCAATTTTGCTGATCAAATCTACTCCGCTCTCAATGAATTAATGTACCAAAAGAGGGGTGGGATCCCATCCTAATCTATTTTTTTTAGGAAAGATTAGACCCTCACACGTTTTCATGTTTTGAGATAGCCATCAAGAATTCAATCAGTCTTTGAAACACGTTCTCCAACACGTAGCAATGTGAGCGACAGTTAACGAGCCTAGCAGGGATGCATCAGATGGCCGCTAGCGCGCCGTCTTGACCCAGGGACAACAGTTTATCATGAACGCTACGTTCAGCAGTAGTACTCCTCACTCGTAATGGACACACAGCTTCTATTCAGCTGCTTACCGCTAAAGATGCAATACATGGACCAGCAGGAGCCCTGCAGCCATGCCGGGCAATTCTAGATTGGCAAACTCACTTTACCTCCTAAACAATCCCCCTACCCCTGAACATTTTCGGCATGGGAGGGACCAAACAAACGACTCATATGCAAGCAGTGCTAACCCCCATCATAATAACAGAAGCAGATCAAAGTAGTCGTACTACCAAAGGTACTACATCACCCAATTTAGACGCCAGGAATATTCCTCCACAGTTGAGCCTCCATCAGACTGACCTGTTGTTTACCGGGCAAGAGCGACTGGCATCACCTTCACAGCCTAAGCCAAAATAGAACATTCGTAATCATGGGCCACGGCCAAGGAGTGGGAAGCTGATCCAGAAACTGTTGGAAAGAAGGATACATCGAAGCTACGTTTCCATACTTATACCGTCAAGGATCAAATAGACAGGAAAATAAGATTGGAAAAGTTCCTGCTAATGGCTGACTAACAATTGAAACGTGGAAAGCACATTGACATTGGTAAGCTCAGTTTCTCTGTGGGCTGCTCTGTCATTTCAGGATCGTCACTTTGGTGTTTTTTTTGCACTTTTTCAATTTTAACAACCCATCTGAAGATTGTAGTCACGGTTGCCATGTAATAAGTTGTAACAAATTGTCGGGTCAAGCAGCCAATCATTTATTGAAACGTGACTCGGTTCTACCGCCGTTATTATGACTCTTCGTCCACTCTCGTTCGCTTTTATATCTCTTTTTGTGTCGCCCGATCTCGTGGACCTCGTTCGATCGGCTATCTTTGCTTCGCAGCATTAAACGTTGAGCTGCGCCCCCGCGTTTACTTTACTTCTTCGTTCGGTCTTCAACACTTCAAACCTAGCACAAATTTGTATTCAACAAATAAAAGTTCAAATAAACTGCGCTTAAATAAAACCGAATGTGTGTTTATTAAAAACCTGGAATTCTTAACGTAATTTACAGCTATCAGAAAACGCTCGGTAACTTAACACATGTAAGTATTATTATGTTATAATACGGTTAACCAGGAATTTACAATGTTTTTATTGATTCTTCGCTGGTTCGCATCTGATCTTAATATAAAAAGAACTTAATGCAGCAATGCCGCTGCAGAAAGTTTGTTCAGAATAAATTTTCTTATATATGCTCATGTACCGATGAGTCAAAATTTTCCTGAGGATAGCAGCATGCAGCGGATTCTTTGGCACAACTCTGTCACAGGACGAGTTTCAAATCGCGAATTTTTCGTTAATAATATCGACGCGAATTTTTTAGTTACGCGAGTTACCATATCTTTCGAATACTCATCCAAAGTTTAAATCTTTGATTTTCTACATTTTTTTTTGTGCTCCTTTGACTTTTCCTCAAACATTTTCCTATGCAAGAGTTATTATTTCTATCTATAATCATTAGATCGTCACGCCCAGATCTTAAGGATTTGTTTATTTCTTCTAAGACATTACTTATATCTGTCCGAGCACGTGTACCTAAAACTTTTATAATTGAAACCACAGCAAAAAACAATTTATCAAAGTAAGCATTTACCACAAAAGAATCTTCCCAAGTTCACTGGTAATTATTCGGAGTATAAACTGTTCATAGGATTATCTACAAGTATTATAGACAGTGATGCATAATTAAGAAATATTGAAAAACATTCAGGTAAGATATAAAAATTATCTAAAGGCTTAACTAAATCCACCAGTTTACGAAATTAAATGCCTAATATTACGAAATTAATGCCTATTCAGGATTCTTTAAGGAAATAGCGATTCTTTTTAATATTCACCCAATTCAGGATCCATCAGCAGTAGCTTTGCGATTTCTGATAGATACTGTCACTGCCATATTTGAATCGTTTTTATGAGTAGGTGATGATAAGAAAATCGTCAATGCCATGTTGATTCACATCGTCATCGGTTCACAGCCAAAAACAAGAACTGGATGGGAGGAAAACTTAGATTACCGAAAAATTCCATTTTGAAAAGACTGTGAGTCTGCACTGAACATAAGATATCAACCTTTATCGGCTGAAACAACAAAATCAGGATCTGGAACGGGAAACCAGGGAAATCGTGAAAGAACATGCAAAATCCCCGAATTTTGCAGTTGGAACAAATTTCAAACAATAGCAGCACACAAATGTATACCCCCGAAAAGGCGCTCTGCGGTGTTCGTTGAAAACATTGTTCGCCTACCATCAGGCCGAGTGAAAGTCTCACTACTATTCTAGTCGAGTCCTTGTATTCTTGGTTCGTCATTTGGGTTCAACCCCATTGGGTTGAACGGTCAGAAAGTACTTCTACAAAGTTGATGGAAGTGTTCGATGCATCATGCAAAACTACTTCTCAAGTATCATTGAATGATTTAATCTTACTGGCGCAACAATACAGCCATGTCTGTACTCTATTCTGCTTATGTTCCGATGTCGCAAATACGTTCTTACAGCCGTCAAAATGTACCGTCAACTCCAGGTTTACGAGGCGCATCAGAAATATCAATTAATCGTTTGGAGGAGGTCATTTAGGGATCAATTGCAAATTTATAGACTTGATACTATCACATACGTTACTGCAAGATGGTGCGCTTAGCACTATGATAAAAAGCAATAGTAGTCTGTTCATGCTGAATTCATAATTCACAATATATAATCACATATGTACATATTCATAGTATATACTAACATATCATACATATGTATATCGATAACCACCGACTGTGCCGTCACTTGAGAATTTTACCATCTCTGGAATGAGCTTAAGTTTTTGGAGTTATCTCTTGCCGCTAAAATTCGTTTTTATAATAAAGAAAGGAAAGTGAATTAAACCTAACCCGAGTGTCTTTGAAATCATCCTCAAATCCTTTTTTTTACCTACCGTTCGCCTCAATCCTGGCACCACATTGGTCCTTCGAGCCGGATATCACCGACACAAAACGGCAAGTTCACTATTCAGGTGGCTAAATTATTTTTGGTTGAGACATATAACAACCGAAACATATTTACCCACATTTATTCATTCCTACTATCATCTTCAAAAAAAAATATATATAAAAATATCATCATCTTCTATCACCTCATCTTCTGCATATATACATACATACAAATTGTTGCCGAGGGCTGCTAGAAAAGTTCTCCTATATATTATTCCTATTATTCCTATATATTATTCCTATATATCCTATATATTACTACTCCATTTAACGCGTTAAGAGAAAGGAAATAAAAAAAAAAATAACCCGAAACCTTTGTACGTATAAAAAAAAAAAATTAATAAATTAAATTATTTGGTTAAAATTCCTATTAAATTCCATTAATTCCTATCGCGTTTTGCAGGGGGGTTCGTATCCTCTGAACTTATCCAAGGCTCCCATATTATGTCCTCTGGACGAGAGACAAAACCAAAAGGTTTTGCACCCGTCAAAATTATAAGAAGGAGTACATCCTCATCTCCAGTTCCTCCTTCGCATCCGTTAGCAAGATCTGCGAATACCAGATCCAAGAGCGAGTCCCTGACGCCCACGCTACCAAAACCGCAGAGCATCTCACGAACCCCAATAGGAACCGGATCCGTCACTCGGAAGACAGTTTCTGCAACCACGATGGCTCTTGCGACGTTCATTTCCGTGTGCGATAAACTAAGCCATTTCGAGGCCAAGATCAATGAACCATCGACTTCTGAGTCCACTCAATACGCCCTTGAGGTCCGCCGTGACTTTTGGGAGACGATTGAGAGCGAGTACGACAAATGTTCCCAAGTTCTCCAGCAGGAAGCCTCCAGCAGTGGTGAGTGGCAGGCAATAGAAGCCAAGTATGACTACTGCTATTCCGTTTATGAACGCTGTGTAGCCCAGCTAACAGAGGTTATCGAAAGAATGTCCGTTCCAACTCTTACAAGGGCATCAAGTACTGCCCAACTGTCCATGTCTAGCGGATGCCGACTTCCGCCCTGTGACACTGAAGTTTTCAGGAGGGATTACTTACGGTGGCCAACGTTCCGCGACCTTTTCACTGCTATCTATGTCAACAATCCGAGGTTGACGCCGGTGGAAAAGTTATTCCATTTAAATGCCAAAACAGAGGGAGAAGCGAAGGCTATAGTAGCAAAATCTCCACTCACGCATGACGGTTTTGAATCGGCTGGGACCGCGCTTTGTGACCGTTATGAAAACAAGCGTCTTCTTGTCAACAGCCAATTAAAAATCCTGTTCAATCTTCCCGTAGTGGTTTTTGAGTCCGGTGCAGCTTTAAAGGAGCTGCAAAGTACCATCCAAGGCTGTCTCACGGCGTTAGAACACTCCAAAATTTCAATCGATAATTGGGATTGTCTTCTCGTATTTCTCTGCTCCTCCAAGCTTCCGAAATTGACCCTTTATTTGTGGGAACAATCCTTGTCCAATAAGTGCGAGATACCCGCATGGCATGAAATGAACTCGTTTCTCAGCGAACGATATCGCACCCAGGAAGCCATAGAGGATGTTAAACCCAGCTCCAGCATTAAGATGGTTAACTCCCAACCGCCTTCAAAAAACACAGGCTCAAAAAGGATCAACTCCTTTGAGACCAACGTGACGCAAGGACCCAAAAACTGTGACCTTGCGCAAAAGAGAATCACCCAGTGCGGGTATGTCCTCGGTTTCTCCAAATGCCCGTCAGTGAACGATCCGCATATATAAGGAGAAAGAAATTGTGCTTAAACTGTTTCGCTGGGGGACACCAACTTAAAGAGTGTACCAGTAAGCACAATTGTTTCACGTGTAAAGGGCGCCACAATACGCTCATGCACAGAGCTGACCTTCCTCAGTTGACTACAATTCAATCCAATAATAATCCTACTACTTCAACTATACAGTCCACTACGCCTACCAATGTGCAAAGTTATCTAGCGGCAGCCACACAAGGTGTGCTGTTAAGTACGGCAATGATAAATGTCTGTCACTTAGGAGTGACATATACTGCAAGGGCCTTACTTGGCTCCGGGTCTGAGGCTACTTTTATCTCGGAGCGTCTCTTTAGGATTTTGAAGCTTCCGTACCAATCCGTACAAGCTAGAGTATCCGGCTTAAATCAAGCAGTAGCTGCCCAATCAACTAAGATGTGCCATTTTCAAATTGGGTCGCCAATAAAACCTAGACTACACATCGAGGCAGAAGCATTTGTCGTGCCACTTCTATCCGGAAAGTTGCCTTCAAACTCCATACCAAAGGAGCAGTTAAAGGACCTTCCCAGTTTTACATGGGCTGATCCTTCGTTTTTCGAGAGCTCACAAATTGATTTGCTGATTGGGGCGGATATTCTTCCGTCTATTCTTCTGAGTGGCTCGAGGACAAAGATTTGTGGCACTCTGTTAGGTCAGGAAACAGTATTTGGCTGGATCCTGAGTGGGCCAGTCTCCAAGGCCGTGCCAAAATCTATTTCGAACTTTTCCACAAAGGTCTCGATAAGCTCTGAAGCTAAACTCGAGAAACTTCTCACAAAGTTTTGGGAGGTGGAGGATCTTCCAGGGAAGCCGGTAAAAGAGTCCGATTCTTTCTGTGAGAAGAACTTTGTGCAAACAACAAGGAGAGATGACACTGGGAGATATGTCGTCACCCTACCATTCCGAAGTTGTGATCGGATTGATCTAGGGCATTCAAGATCCATAGCACTGGCTCAATTCCTAAAGAACGAAAGCCGTTTGAGAAAAAATCCAACTCTTAAAGAAGAATATGAAGCAGTAATCAGGGATTACTTAGACCAGCGGCATATGTCTCCAATCGTTCCAGACTCCAGTGGGAAGAATTTCTACTTGCCTCATCACGCCATTTTTAAGCCAGATAGCACTACTACCAAGGTTCGTGTAGTATTCAATGCTTCCTGTCCTACTTCCAATGGACAGAGCCTGAATGATATCCTTCATCCAGGGCCTGTGTTACAGTCCGATTTGACTTTGCAGGTCTTATGCTGGCGGTTCTTTCGCTTCGTTTTCAATGCCGACATTACGAAAATGTACCGGCAAATTCTCGTTGCTCCAGAGCACACTCCATTCCAAAGAATCCTGTTTCGTGATGCAAATGACCAAATCTGTGACTATGAACTCAAAACAGTCACATTTAGAGTAAATTGTGCTCCGTTCCTTGCAATAAGAGTATTGCAGCAGTTGGCGAAAGATGTAAGAACGACTTTTCCATTGGCAAGTGAAATTATTTCTACTTCTATGTACGTAGATGACGTACTGGCTGGGGCGCACACAAAGCAATCTGCTGGTGTAGCTATTGAACAGCTACGTGCGGCGCTCAGGAGCGCAGGATTTCCGTTGCGCAAGTGGACGTCCAACTCCAAGTGCATTCTCAAGGACATTCCTAAAGATCACTTGCTAAGAGAGGGTTTCTTAGTGCTAGATGATCAGAGCACTGCCAAAACTCTCGGGATTCGTTGGCAGGCAAATAAAGATGAATTTTTCTTCGTCCCATCCGATATTACTCCAAAGGCAGTCCTCAGTAAACGGGAGGTACTGTCACAAATTGCAAGACTTTTTGACCCGGCAGGATGGCTGGCACCTTTCGTGATCCGAGCAAAAATCTTTATGCAGGAGATTTGGCTCCAGCAGCTGGGTTGGGACGATCCACTCCCTGCTGAGCTCATGGGAAAATGGAACGAATTTCTTATGAGCTATCCTACTATAAACCAAATCCGAATTCCAAGATGGGTGAAATTTGGTCCACAATCCAAAGTTCAATATCACGGCTTCTGCGATGCATCGCAGCAAGAATATGGAGCCGCGATCTATGTCCGAATTGAACACGCTCAGGAGGTTTCTATTTCTCTTTTGACCGCTAAAACTCGCGTGGCTCCAGTAAAGACCATGTCCATACCACGCCTTGAATTATGCGGTGCAGTTCTTCTGGCTGAGTTATTCCAATCGGTTGTTCCACAACTCCCTCCTGATGACTTCGACACATTCTACTGGACGGACTCCACGATAGTGCTAGCATGGTTAAGCAAACCGCCATGTACCTGGACATGTTTTGTGGCAAACAGAATTGCCAAGATTACACAGTCCGTAGATGCTGGGAAGTGGTCTCACGTGCGGTCTGAATTCAATCCAGCTGACTTGGCTAGTAGAGGCGTGGCTCCACAGGATCTCGTCTCAAGTAACTTGTGGTGGAATGGCCCACAATGGCTACAGCTTCCTAAGGAGCAATGGCCTACTCCAATAGAATCCGTACCTGAGACAGAACTTGAGCAGCGTCCTATCAAATGCAACTTGGCTAAGTTGCCACCATCGGAGGATTACATAGATCGTTTTTCAGACCTAAGTCGTGCCCTCCGTTTATGTCCTGCGGTTCCTAAGGCGTTGCAAGGTACCATCTACGGTCTTGCCAACTGAAATCAGTACCGCCGAAATCCGAGAGGCACAGGAGTGTCTTCATGTCCTGACCCAACGGCAAGGGTATCCAAAAGAATACATTTGCTTTTTAAAAAAGCAACAGATCCCATCATCCAGCACTCTCAAGAACGTGAATCCCTTCTTAGACCACAGAGGGGTACTGCGAGCATCGGGCAGGCTTGTTGCGTCTGACACGCTTTCCTACGATGAGAGACATCCGATTATAATACCATATTCCAGTCCATGGGCCCGTCTACTGGTTCGATTTACTCACCGCATATCCTTGCATGGTGAGAGTCAGCTCCTAATGCGACTCATTCGATCCAAGTATTGGATTCCAAAGCTTAAAACTTTGCTAAAAGCTACTATTAGTGCATGCAAGGTGTGCTTGATCTACCGAAAGCGGTTGCAGACCCAACTCATGGGGGAGCTGCCCGCGGAACGGGCCACTTTCTCACGTCCGTTTACACACACTGGCGTAGATTTTGCCGGTCCCTTTGAAATTAAAAATCATACGGGCCGTGCGTGCCTTATCACAAAGGGCTACGTGTGTGTATTTGTCTGCTTCAGCACAAAGGCAATCCACCTTGAAGCTACGTCAGACTTGACGAGTGAGAAATTCCTGGCGGCTTTTGCGCGCTTGGCTGATAGAAGAGGCTGCCCACAGAAATTATATTCAGACAACGGTAAGACATTTGTGGGTGCCTCAGCCATTATCACGCGGGATTTCCTACAAGCAACGAGAGAGATGGTCACTGCACACTACAGCCACCAAAACCTATTCTGGTACTTCAATCCGCCAAGTGCGCCACATATGGGAGGACTGTGGGAAGCAGGAGTGAAGAGCTTTAAGGCGCATTTCTACAAGTCTGCTTCCTCAGTCAAATATACGTTTGAAGAACTTTCGACATTATTAATAAAACTCGAGGCGTGTCTCAATTCACGACCCATTTCTCCAATGTCAGAGGATCCTACTGACTTATTAGCCTTGACTCCCGGGCATTTTTTGATCGGTGGCCCACTGCTAGCTTTGGCCGAACCAGAAATATGGCCGAATAAAGCTAACGCAGTATCCATCATCAACCGTTGGCAACGTTTAAAGGGCCTTCATCAACAATTTTGTGTCCGATGGAAGGAAGAATACCTAAAGGAGCTCCACAAACGGAATAAGTGGCAGTCACCAACTACGAATCTCCAGGTCGATGACATGGTTGTCATAAAAGAAGACAACCTGCCCACGAACGAATGGCGCCTCGGCCGAATTCAGAAGGTTTGCCCAGGTGCAGACGACAAGGTCCGAGTGGTGGATGTTCTTACGTCAAGAGGCGTAATACGTCGGCCGATCGCGAAATTAATACTTCTTCCACTCCTAAAGTAACTCCTACGCTATGCTTCTTTAATGTTCGTTTGTCCATGTTCACGTCTAGTCATATGTTTTTGGATACCACTAATTCTACTTCTCTTTCCTTATCATACAGAGAAAATGGCACCGCGTCCGAAGGCCCAGAAGCCAAACTATCCGCCGCAAGGAACCGCTTCCTATCGGTGCCGAGTGTGCAGAGGAGTTCATGCACTGCGGAAGTGCCAGCAATTCCTCAAGCTGACGGCCGAGAAACGCCTGCGAGCAGTACTTATCAATAAGTAGCCCATGAGCATTCCGGGCGCTCTTGCCGCAGTGCGGGAAAGTGTCGACTTTGCCAAAGGGACCACCACACGCTTCTGCATCTGCACAATGAAGGGGGCCGTCGAAGACGCTCACTTCAACGTTCCCGCTCCTCCCGTAGGCGGTCACCATCCAGATCCCCTCACCGCCGTCCGCTGGGGCGGTCGGATTCAGACCTAGGGGTTGAGCCGTTGAGCTCCGCCAGGCCTAGTTCTCCTGCTGCGCTTCAGGAGGATCAGCGTGGCGCCTATACCACCACGCTGTCTACCCTCCTGCAACATAAGGCCACAGGTGTCTTGCCTACGGCTGAGGTGGTTATCAACACCGGAGTCAAGAAGTTCGAATTGAAGGCCTTGATCGACCCTTGCTGTCCTACCAGTCGGATCAGTGCATCCTTGGCAAGGTCCTTGGGCCTCTCCGTCACCGTTCGCCCAACTCCTGCAACTTAGTCCTCCCCCCGTTACGCACCCTCTCCAGGGCTCACAGCTCCTTCAAAACCTTTGCCACAAAATTGGCTGTGGCTTCCCATTTTCGCCCCGACTCCAGCATTAGTGCCACCATGCTCTCCGGTGAGAAGGTCTCCTCCAGGCTCTCCTCAAGGTTGGTGCGCTCTTCGTCGAAGCGCCGACAGTGGAAGAGGACATGGTTGGCGCCCTCCATGACCCCCCTGCTACATGAGGGGCAGCCATCCTCTCTTTCGTGCCCGAAACGCTTCAAATAGCTTCTGAAACCACCGTGTCCACTAAGGGCCTGAGTCAGGTAGAAATCCACCTCGCAGTGCTTTCTTCCGGTCCATATGCCCACATCCGGAATGAGCCTGTGCGTCCAACGTCCCTTTGTGGAGTTTGGCCATAAGTTCTGCCAGTTGGCCTGGCTTCTGGCTCTCACCGCTAACTTCCTAGCCGACGCTGACGTGGTTTCGTCCTGCGCCGTCTCGGCCAGCTCTGACCTCTCCCGGACCAGTTCCCTTAGCGGAATGAGACCGGCGATCACGAGTGCCGCGTCATCCGACACCGTTCTAAAGGCGCATGACGTGTGTAACGCACAAAGCCTATAATCGGCCTCGATGCCCCGCACATAAGCCCGCACGGTCGTTGCCTCGGCCCACACCGGGGCGGCATACAGTATCTGCGAGCTTACCAAGCTGGTGATCAGCTTACGCCTTTCCTGCCTCGGGCCTCTAATGTTGAGCAGCATGCGTGAGAGTGCCCTTATCGTCTCACTTGCCCTCTTGTGAGCATACTCCAGGTGCTCCCGGAATACATTGCGTTCCAGAGCAGTGGCCCGAGCACTGAGCCTTGGGGCACTCCAGCGGTGACCTCGCGCTCTTTGCGTCCCTCGTTCGTGTCGAATAAAAGTGTTCTGTTGCTCAGGTAATTGTCCACCATCCCTAGGAGGTATCGGGGTATATTCATCTTCCTCAGCGCCTCTAACGTCCGCGACCAGTTCGCTGAGTTAATGGCGTTCTTGATGTTGAGGGTTGTTACCAGGCAGTACTTTTTGGTGCCCCCTACCCACCGGGTGCCTTGAATAGCGCCTGCTGCCAGGTCCTTTACCCGTCTAATGGAGTCCACCGTCTAATGGCGTTCTCCTGGCCTTTAGGCACTTCTTACGGAGTAAAGAAATTTTGCTGTTCCACCACGGAGTCGGTCTATGGTGACGCGAGTAGGTCGTTCGAGGCTTCATACGTGCCCTGCAGACCTCGACTAGAGCCTCAGCAAGTGCTGCCGCCGTTTCGTTGGCCGAGGCGAGGGGGACAACAGTCACGCTTTGCACTCGATTTATCACGGTTTGGACGTCGAGGGTATCCTGGCGGTACGCCTTTCCACAGTAGGGTGGGCTCGGTTCAGCCCGGCCCGCTACCAGTGTGCACAATATGGCTTCATGGCGCTGGCCGTGAAGGTGTTGGAAATTCTCCACTTGGAGCCGCGGGCCAAGCTTCCGCTCGCAAAGGTCAGGTCGATTATAGATCCTGCGCCTGCTCTGTTAAAGGTCTCCTGGTTACCCTCGTTGAGTAGCGCCAGGTCCAGGGGAGCCAGTATCTCCAGCAGGGCTCTACCTCTGGCGTTTGTGGTGCTACACCCCCACTCCTGGGCCCATGCGTTGAAGCCCCCTGCTATGAGCACTTGCCTCTGGCATCGATCACTAATTCTTCCAAGTCCTTGCAGAAAGCATCGTGGGGCTGGCTGGGTGCTAGGTAACAGCTATATACCCAGGTGCCTTTCCATTGTGCTCTTGCGAACCCTTCGCCCCTCTTGATTCGACTTGGCGCTTCCATTGTCTCGTTGCAGAACCAGATTGCCGCCTTTCCAGTGGAATCCGTCACCCACTCCCCTCCCGATCCGACGCTGTGCGGCTGGCTTAGGATGGTCACGTCTGCCCTTGCTTCGACCACCGAATGCCGCAGGAGGTCTTGCGCCGCTCTGCCGTGATTCAGGTTGAGCTGAATCCCTTTCATCCTGCTCTATCTTTAACAGCCACCTTGGAGTGGGGACACCGCCGGCTACCGGTTTGGTGTTTGGTGTCCCGCTCGCCCCTTTCCGCGCACACAAAGCATAAGCTATCATTGGGGCATCTGGATATTTTATGCCCTTACTCTCCGCATGCAACACCCGCTCCTATCTGTAGTGCTTCTGCACTTACCAGCGATATGTCCGACTTCCAGGCATCTGTAGCACCTCGGTTGGTTGTCCCTTTCGCGGATGCGACACACTATCCAACCAATCCCTACTCTTCCTCTGCTCACCACCTCCGCCGCTTTCTTGCTTGGGAGTCCAATAATGACAGTTTGGGTGTCCCTTGAGCTCCTTCGCAGGCTCCTCATCAAGACTCAGTCTCCTGCCAAGCTGAGCTGCTCGACCATTGCCTCGCGTATGTCCCCTTCCTTAACCAAGGGATCGAGGTCCCTTAGCTCCATGAAGCGGAGCTTGCTGTCCTCGGACAACGCTCGCACCTCTGCAGCTCCCTGGAGCACCTTCTCGAAATTCTCCCTCATGGCGTCCGTGCTGTCCACGCGATTCTTGTTGAGCTCCAGCAGAAGTTTCCCGTTCGCAGTTCGGCGCACCTTGCGCACGTCATGGCTAAATTCGTTCCTGCCGTCTGGTGACCATCGCCAGGACCTCGCTATATTTAAGACCCTTGGCTTCCACTACCAACGCGTCGGGGCGGGTGGACGTCCTGGACTTCTTCCGCTTCGCCGTTTCCCATCGCGGACCTGCTTCAGCGGCGTTAGCTGGTGTGCTCGACCCCGCGCCCTCGGCGCTTCCGTTGTAAGGGCGGTTGGCTGTTCTTTGGGAGGGACCTAGCCTTGCGGCTGTTCTCAGAGCCTGTGGGGTGCTCGTTGCTCATCCTGCAGATGGGTCTTCGTGCTGTCCTGACCGTCCTGTCGTCGCCATGGCTCAGTCTGCACAGATACTTCTTTTCGCCGTATAGGCATGGTCTGCGCCTGCTTGTCAGCCATCGGGACGCCTTGCTGGCCACATCTCGTGCAAATAGCCTCCGATATCAGCCCCGGTGGGCCCACGTCGATTTGGCAGAAGAGAGCACCACTGAGTCCTTCCTGCAGCTCCTTCATCCTACAGAACATCCTCTTCATTTTCATGTTTATGCTCCTCACCTTCATCTCGTGGGTTTGCAGGATGATGTCCTCCAGAATTCTCTCCAGTTCAGTCAGCATGCCGGCGCAGGGCCGCCCACTTGACGCTCTAGTTTTCTTCGCCGGAGTCGATCTTTGAGGTTCCGAGGGGCTTGAGGGATCCCTCTCCCACTTGGGGGTTTCTTTCTCAGCATTCGACTCTCTTCACGCGGCGGTCAGTGCCGCCTGCAGAACGGGTGACCGCAGTATCTTCGAACTGCTTATGAACGCTGATAATTGCTCCACATTTTGGCTTGTCGCAGGATCTGCCGGGGCGGCCAAGCTAGCCACCGCCTCGTCAGTTGAATTTATGATGTGTTTTGGGGCTTCCAAAATCCGTGCCCCGGCCGTGGGTTTCCCCACGGATGGATTTCCACTTGAGTGGTTGCCACCTGAAGTAATGTCGTTGGGCAGGGACTTCGGGTTTGCTTTTTATACCTACTGCCAGGTGGGTGGGTATTGCCGGCCACTATGGCTCCGACGCAGACCACGTAGCCGCCCAATGTGGGACAGACGCTACGTGGGTTTAGGGTGGAGTAGAAGAAGATGAAGAAGTGGAGGGCGTTAACCATCGATGCCGCGATGGGTGATATACCGCCCCTGCTGGTCACCAGAGTCCCGTTTTCCAGAGTGCTCCGCCGCAGCGGGGGGGTTGGAAATCGGTCCGATCCGTGACCTTGTGCACAGTTCCTTGTCTCAGGCCTGCCCTCTAAAAGAGAGCTATGAATCCTTCTCCCTAGTGCCGCCCTCTGTGGGTAACAGCCTCAAACAGCTCGAAGAGGAGCGCCGAGTGGCGCTCTCTGTCGGTGTTTTCCGGTGAGCGCCCTCTACCGGTACCGCTTTTGTCGGGGTTAGAAAGCACTACCAATCAGCTGGGTCATTTGGTCCAACATTCAGCAACGCGGGAAAGCCGCGCTTACCCCGTCTCCCTGGCCCTAGGACGTCAGCTGGGAATCTGGGGCCGGCCTGTCCTCCAAGCTGAACCTTGGGGATGCCTTCACTCCTACATCTCAGGTGAGCCGTGGTGCGAGGTCTGTCGGGATCTCACGGGCTTTGATCCATCACGGGTCCGTATAGCCGCACACATACCGCAGCGCTTCGCTGCGCCTGTCCGTCTTGTTTCGCCTTTCACTTCAATCTCCCTTTCATCTGCACGTGTGTCCGTAAGTGTGTGTTTGAAAACCTCCAGGTGAGCAGGCTGAAATATTGCCGCATTAGGTAAATAATATCAGTGGCTTAGGGGTGCTTCAAAGCCGCAGAGCGGAGCGCCAACAAAACCCTCCGACGAGAAACTTTGACCCAGAAGTCCCCGCCGAAGCTACCGCGTCTCGGATACTCTTTTATGGGCACCTGACCTGATCGATTTCACTGTAAATGGGTAAGGGCAGCAATAATTCGTTGTTAAGTCTTTACAGGTAGGGCTGACAACAACACCACCTTCATTCATCAATAGTAAAGTTTCCTGTCTGAAATTCATCATCATTCCAATTGACTGTATTCCCTTTTAAGTCTTTCCAACTCTTTATAAAAATTTATATCGTGTGGCGGTGGTGCTGATTAGGAAGTAACCGACCCCTGTAACTCTTCAATGAACTAGGCCGTTCCCGTAGGCAGAGTATGCAACCAATCGGTATCCACTTCGCCGTGTTCGTCACACTATGTTGATGACATACATTTAAAACTCATTAGAGATTTGTCATCAAATACATTTATTTTATGTTTTTATACCCTTGCAGAGGGTATTATAATTTTGGTCAAAAGTGTGCAACGCAGTAAAGGAGACATCTCCGACCCTATAAAGTATATACATTCTTGATCAGGATCACCTCCTGAGTCGATATGAGCATGTCCGTCTGTCCGTCTGTCTGTTTCTACGCAAACTAGTCTCTCAGTTTTAAATCTATCGAGTTGAAACTTTGCACACATCCTTCTATCCTTTGCAGGTAGTATATAAGTCGGAACGGGCGGGATCGGTCGACTATATCCTATAGCTGCCATATAACTGATTGATCGGAAATGCCATAACTTTGGTGTTTTTGAAGTTGGAAGGATGGGACTTTCCACACATGTTATATTAGAACAAAATAATATTATGTACACAATTTCATAAGGATCGGCCGACTATATCCTATAGCTGTCATAGAACGATCGAAATTGGCATAACTTTGGTGTTTTTTAAGTTAAAAAGATGGGATTCGGTACAGATTCTATTTTGGGTCATATAAAACAATCTGATTTGTCGAATTTTTGTCAAAATAATTCGATATGCCAAATTTCATAAGGATCGGCCAACTATATACGATCCGCTATATACCTAATAATATAAGATGCGTGGCGCCACCTAGCGAACTGTGACTCAACTGCAAGGGTATATAAACTTCGGCTCCGCCCGAAGTTAGCTTTCCTTTCTTGTTTTTTTTTTATTTCTTGGTCGCCGTGGCCCTAAAAAAAGGGTGCATAACTGCTCGCATTTTGCAGCGATAAAAGGAAGACCAGATCTCATGGCCACATATCCACATCGAATATGTTATGGCATATGCAGCTTTGGTTTTATTTGCCCTATAGCTCTACAGATTGGATCTACAGAATCAACCGTCAAGTCCCCCAAATACTTGATGCTACGAGCAATCGGAAGTGCATTGCTCAAGGAGAAATAAATACAAACAATTGTCGTCGAGGTAGAGTCCATTCTAAATTCGCAACGGAACAACGCTCGCAACGCTACCACCCGCGTGGTGTTAAACATAAAAGTTATTCCAATTCCGATTGTTTAGTTATAAAGCAGCGATAGGATTTAGTCGGCCGATCCTAATGAAATTTGGCAGACCAGATTACTTTGCCCAAAATGCAATCTATACCAAGTTCTATTTCCCTAGCTTTAAAAAACACCAAAGTTATTTCAATTCCCATCGTTCTATGACAGCTATAGGATATAATCGACCCATCCTAGCGAAGTTTAGAAAAGATATTTTGGCCAAATACATATCTGAAAAGTTAAAAAACATGAAAGTTATGGCATTTCTGATCAATTAGTTATACGACAGTTGTTCCGACTGCCTGCAAACAAAAAAAGGATGTGTGCAAAGTTTCAACTCGATAGCTTTAAAACTGAGAGACTAGTTTGCGTAGAAACAGACAGACGGACAGACGCACAATCTCATATCGACTCAGGAGGTGGTCCTGATCAAGAATATATACATAAACTTTATAGGGAGATGTGGGAGATGTCTCCTTCACTGCGTTGCATACTTTTGACCAAAATTATAATACCCTCTGCATGGGTATAAATATATAAACAAAATTTTTTTTGGTATATAGAAAAAATTTACCTGATTTACTTGATCATCAACAATACTTTTATAGGCTGCTTCAGCTAACGCAAAAACATGTGGTTCTAAAATTCCAAAATTGCATCCGTGGTACTTCTTTACATATTCCTGAAAAGATTATACACAATAAATTAACGGAGTTTACAAGATAATATATGTTAAAAGAAAGAATGTATAATACATTGTATATGTATATACAAATATTATATGTATAGACAAGAAAACGACTATAGACGAATTTTTTCGACTATATGATATCCGGTATCACTCTGTACCACAAACGTAACGTAAAACAAGAAAGGAAAGCTAACTTCGGGCGGAGCCGAAGTTGATATACCCTTGCAGTTAAGGTTGTTCCATTTCCGATCGTTCAGTTATATGGCAGCTATTGGATATAGTTGGCGGATCCCTATGAAATTTGACAAATCAGAATTTTTTGCCCAAAATGGAATCTTTACCAAGTCCCATCTTTCTAACATTAAATACACGAAAGTTATGCCAATTCCGATCGTTCTATGACAGTTATAGGATATAGTCGGCCGATCCTTATAAAATTTTGTACAGAAGATATTTTGGTCAAATATAACATGTGTGGAAAGTTTCAACCCTCTATCTTAAAAAACACCAAAGTTATGACATTTCCGATCAATCAGTTATAAGACAGCTATAGGATAAAGTCGACCGATCCCGGCCGTTACGGCTTATATACTACCTGCAAGGAAAACAAGGATGTGTGCAAAGTTTCAACCCGATAGCTTTAAAACTGAGAGACTAGTTTGCGTAGAATCCGACAGACAGACGGACATGCTTATATCGACTATGGGGGTGATCCTGATCATGAATATATACACTTTATAAGGTCGGAGATGTCTCCTTCACTGCGTTGCACACTTTTGACCAAAATTATAATACCCTCTGGGTACCCCAAGTACCCCAATAATACCCCAAGGGTATAAAAACAGGATGTCAGGGTATAAAAACATATTAAATGGAAATGTTTGAACCAAATTAAATGATTATTCATAAAACCGTTAAAATGAAGTATGATTCCGAACCGAAACTGATGTATGTAAATATTGCTCAAACCGATTAGACTAAAAAAACTAAAAACCAGCTAGCATATTCTACTAAATAATTTTTCCTAATAAACTAGAAGATGATATAATAGGTAATACAAACTTTGTTGACACCTTGTGCCAAGACCTACTACCCTATATGCACACTTAGTAATTTGATCCAATCAATATGCATCAGCATGTCGCAATATACAAACCCACAAACCGATTTTCTCACCTATAAATAATTATCAATAAGCATAAAACTATATCCAACCTATTAACCCAGCACTAGTAGATGGCGTCAGAAGCAGAACCAGCATATCAGCGGGAGGAATGGCCGATGCAAGCAAAAACCAGCCAGCTAAGCCGAAATGCGTGTGCAAGCAGTACATGAACAAACAATCTGAGTCAGCAGACTCAGAGGTGGGTGACCCTGGCATTAACATTAGTTTTAGCACGTCCATAACATTGACCTTTTAATTTAGCATCTTATATAAGAGTTGTTCTTCTGAAATAAAGACAGTTCCGAATCAGAGTCAATCGTCTCGTTACTCAGTGTCTGAACCACGGCACTTAAAATCAACCTACTTCGAGTGATCCTGTGTAAAACGGTTCACAAGTAGGACTCTCTGAAAGCTATCTACTCCTGTGTATGGCTCCTGTGTAAACGGACCACCAGTAGAATTTTCATCATCGAATCTACTTCGAGTGGCTCCTGTGTAAACGGACCACAAGTAGAATCCACGGCATACCAGTCTACTTCAAGTGTTGCTCCCGTGAAACGGACCACAAGTAGACCCCGCATTACCTAACCACTTCGAGTGTTCCGTGAAACGGATCACGAGGAGATCCCGCGGCATACCAGTCTATTTCGAGTGTTGCTCCCGTGAAACGGACCACCAGTAGACCCCGCGTTACCTAACCAACGTCGAGTGTTGCTCCCGTGAAACGGACCGCCAGTAGGAGCGGCCGATAAGGAATCAGCCGAACGACCATACCACCGGTACTTGAGGAAAACCACCCCAGGACTTCAAGGACATCAACTCCAGCCTGATCCAACCTGTAAGACATATATTTGTCTCACGGATTTTCCGCTAAAACTCACCTTTTTTATTTCTCATAACTTATCATCATTTCATTGCATTTTGTTTTGTCTCTAGTCTCGATCATGCTTTCGTGGAGTGCAGACGCGTTTTTGCATCGCTGCGAATCTCACTGTGAAGAGTCTATGGACAAGTCCACCTCAGTGGCAAGAATTGTTACTTTTATGAATCCCACCTCCGTTAGCTCTGCTTAACGCGATAACAAGTGATTCGAAAAGACAAAACAAGTGAAGGTTTTGTGAAAACTTGAATCAAATTCAAGGTCAAATTGAGTTTGAGAATAATTACATCCCAATAAAAGAAAAAAAAATAAATAAATAAATAAATTTCAATTGCTCTGACACTTGGTGGGTTCGAGCCGGGTGTTGCCCGACTGCGGGGCTTGTGCCTTGCCCACTGAGCCACGGTCACCTCATCGGTAACCGTACAAGTGGCCCATACATACAAGAAGTCGGTAAAGCAGTGCACATCTGTGCCCTATACTTGAACCATGTCTAGCCTTTCGGACTCCGATGATGAATTTGACATAAGTAAGATTGTGGCGCGACAACAACAAAAAATCCAGGCCTTAAAGCCAGCTAAGCCAATCCGACCAATTGCCTCCCCCGTCAACATCTCACCTTCAAGCCATGATCCGGAACCGGAACTAGCAAACGGTGGGCCCCAATGTATCTGAAGAAGCCAGTACTTTTTCCAGCTTAAGACAAGTTCGCAACAACAACAAAAGCACCCCAAATAACGCATCAACAATAAACAAGGAAAACACAAAAGCCGTTAACAATACCGCAGGCAGCAACAAAAATGTCAGCCGACCGTCTGGTAGCCAGGAGCAACTACCCTCCCACAAACCACCCCCAATTGTGGTTGATCACTGTGAGAATCTAAACGGACTCATAAGGTCCACAGACAAGATTGTTGACCCGTCTAAATACTCCCTAAAATGCCATCCCAACAATTCTGTTTCCATTCTCGCAACAGATTCAGACACATACAGAGCCATAACCAAATCGCTGACCCTTAAAAAGGTACCATACCATTCCTGGCAGTTAAAAGAAGACAGATCCTATCGTGTTGTTATCCGTGGTGTCCATCATTCCGTCCCGGAAGTAGACATTAAGGAAAGCCTGACCTCGGCGGGTAACTTAGTTCGATTTGTCAATAGACCAAGAAGCCGCTTCGACAAAACTAAGCTGGTCAACTTAGTTTTTGTTGAACTTGAACCGGCTGCAAACAACAAAGAAATCCACGGGATCAAGACACTCTGTCGGCAACGGGTCCCAGTTGAACTCCCCTACAAAAAGAATGATGTTGTCCAGTGCCACCGTTGCCAAGCTTTCGGACACACCAAAAATCATTGCCAAAAGCTATCTAACTGCGTTAGATGTGGCCTACAACACGGCTTGGAGGCCTGCTTAAAGGATGTCAATCCAGTCAAATGTGCAAACTGTGGCGGTGGACATACAGCTAGCTATAAAGGCTGCGTCATATACCAGCAAGTTGCTCAACGAAAAAGTGCCACATCCCAACGCAGAACCGTCCCCCCGCAGTTTACTGATCCTTATGTTTGGTCAAACTCAGCGGTGCCCAACTCCTACGCTAATGCAGTCCGTGGTATTGCTAGTCATCCCCAGCAGCAACAAGTCCCTGTGACCTTCTCGCAGAGCCAACAACTTCCTCCATCAGGCAGTGACAACAGGAAACAAAGTCAGCCACGTCACCAAAAAGTACCGCATCGACAGCAGCAGCAGCCATCACAGCAACAACAAAGGCCTCAACAACATCAACAACAGCAACAGCAACAGCCAGATCTTCAGAGGACTCTCCCACAACAACAGCGACGCAACTCACAGCAATTGATCAACGACCAGCAATGGCAGCGCCAAGAGCAAATGTTCTTACAATCAAACGAAAGCCTGTCGGTGCTTGTTGCCCAGATTGACAAGTTATTCCAAATGGTGTCGATGATGGGTCTCGTCTCTAGATTATTACCCCAAAATACTCCAGGAACAGCACAAGCGTTCCCTGGATCTTTCCCAGTTAATGCGACACAACCATGACCCAAATCGGCCTGAGCATTGGTGTGTGGAACGCCGACGGACTGGCCAACAAAGCCATTGAGCTGGAGCTCTTTGTGCAAAGCCATAATATTGACATTATGCTGGTTAGTGAAACACACTTTTGCTCGAGGTCGTACTACAACTTGCATGGGTACGATATCCATCAAGCAAGTCATCCTGCCGATCGTATGCGCGGTGGGTCTGCAATAATAATAAAACGTGGTATTAAATGCTACCAGTCCTACAGTCTACAAAGCACGAATGTACAATGTGTCTCTGTCAAAGTTAAAACCGACCTTGGGGAAATAGGTATTGCATCTATATATTGTCCACCAAACTTTCAGTGTTCTGCTGACGACTTTGAAAAGCTCTTTGACGATCTTGGAACAAATTTCATAATCGCAGGCGATTGGAATGCTCACCACCGCCTCTGGGGATCCCGAAACTCAACAAGCCGAGGAAGAGCACTCGCAGATGTTGTTCAAAGATCAAACGTCCAGGTCCTTGCAACTGGAGGACCTACGCATTATCCATACAGCCAAAGAACGCCAACAGCTATTGACTTTGCCGTTTATAGAGGGATACGGTCCGAGTGTCTCTCCATCACAGAAAGCCTTGAGCTTAGCTCTGATCACATCCCGCTGATTATAAAGTTAAGAGTAGCTGCGCAAATAATTCGGAATAGGCCTCGTATCCTCCCTCGAAACGCGAGTATCCCGCGCTTCCAAGCAGCAGTCAACCGGCTTGTAAACCTCAATCTGGTGTAAAACTCTCCCGAGGACATAAACGACGCTGTAGAGATATTTGCCCGGAGCATTCATATCGCTGCCGAGTCCTCAACCTGTGGACAAGTCTCAAGCCACCCCAATCCACCTCAGGCTCTTTTAAAACCTGAAGTTATGGACTTGGTTAGGCGGAAAAGATCCTTGCGTCGCAGATATATGAGATCCCAAGGCTTAGTCGACAAAAGGGCTTACCGTCGTGCCGAGGACGAGCTTAAAAAACTTCTGCATCGAACCAAGCGCGAATATTTTGATGAAATGCTCCTCAAGGCGGACCCCACCAAACCGTACGGCTTCAACCTCTGGAAATCGACACGAAACATCAAACGACAGCCTCTCCGAAAGATCCCCATAAAGAAAACTGACAATACATGGTGCAGGTCTGACTCAGAGATTTCTTTAGCTTTCGCGGACTAACTAGAGAAACGATTTCAGCCATTCGACCTTGCGAGCCCAGAGGATCTTGAAGAAACAATGGCCTTCATAAATGCTCCTTCACCGAATGCTCTACCGATCCGACATGTCAGCCCAGAAGAAGTTTGTCTCCATATTCGAAAGCTACATGTCAATAAAGCGCCGGGATTCGATGGCATAGACAATAGAATTGCCAAGGCTCTGCCTAAGAAGGGTATCCTGTTCCTCGTTCTCCTCTTTAATGCAATGCTACGTATCCACCACTTTCCATCCCAATGGAAGTGTGCTGTGATAACGATGATACCAAAGCCAGGAAAACCGGAGAACCTTGTAGAGTCATACCGACCTATAAGCTTGCTTCCTACATTCTCTAAAATATTCGAGAGAATATTTTTAAGTAGAATTATGGGAGTAAGAAGCGTGCAGGTCGCCATTCCCGACCATCAGTTTGGTTTTAGGCATCGTCATGGGACCCCAGAGCAAGCACTTCGAGTAGTGAATCACATTTTAAAAGCCTTTGAAAACAAGCAATACTGCTCTGCAATTTTTCTCGACGTCAAGGAAGCTTTTGATCGCGCATGGCATCTCGGACTACTTCATAAGTTGAAGTCATTACTCCCGACTGGCCAATTTCTGCTGCTAAAATCATACCTGCTTGATCGAAGTTTTATGGTCGAGGTGAGAGGGGAAAGGTCAAGTATTAGACTTGCTCGTGCTGGCGTTCCGCAGGGAAGCGTTCTGGGTCCCGTTCTCTACACGCTGTTCACATCGGACCTCCCAAGTTTAGTGGAACCGGGCACACTTTTGGCCACATACGCTGACGATACTGCCTTCCTTGTGAACTCTTCCTGCCGAGTCGAGGCATCAAGGATCACCCAGGAATTTCTGGACTCATATGGCAAGTGGGCTAACAGGTGGAATATTGCCATAAATAGCAGGAAGTCGCAACATTGCAGTTTCACTTTGAGAGCAAAGACACTACCCAGAGTCAAACTCCACGACGTCACCATCCCACAGTCACCCCAGGCCCAGTACCTGGGTCTGATCTTAGACAAGCGGCTCACCTGGAAGGAACAAACCAATAAAATAACAGCTACATGTCGGAGTAAACTCAGGAAGCTAAACTGGTTACTTAAGCCAACAAGCAAGCTCAGCCTTGGCAACAAAGTTATGCTGTACAAATCAATCGTGCTGCCCTCGATCATATACTGCATTCAGATATGGGGCATGGCCTCTGACACAAATGTCATGAAAGTGCAGAGAAACCAAAACCGAGCGCTTCGCATGATGGCAAACGCGCCTTGGTATGTTCGAAACGACGCCCTAGAAAATGATCTCCACATTCCCTCCATTAGAGAGCAGATCAACCGTCACTCGAGTCGCTACAGCGATCGCCTCTTAGCGCACCCCAACCACCTAGCAGCGTCTCTAGCTAATCAAAATAACCAAAGAAGACTGAAACGAAGACACCCCAGCGATCTCTGGACAAGAGGACGTAATGTTTCCCGAGTCCTGAAGCAGTAATTTTACTGTAATCTCCTGTTATTGTATTCATGTTACCTGTTCATTGTTATACTCTACGTATTATAGCCATTAAGTTGGCTGATCGACGTAATAAAACTTATATGTTAAATCACAAAAAAAAAAAAAAAAAAAAAAAAATGTTTTGTCTCTAGGTCAAATTAATTCTTTAGGTCGGCTACTTAACGTATATTATATATACCTGATCAAGATGGATTTACCCTTTCCAGAGATTTGAATCTTTCAACTTTGGAGGATTCATATCAAGTCACTCTGGAGGCTTTAATCGAAACAATTTTATTCGTAGATCATATGTCCCTCCGAGTGGCAATAGATATTTTAAGATATTTAATAACTTGGTCAAATTTCACCGTGCATGACGCAGAATGTTATAGGAGTTATATTCGTCGTTACCAGACTTAGTTTACTAAAGATACAAAGCAGTTTTATAACTAACCGTAACCGTGTATGCTTTCCTCCTCTTAAGATTAAAATGCGACCTCTAATCATGCCACCTCCGATTTTTTCGCAAAATGTTTTCAAACAACTCATTCAAAAAAGATTTTATTATGGGATATTCAAAGGGTTCATTCTATTTAATCGCCAGGCCCCGATGGAATTCCAGACTGTGTGCTAAAAAACTTCAGGGCTCTCTTTAAACCTTTTTTTTTTTTTTATTAAACTTTGCTTTTTATTTATTGGATCTTCTCTTAATTTTGAGACTAACAATAAGTTTTCAAATCTTAACATTAACATTTAACTAACAGTAGACTAAGACTGCATTCTGGTTGCACGTTCCTCAAGACGGTCGCTGGGTGGGTAGGTCATTGCGACGAAGTCGTGATTGGTTACTCAACCTTGTTAGACCTCTCGCCAGGTGGTTAGGGTGCGACAATAGCTTGCTAAAGTACTTTTCCTTCTGTTCTGCGATCACATCTTTGACTGGAAGAATGTTTAAGTCGCGATGTATGTTTTCGTTGCGAACGTACCATGGTGCCCCAGTGATTGTTCTCAAGATCTTCGACTGAGCTCGCTGGACTATGTCAATATTGCTATTGCTGGCATTCCCCCATAACTGGGAGCCGTACATCCATATAGGTTTAAGTACTGAGTTATACAGCAGGACTTTATACAGCAGGAGCCAATGAAGGCTGCTGGCTTTTAGCTTTAGGTGGGTTCTTTTAGCTTCTATGTGCCGACGCCATGTGAGTCTTCTATCGAGGTGTACTCCTAGATATGTTACCTCGTTTGCTTGCGGGACTAGGGTGTTGTTTAGCGTAAGGGGCGGGCAGATTTGCCTATTCAAGGTGAACGTAACGTGCTTGCATTTTTGTTCGTTTACTTTAATTCGCCAGTCTGATAGCCATTTTTCAACATCCACCAGATGAAGAGCTAGCTGTGCGGTTGCTTGCATCGGGCATTTTGAGCGGCTAAGAATAGCTGTATCATCAGCAAACGTAGATGTTGTTAGTCGTGTGCTTGTCGGGATGTCTGCTGTGTAGAGAACATATAATGTTGGTCCGAGTACGCTTCCTTGAGGAACTCCAGCTCCAACAGTGAATTCGTCAGATATATCAGTGTTGCACCTCACAGCAAATTTTCTGTCGTAGAGGTAAGACTCTAAAAGCTTGTGGGTATTACAAGGGAGCATTGTCTTGATCTTGTACATTAGACCTTCTAGCCAGACTCTATCAAATGCTTGAGAGACATCTAGAAATATTGCGGTACAGTACTCGCGTTTTTCGAATGCATTCCGAATTTCTGCTGTTATCCGGTTGACCTGCTCAATTGTTCCGTGCTTTTCACGAAACCCAAACTGATGTGACGGGATTCCTTCCTGGATCCTTAGGTATGTGTTTATTCGAGTCAGAATGCATTTCTCAAGGAGTTTAGATAAGCATGAAAGTAGGCTTATAGGTCTATACGACGTGGGAATTGTGTGGTCTTTTCCCGGCTTTGCTATCATTATTATAATTGACTTTTTCCATCTCGCTGGAAAGTGGCCAAGTTTTGCGATGGCATTGAAGAGCTGGGTGATAGTGCAGACGGCGCAATATGGAAGCTCAATGATCATTTTGGGAGTTATGAGGTCGCAGCCTGGTGATTTTTACGGATTTAGTTGGTTTTTGATGATATTAGCGATTTCGTTTGGGCGAAACTCGATTGGTTCATGTTGAAGCTGAGACTCGTGTGGTAAAGTCGGCAAAGTAAAGGCACTAGTGGCCGGATTTGGTTGGAAGATATTTTTAAGGTGATTGGCAAACGTGCTGGCTCTGTCTGCATCGCTGCGCGCCCAGCCGCCTGTGGGATTTCTAATAGGCATCACTGTTTCTTTCGGTGAGCTTAGAGTTGGGTGAGCTCTCCATAGTGAGTGTTTTGTACTAGAAGTTGACAATTGCTCTATATAGCGGCGGTGGACATAAGCTTCTTCTTGCTGTAGGGCTTTAGTAAGTTGACGTGAGGCATGTCTAAAGCTTTGCTTAGTAGATGGCGATCTGTGGAATTGCCACTCGCGACGTGAACGCCGCTTTTCGAGGACGAGCTGTTCGATTTGTAGATTTGTCTTTTTATTGCTTTGTGTATTTATAGTTTGCGATGTTGAGGCTCGAGCTGCAGAGACGAGTACAGACTCAAGTGAATTAACAAAGCTGTCTACGTTGGCTTCATCGTGGAGATGAGGACTTAGCTCAATGTGTGAGCTGATATATTTTCTGTACTTAACCCAATTGGTTTTCTGTGAGGTCAATTTTAATGGTTGTTCCAATGTTCCTGGATGTCGCAGTAGAATAAACAGGACAGGCGAGTGATCAGATGAAAGATCCGATAGGCAATTGGCGCTTATCAGATTTTTAGGGATGTTTTTGGTAATCGCAAAGTCTATTAAATCTGGTAGTTTCCTTGGGTCTGCCGGCCAGTATGTTGGTGTGCCAGAAGAAACATAGTCGAGCTTGTTCTTGGCTTTGATAATTGCATTATAGAGCTGCTTCCCTTTTGGAGTAACGAGACGGGATCCCCAGTGTGTGTGCTTGGCATTGTAGTCTCCTGCTGCTATGAAGTGGTCTCCAAGTGTGTTGAAAAACTGCATAAACTCATCTTCAGCTATATTGAAGCGAGGGGGGCAGTATACGGCGGCTAGTGTAAGTTGGTTGCCAGTATTTAGTTGTATATTTATAGATGTGGCCTGTAGGTAGTTTTTAGAAAATTTGTTTTGATAATGGTGCTTTATGCGGCTTCTGATTAGAATTCCAGTCCCACCATGTGCTTTACCATCTGGATGATTTGTTCCGTAGAATGAATATCCTCGTAGTTGAAAATTGTATTTGTTTGTGAGGTGTGTTTCAGAGAGCAGCATTACATCGATGTGATTGTCGAGTAGGAATTGAGCTAACTCAAGTTTATGTTGCGAAACGCCGTTAGCGTTCCACGTAGATATCCGTAGGAAAGCCATTATTTGGATTGTTGTGAAACCAGCATTTGAATCAATAGATTTTGGTTTCGCATTAAATCTTGCATAGTTGTGCGCATAAACGACATAAATTCCGTCAGGCTTTGTTGTAGGCTGCATATCATAGCTTCAAAGTTGCTTTTTGGCTGCTCTGTTGGTTGATGTTGCTGAGCCGTGTTCGGTTCTTGATATGCTGATTGCAGAAATGAGCTTCTTGAGGCAGGTGTCGCCGGTCCTGATTTTAAGGCGCTTGCGTATGTCACATTTTTGTCAAAGTTAATGGGTCCTAGTGAGGATCTGGCTGCAGTCGAGAAGAAGACTTCAGGGTTTGATCTGGACGCCGTGAACTGTCCATTTTGGGTGCGGGCAGCTATTCCTTTCTGGTGGATGCGACTTTTCAGCTCCTTATAGACTGGGCATCCTCTATAATTAGCAGTGTGATTGCCACCGCAGTTGCCGCACTTTTTCGAGTTGCTGTCATCTTTGCTCGCTGGGCAGTGTGCGGAGTCATGAAGCTCTCCGCAAACTACGCACACCGGGCGCAGTTTACAGTATGACCTTGTTCCTGGCAGTTCGCACATTGTACCGGGCCATTGCGTTTGTGCGGTTCCTCAACTGTAATTCTGCGGTGCAGCAGGTACTGAAGATTGTATATTGGGTGCACTTCGTATTTCTTCAGGAGCTTGGTTTCTGGTTCGAGCTCAACCTTAAAGAGTGGCTGCGGCTTTCTATCCCTGTTAAGGATATTAAAGACTGTCTTGGCGCTAAAACCCTTCTCCTGTAGCGCCTTTTTTATCTCTGCAGGCGTTACTTCGGGCTCTATGCCCTTAAGTACGACTTGCAGGCCCTTGCTGCTTTTTAGCTGGTACGTGTAAAAGTTCTTTTTATTCTCGGTAAGATATTTTGATAATACTCTGTAGTTATCTTCAGACTTCATTTGAACTTTTGTTTCTTGAATGTTGCCCTTTACAAGGGGTATTATGTGGAAGTTATCCTTACCAATAAGCTCAATAATTTTGTTGACAAGAACATTGGAACTTTTTTCGCGTATATAGATAGGCGGAGGTTTTGGCTTCCTTTTCCCAACTTCAGTGGATTCGACCGCCTCAACCTCATCGGCGTCTGCCAAGATTTTAAATCGGTTTGAGTTAATGGGCGTTTCTTTTGCTACTAGGCTAGCATTGCCACGGGTTATTTTGCGTTTGGAATTCAGGGGGCTCAGCTTCCTTTTGATTTGGATGTAGCGATCCATGCCAGTCTGCACAGCCGGCTTAATATAGTCATTGTTTTTGTTTTTGTTTTGGTTTTCGGGCAGCGCGGACGTATTACTATTTGCGCTGCTAGCTGTTGACGTCGTTAAACGCGCTGTCGATACAGTTGCGGTTGTTGTTGTTGTTACTGTTGACGTTGTCAAAGAAATTGAGGTGCTAGTTACTGCACTCTTTGGCTGCAGAGACATCGATGGTATCGAGGGGGAGCAGGAACGCGCTCTCTCGCTCTCTACGTTTAAGAATTCGGTCAAGTTGGGGGTAATTGACCGCGCTTGATCGGAGCTTGCATGGTTTTCGGTTGCTTTAAAAGAGAAGTACGCGTTGTTTCTTTGTACTGAGAGCCGTCTCTCGTCTAGCTCACGTTGACGTTGTGTGCGAACGTCGTTTGAGCTCATTGCAGTCGAGGTTGATTTAGTTTGAGTTTTAAGTGTTGTGTTTTATATTAATTAATTAATTAATTAATCAATATAAATATTAGCGATTTCATCGCAAAAAGCGTCTTTTCGCGTTATTGTAGATTTCTTAGAGCAGTCACTGCACTTTTATGATTTTATTGAATATTTTTTTCCCGGAGCACAATAAAAAAACACGTCTGCATGCGACGACTGCAATCGAAGAATCTCTTTAAACCTCTCATAAACTTTACAAATTTTCGTAAGACGGCATTTGTTTTGGCTTCGATATAAACAGTGACACTGCGAAGATATCGGATATCTATATCTTCGCAGTGTCACTGACGGTGGGGTTCCTTGAGTGGAAGCGCATTTAGATGATCGCTGATTTTCAAAAAACCATCTAGCAACTCTAGTTTTCTCCTTCTGACGGTCTTCTTCAGGATATTCACATATCAATCCACTTATTATCTATGAAATTAAGCGAACGAAACCGAAAAACAGTTCCGAGCCGGTACCAAATATTTAGACGAGGCTACTCAAATTAGTATACGTATCAGCTGACAAGCAGAAAGAAAAAAACGAAGAAAGAAGAAGAAAAACTTGTAGAAAGTTCATCCGATCTACAAGCAATAATATATATTTCACCGTAGATTCACAGTGGAAAACCCGCACAAATGTTATGGACCACTGCTCACTGTCAAAAGTGTCGACATACTATGTCATACTTCGGGATTTCTGCGTAAACTGCGGAGACGCACACAAAAAAGAACACCCCAATATGAAAAAGTGTGGAAACTGCGAATGAAACTATCTATTTAGTTCGATGTATGGTATATAAAAAAAAATAGAGAATCACGTGCGACAAGCAATACCACCAAACAGACGGAACGAGTTTACTGCATCAACAATTACGCTAGACGTTCCTTGCCAAAGCTACGTCATCCTTATTCGAACCTACAAACACGACCAACGGCAACTCTTATCTCCAAGAACAGCCACATGGCAAAACTAAAACTGTGATGCTTACCTCCGTAACAATAACCATGCTACGCACCTACAACGCACCTCACAAGCAAACATAATTAACCACCATCAAATAGACAAACTATCTGCGAATACAAATTCTCTCGCTTGAAAATTGGCTCGGGGATTGATGGATTGAAAATATACAATCATTAAACTAAACTTGATAACTAAAATTAAGAGGCCATGACCTGACACTGATAAATATGAAGACTTTGTAGAAAAAAGTACTGTAGAAAAGAATTTTATCATCAGTAGTAGCTGCAAAACATGAAATAATCGTCAATATTCCTTGTTCAGGCAAATCAATGATTTAAGTCTTGGATCAACCACATTGGCCCCTCGACTTACTGTTATCCTTAACTTTACCTCTTAACGAGGTAAAGTTAAGCCAACCTCTTAACGAGGTAACCAACCTCTTAACGAGGTAAAATATCTTAAATACTAAAATCTTAAATATTTCCACCCGCACGTGACCGTTGTTTTTATACCCTTGCAGTGGGTATTTTAATTTTAGTCTAAACTATGCAACGCAGTAAAGGAGACATCTCCTATAAAGTATATATATTCTTTGATCTGATGATCCTGAACCTCCCGAGTCGATGTGAGCATGTCTGTCTGGCCGTCTGTCTGTTTCTACGCAAGCTAGTCTCTCAGTTTTAAAGCCATCAAGTTAAAACATTGAAAACATCCTGTTTGATGCAGCATTCCATCGGCACAACCTTGCTATTTTTAAAGATGCTTGGCACTGTTTACACCATTTATACTAGAAAATTGATTTGATGTAAATAAAGCTGTTTCTACGCAGACTTGTCTCTCAGTTTTAGAGCTATCAATTCATTGTACTCTTTTTTTTGCAGTACAAGTCAGAACGGCCGGGATCGGTCGACTATATCCTACATAGCTTGCATATAACTGCTTAATCGGAAATGCCACACCTTTGGTATTTTAAGTTAGAAAGATGGGACTTGGTAAGGATTCCATTTTGGGCAAAATAATCCGATAGAATAAATTCGTAAATGTTCGTAAATAAACGTGGTTAAAAGCAGAATTCATGGAAACTCCCCTTCATAGAAAGTGTCAAATACTTTGGTAAGGTTTCCGTCTGCTGGTGGTCACCTCTTGTGAAGGCAACCACCACACTTATTTGACTGTATTCAGTCCCTGAGTCTACTATGCAGTTTACTGTGATGTCCTTGTGACCTGGGACCCAGATGAGGCTAATGTTATACTGGTTTGCTATCTCGTGGAGAGATTATCTACAGTCTGAGACTGTTTTGGAGTTACTGATGACCAAGCTTATCGATTTTATAGCTTCTTAGCTATTACTACATTTATTGACCCATCTTCGGGTGGAGTTGTGTATGTTTATGTATTTTAGTGCTTCCCTTATGGCCTTATGGTGCTATCACTTCGGTATGAAATACGTTGCAGGGATTGGGTAATCTTAAAAAGGTTATAATACCTAGTTATTCCTCCTCCTAGTTGTTCCTCCTCCTACTCTATGTTTAGTTTAGAGCCATTAATATAGAAGCTTAGTCTGGGATCTGGTCTCCGCATTTCTTTCTATTAAGAATGAAGGTATGGAAAGGTGTTTTTGGATACTCCCTGAGAGTGCAGTAGTCTGTACTGCTGGGAATGAGTTGGTCGTTTAGTAAAATGGTGGAGTGGCCATTCTTAAGGTGACTCCATTGCAGGGTTTCCCTAAGTCTGATAGGCGCTGGCTACCATACCAGTACAGCAGTATGTGTCTGTCTATGGCGGTGTAGATCCAGCTTACAATGTAGGGGGGCATGCCACACTTCATTCCCATGGATTTTTACAGCAACCTTTTTTAACCTTTCAATGTTGGAAAGCAGTTTATCTTCCTATCCGATATTAGCCCTAGGTATTTGGCATTTTTGATGAAGAAGAGCCTTTGGTTGGTTGTTTAGTCTTGGGGACGAGGGACGGGAATTTTTATTTCCTGCTGAACAGAACCAACTCTGTTTTTTTTCCGCATTTACTCCTATGCCATTTATGCTTGCCCATTCGGCTAGGGTTTGCAATTTGGCGCACATAAGATTGCATAGCGTCTGTGGCTATTTGTCTGCGAACTGCATTGCGACGTAGTCCTCGTATGCCACTATCCTACAGCCTCCCTCTTCCATCTTGCATAGTTGACAGCTATGTTCCATAGGAGAGGGGAGAGGACTCCGCCTCGTGGAGTACCCCTGCTGATGGCTGTTAGAGAGGATGTGCCTAGTGAGGACATCACTTTTGGGATCGTTCGCGATGGCTTACCCGCTTTGGGTATGAAGACGATTTGAGATTTGAGCCACTGTTGTAGAATTTTGCCTAGTGCAAGAGATCTTTTAAAGATATTTTTTTATTTGCGCGGTTCCCACTGCATACGTACAGCCCACCGACCGAGGGACGCCGCCGCGTAACGTACGGCTCGAATCGCGGGAATAGATCCGAGATGGATAAGCAAGGATTAGGAGAAAGATATCACGAGGAAGAGTGTTGCAGAGATAAGGCGGTTAATATAAGCGATTTAAGATTGTTAGTAGAACAAAGTGACAAGATGTGGTAGAGACCATTGTAGTTCGAACATAATACCCTGAACGGATCGTGTTGGGCATATGTCGAACTACAATGGATGAGGAGTAGAGGACGAAATTTTTTAGTCGTTCTACTAGGAACGTTAAAATTTAAGCGTGTTAGTAAATGCTGGCTGCCTATATTTCCATAAATAAGATTATATAGAAACAAGACACCCAGCATCGTTCTACGATTTGTTAATGTTGGTAAGTTGATTAGTAAGAGTCTACTATGATAAGAGGGGAGGTAAAGATTTGCATCCCAATTAAGTCCCCTAAGATCAAAAGTAAGAAAGTTTTTTTGTACAGATTCAATGTGATCTTGGTGTACTCCATATTGAGGACTCCAGACACACGATCCATACTCAAGAATCGGACGGACCAGTGATGTATGTAACGTTTTAGTTATGTACGGGTCATTAAATTCTTTTGACCATCTTTTAATAAAACCAAGCACACCCATAGCTTTATTAACCATGGTAGATATATGGTCGGTAAATTTAAGTCTCAAATCTAATAGGACACCTAGATCGTTAACCTGAGTTAATCGTTCTAAGGCGTTCCCATAGAGAAAGTACATAGCCTGGTGAGGACTAAATCGGTAAAAAGACATGAGTTTACATTTCGATCAACTGAGCTTACTTATAAGAATGGTTAACAGAGTCAAATGCTTTACTGAAGTCAGTGTATATAACGTCTGTTTGTAAGCCATTCTGGAAGCCATCCATGATAAAAGATGTTAGCTCCAATAAGTTGGTAGTGGTACGGCACGGAGTTATTATTGAACTACATAGGTGTTGCAAAAAGGTGTTCAAAAAACTTTGGAATTGCTGACAATGTAGAGATGCCTCTATAATTGCAGCGGAATAATGAAGGATTCCTTCCACATAAGGGGAAAGATCGAAGTTTCCAGCGATAGATTAAAGAGTTTAACGAGCGGTTTGCACAGTGCCTCGGCGCAGTACTTCAGAACACAGCCTGGTACTCCATCAGGGCCTGGCGAATACACGGGCTTAACCGTAAGAAGATCCGATAACACATCACATTGACCGAAAGATGGGCAAAATATAAGGTTGGCTGATTGGATATTATAAGTGTAAGGCTGAGCTGAACTGCTGCTAGGTGAATACGTAGTTTGAAAAAACTGTGCAAAAAGATCGGCCATTGCCTGATCAGTGTTCGCATAAGAGTTCTCAAACGTAAGCAGTGGGGGAAAAGATACATGTTTACGCTTAGTGTTTACAAAGTTATAACACTGCTTCGGATCCTGAGTAAACTGAATCCTGCCGCGGCGAATATAACTCCTATAACATTCTGCGTTATGCACGGTGAAATTGGACCGAGCTACTAAGTATCTTGAATAGCTAACTGTACAGCCAGATAATCTATGTTTGTTTAAAAGTCTACTCATACTATTCTTTAAATTTATAATGTGCCTTGTATACCAAGGCGGATTCATTGAAGCGGACGGATATTTCCACGGCACGCAAGCGTCGAAAAATATGTTCAAAGTGTAATACAACTGTTGTAATGCGATGTTTATATCCTCGCATGCCAGTAAATCAGACCAATCAAATTCCAAAATTAACTTATTTAATTTCGTAAAGTCAGCCTTACGAAAGAAACGAACTTTCTGAGATTTAAGTGTAGGCTTAACATAAGGCGAAACATAAGTCCAACAGCCGACCTAAAGAATTTCTATCGTGGTTAATTTGCCCGAGTGACATGTGGAACATGCCCACAGGGAAGTCGTGGTGGGAGTTAAGCTGTAAAGACGGTGAATTATAAACATTTGACCACATCACACATAAGAACAGGTAACATACAAAGATTGATCGGACAAGGTGATTTTGATACAAAGAAATTCAATGCCACCAAACTCTTGTGATTTTACCTCTTCAGAAGCGAAATTGGAGTCTATATAAATTAGCACTCATCCTCCCCTTCGCAAAGTTCTATCAAATCTAAAAGTGGTGTACCTACTAGGAAAAACTTTGGAGCTTAAGATCTCCTTTAACCAAGTAAATACAATAATGTGAGATGCAAAGAAAGAACAATCAGAATACAGTTTGGCAAGTTTACTACGTAACCCTCTAGTATTCTGATAGGTAAGTGTTAATGAAGACATTAGTTTTTTGAAATTGAGGAAGATGAGGTGGAAGATTGATCAGTGGCCGTAACATGTGGGAGTTTTACATCCACAGGTTTGGTTTTCTTTTTTTTTCACCGTACCTGGCTGATGTTCTTGGACGAAAATGTTCTCTGGCCAAAAGCTGGCGGAACAGATCGTCTTGAACATCTGCAAGGGCACACGTATTTTGAAAGATGACGTGTGCCTGGTGTAAGAATATTTGAATTTTGTAATATCCACCACTTTTATGTCGGCTTTTGCTTTGGCTTTGATGTAAGCCGAGATATCAATCTCCGAAGTATCAGGGGCAAGCCGGGAAACAAATATGTGTTTCGATGGTGGGATCACCTGCAAGGGTTTTGGTGCCGCCGTAACTAATACTGCGGCATCAGTACGTACCGGGGGTCCGGACGGTTTATTACCCTGTTTGGTGACTGTTACAGGGGTTTGAATTATTGGATCTGGGATCACTTGAAGCGATGCCACAGAGGACATATCGGACAATTGCTCATTGATTCCGAGACATTCGGAAGCCGAATTTTTCTTAGGTTCGGCCCTTTGGGTGGCCAGAGATATAAGCGACTGCATAGTTGTCGGCTGAGCAGGCTGAAGATTATTCGACCCAAGCACATCACTAAAAGAGGATTTCTTACGCTTTGGAGACTCATTTAGTAGTTGAAGACTACTAAACTGTCTATCGAGCGCACAGAGTTGGTCATTGATTTTTCGAAAACCACTAATCAACTCCATGAAACCACTTTTAGTCTGCCTCATGAACGATCTCATTTCGTCCTGAACAGCACGACAACCGTCACAGCAGAAGTGGAGACCAGACCTACGTGAGATTGCATTCGAAACTGAGGCCGTGAACCCGGCACACTTAGCGTGTAAAACGTTTTCACAGAGCCAGCAATGGAAGACGAGATTGTCTTATTGCAAGACTTCAACGCACAGACCAATTTAAAATCCATAATTATTAAAAATTTAAATCATTAATTTATTAAAAATTATTAAAAATAAAATAATAAATTTATTAAAAATTAAATAATTAATTTATAAAAAATTATTAAAAAAAATTAATAATTAATTTAAAATATTATTTGATTTTATTATTGAGAAACCTTGAACCACTGTACCAAGGAAACGAAAGGGGGAGATTAAAGAGAGCAGTTAGTGCAAGTTAGTAAGATTTAAAGAAATAGAGATAAGAATCTCTATTGAGCGAGAGTAGAAGCAATAGAAAAGAAGCAACACCGTAGGAGATGAAGAAACAGAGCAGGGCTATGTTTGGAAGGAAAATTAAACAAATTATTATTTTACCTCCAAATAAGCACACTCAAAGCAATACGGATCTAAGAATTGCAATTTGTTTTTATATATGAAAAGAAATAAACACCGATTGTTTATGGACAAAAAGATAAAAAGAGAAATTGAATTTTCAGTTTAAAGTTTGTGGGATGGACGTTTTTATTGGGCGTCCGCTTCCGGGGGAAGGATTTTTATGAGGAGAGCTTCGCTTTACGGGTGGTATTTTTATAAGAAGCCAAAGAGACCTTGTACTCTGTCCGGTTTTTGCCCTATTGAACAGGGCTGTGTGCCGTCTGGAGATTAGCTAGCTCTGTAGGCTACCAGGGTGGCCAATTTCGCTTATTTTATTTAGTTCTTGGACATGCTCTTCTGAGGGCATTATTGCAGGCTATAGGGAATTCTTGTGCCAGAGCGTTAAGACTTTCCATGGTTCGAGCATAGTCTGGTGGCTTTGGTGCGATGATGTTGGATAAGAGGAGTTCTGTAGTTCTGTATGCGTTGAAAACGCATCAGACCTTTAAAATCTCCATAACGTCAAACTTTTAGCCATCGTTGACATTTTTCGGGAAAGAAATTTTTTTTAATTTTCGACGAAAAAACCACTCTTTAGCTTTAAAATTATTTTTTTTTTTATATATAGTACGATTTTAAAAAAAAGTTATGAAATTTTGAAAATAACCGTTTCTGTTACGCTAATAGACGTCATACCCATTTTTTGGCGTAATTGAAACTGTTAATTTTATAATGTCATAACTTGTTTTTTACTGCAGTCCGAAAGTAGTGAGCCGCACGTCCTAGCGGGCCCAAAGAACTTGAAATTTCATTTGTGCGTTTGATCTGAAGGATATATATAGCACGTGAAAGGTTTTGTTTAAATGAGATCATTTTAAAACAAGAAAGGAAAGCTAACTTCGGGCGGAGCCGAAGTTTATATACCCTTGCAGTTCAGTCGCAGTCCGCTAGGTGGCGCCACGCATCTTATATTATTAGATATGTAGCGGATCGTATATAGTCGGCCGGTCCTTATGAAATTTGGCATATTGAATTATTTTTCCCAAAATAGAATCTGTACCAAATCCCATCTTTCTAACTGAAAAAACACCAAAGTTATGCCAACTTCGATCGTTGTATGGCAGCTATAGGATATAGTCGGCCGATCCTTATGAAATTTTGTACACAAGATATTTTGGTCAAATATAACATGTATAGAAAGTCCCAACCCTCTAACTTAAAAAAATAACGAAGTTATGGCATTTCCGATCAATCAGTTATATGGCAGCTATAAGATATAGTCGACCGATCCCGGCCGTTCCGACTTATATACTGCCTGCAAAGGAAAGAAGGGTGTGTGCAAAGTTTCAACTCGATAGCTCTAAAACTGAGAGACTAGTTTGCGTAGAAACGGACAGACGGACAGACGGACAGACGGACATGCTCATATCGACTCAGGAGGTGATCCTGATCAAGAATATATATACTTTATAGGGTCGGAGATGTCTCCTTCACTGCGTTGCACACTTTTGACCAAAATTATAATACCCTCTGCAAGGGTATAATGAGATAACGTGGTGTATAGGGGTTGCTATATATATTTCTAGCCTAGGCTATACTAAGTGTTGCCTGGCGCCATCTGACGTGTTCGTTGGGAAGTTTGACATGTATTAGCAGAAACGTGGTCAGAACGTTTTGACGTACGGCCATAATTTGTGTTGTTTACAGTAACTTGACAAAATCAATTTGGCAGAAAATAGAATTAGCTCGTGATATTCGCGCAATCATTTTCCACGGCTTTCGACGTGAATTAACACGCAGGAGTGCATCGATGAACTTAAATCTTTGTAAGGCGATGATTGTATGGCGGTGAAGATCGTCCAAAACTGTCGTTGTTCCATAGAACATTGACGCCGTGCATGAACTGATAATGCAAGATCGCCATGTGACATACCCTAAGATAGAGGCATCCTTGGACATTTCTAGCATTACCAGCATACATTCGATATTGCATGAACACTTGGCCTTAAAAAATTTGTTCTCGTTGGATCCCGCACAATTTGACAATCGCTCAAAAAAAGGCTTGTGTGAATTGGTGAAAAAAAAATATGAAAAAATACAAAGGCGGTGTTTCAAAAGACGTTTATAAAATCATCGCAGGTGACGAATTATGGATCTAGGCTTATTAGCCCGAAACAAAACTGCAATCGACCGTGTGGGTCTTCGAAGACGAGCCAAATCCAACGAAAGTTGTTTGTGGAAGAAGCAGGTCATGTGGCGACATTTCCGCTTGAGCATCGTAGGACGGTCAATTCTGAGTGGTACACCACAATTTTTTTGCCTGAAATCTTCGGAGAAATTCGAAAAACGAACAAGAGAAGACGGATCATTCTGCACCATGACAATGCGAGCTCTCACACATCAGCTCAAACCAGTGCCTTTTTGACCGGCCAAAATGTCGAATTGATGGGTCATTCACCATACAGCCTTCACTTGGCACCCAATGACTTCCTCTTATTCCCGCAAATCAAGAGAAAAATGCGTGGGCAACGATTTTTGACGCCAGAAGATGCTGTTGAAGCGTTCAAAAACCATGTTTTGGAGGTGTCTCAATCGGAGTGGAAAAAGTGATTCGACAATTGGTTTGAATGCATGCAAAGGTGTATAAGTCTTGCTGGAAAATACTGTGAAAAACAATAAAACTATTTTTAAGCATAAATATTCGCATTTTCATTATTAGTCCAGAAATATATATAGCAAACCTCATAAAGACAGGGAGTTTTTGTACAATTTTTGTTTATGAGTAATTGATTTTTTAGTTCTCATGCTGTAATGTTTTTGCTTTTAAAAATTGTCAGCAATTCCAAAGCTTTTTAAAAAACTTATTACTCAACATTTTCAACACCTTTGTAGTTTATTAATATAAAACCAATCACTCGACATTTATAACGCCTTTGTAGTTCAATAATATCACCGTGTCAGCATGTTAGCATCATGCCGTTAAAACTTATTGAAACTAACATCTTTTGCCATTCCGGAATGGCTTACAAAAAGACATAATTTGCACTGACTTTTGTAATGCATTTGACTTTGTTAACCATTTGCTGCATTTAAGTAAACTCGGTTTTTTGGGATTCCCAAAAGAGGTGTAATATGCATATTGCGAATTCCCACTGTACCACATTTAAAACTTATGACTTGACCAATTAACCATCACGCATCATGCATATACTCCATTTCTCACACTCCCGCTTACCAATACACACATAAGTAATAAAGTCTCTCCGCTGCCGGCCGAAATGTAGAAAAAGATATTAATTATAAAGGACAAATGCATCCAACCAAATCTTGTGTTATACAATAATGTTGATGGGTCTAAAATCCGGTTAATTGCCTCACTCAGTAATTTAAAAATAATTCTGCAAAGAGTTACAACATACAATACAACATAAGTTAATCCTGCAAGGAACACCAACCTACAATAGAACATGCGCTGATCTCAAAAGAAACTACAACAATACAACATACAATAGAGCCAAACACACAACGGCTATAAGGACCTACATCATACAAGGGCATAATGGCTGGACCGATCGGAAGTGGAATCTGGATATAAAAAGAAACGATCCGTTGAACAAAAATGTTTAACTGAGTGAGTATAGATGGAGCTATGGCAAAAAGGGCGTTAGGAAGAAAATCAATAAAAGAATAGCGCACATAAAGTGGCTATTATATAACTAACAAAGACCACCCCTCTGGGCAGAACAACTTGATTTTCTTGTATTAAGTCAAATATATAAAAAGCAAATAACTCCAGCTCACTCAGCAAGTTAAACAATACTAAAAGAAGAAATATTCACACATCCACTTCCGAAACGTAAAATAAAATAAAATGTAACGCTACCAGCTTTTTGATAGCGGCCGAATTAAACAATTTCAAATTCCGTTATATTATATTTAAAGCTTTAGTTCCGCGCAATATAACAAAGCTGCGGTTAATATCAGCTGCAAAATATGCAATTAAGAACTAACAGCTTGGACGCATATTCTCTTCCAAAGCGCCAAATAACAACAAAGCAGATCGTATATAGTCGGCCGATCCTTATGAAATTTGGCATATTGAATTATATTGCCCAAAGAGGAATCCATTGAAACTCCCATCCTTCTAACTTGGAAAACAACGAAGTTATGGCATTTCCGATCAATCAGTTATCTGGCAGCTATAGGATATAGTCGACCGATCCCGGCCGTCCTGACTTACTACCTGCAAGGAAAAAAAGGATGTGTGCAAAGTTTCAACTCGATAGCTCCAAAAGTGAGAGACTAGTTTGCGTAGAAACCGACAGACAGTCAGACGGGCACCCGGACATGCTCATATCGACTCAGGAGGTGATCCTGATCAAGAATATATATACTTTATAGGGTCGGAGATGTCTCCTTCACTGCGTTGCACACTTTTGACCAAAATTATAATACCCTCTGCAAGGGTATAAAAATATATATATATATATATTGTATATATATAATTAAATATCTCCTTCAAAATAGTTTGAAAAAAAAATATTTTTATTTGAGTTTCGGATTTGATACAGTGTGATTCCTTAAAACTGCTTAGAATTTTAGAATTTCCGAACTAACTTAACTTTGGGGCTCTAAGTCCTTTTTATAGCTACCCTTGCTGAAGCTTTTTGCAGATCAAAGCTCGAAAGAAGCTTTTCTCTCAGAGATTTTTCAATACAAAAGGCTTCAGCGTCGGTTTACAAATTTGGTTTACAAAATTTACTTGCATACACTTAAAGAAATTTTTCTGATATGTTACTTCCCCATCCTTAAGAATTTAGCCTGTCCTCAGGCGGTTAGTTTGGGGTATAACTGTAGGTCATGCTCATTATTCTCTGAACTTTTAGTTTCTTCTTCGGGAGTTATAACCTTTTGTTTTTTATAATTAATTATTATCCTTTTTGGGATGTTCTTAAATATATAAATCAAATATATGATTATAATAATAATTATTACTACTAGTAGTATAAGTAAAATTTTTTGGGTTGTAAAATATTGTTTTGAGTGGTTTTGGAATATTTTTTTGGCTACGATATAAGAGTTTAGTTATGTTGTTGTTTACATAAATAGTTCGGGTGAAATCAAGCATAGTTTTTGTTATTATAACATCTTCTATTTGTATAGAACAGTTGAATGCTTTTATTATATTGTTTTCTTCTGCTATTAGATCTTTATTTATACAATTCTGATTTAACAAAGTTTTTGCCAAATTCCTTGTTATTATATTGTTGGGTTCAATATAATTTAATTCGAAGTTCTTGTACATTTTTGTATATCTACATTCTGTGTTTGTTTGTCTTAAGAGACCTATTATACATTTATTATTTACTATTTCTTTTGTTTTTAGTTTAAAGACTTGCTGATTTTTTATGTAATATTTATCATGCAATGTTTCGGTTATTATATTCTGATTCTGATCCGGATACGGTAAAATTTTGTAAATGGGGGTTTTAATAATAGTACGAGGAATATGAGAAATTATCAATATTTCGTTAGTATTAACTTGTAACCAAGTAGATGTTTTGATATTTAACAATTTTTCTGAATTAATATGTTTAAGCGGGTCATGTTTTAGAAAGGTTACAAATTTCACACTCATTTATAATATTTTTAATTAATCTCTGATAATCGGAAAAATAATATTTTTCTTTAAAAAGGCTTGTTTGTTTTTCTATTCCTGGATGTAATAATTCAACGTGAGTTTTAAGGACAATTTCCTTGAATTCGGCGAATGTTTGGACATCTGTTAATATTGTACTAGTTTTCATAACTTTGGTTAAGTTGTTTGGGATGATAATTTCTATATAAGCATTTTGAAATATTATGAAGTCTATTTCACAAGGAAAATAAATAACACTTTTTTTAGAGCACAAATACTCTTTAATTAATTCTTTTGCATATTCATGGGTCATTTCTTTATAAATTATTTTAAGGTTGATTTTATGAAAGTATTGGGTCAATTAAACTTAATTTGAATTTCCTCTATGAAATTCAATTTGTCTATTGTATAAGTTAAAAGTCTTTTCGTTATTATACCCTTGCAGAGGGTATTATAATTTTGGTCAAAAGTGTGCAACGCAGTGAAGGAGACATCTCCGACCCTATAAAGTATATATATTCTTGATCAGGATCACCTCCTGAGTCGATATGAGCATGTCCGTCTGTCCGTCTGTCCGTCTGTCTGTTTCTACGCAAACTAGTCTCTCAGTTTTAAAGCTATCGAGTTGAAACTTTGCACACA